>QEPC01006715.1:3319930-3331365 GCA_003113815.1 Sphenodon punctatus | reverse complement strand
AGACAAGGGGTCTAACATTCATGAAGATGCGAGGTCTCAAGTGCACGTACTTGGCTTGGTTACGATGAGAATGGCAGCAGGCAGGTCCATCTGGCAAGGATAAGGGTAAACCGATCGGAGGTATAGGAATAGTGGCTCAGCAGGATAAAGAGTCAGACAGAGCAGAGCGAAAGAGGTGAGTTTTAAGGAGAGATTTGAAGGCATGTAGGGAGGGGGCAAGGCGGATGTGGACAGGGAGGGAGTTCCAGGCATGGGGGGCAGCAAGTGAGAAGGGATGAGGTCATCTCTCGCCTCGATTACTGTAACCTCCTTCTCACTGGCCTCCCCTGCTCTCACCTTTCTCCCCTTATCTCCTTCCAAAACTCTGCTGCCAGGGTCATTCACCTCACTTGTTGCTTCGACCACGTGCAGCCCCTCCTCTCCTCTCTTCACTGGCTCCTCCTTCCTGAACGAATCCTGCACAAGCTCCTAGTCTTCAACTTCGCTGCTCCTCTGTCCCCTCTCTCGCCCTCCCATGCCTCCCCTGCTCCCCTAACCGCCTTTGTCCCTTCTCCCTAACTGTCCCCCACGCCTGGAACTCCCTTCCTGCCCACATCCGTCTCGCCCCCTCCCTCCGCACCTTCAAATCCCTCCTCAAGACCCACCTCTTTTGCTCTACCCTCCCTGACTTCTTGCTCCCCTCACCTAACTCCTTCTGATACCCTCCATCCAGTACAATCTGTTACCTAAGGTCTGTGTACTTATATCCTCACCACATGGACCAACCAGCCATCATTCTTGATGTAACTAAGCCAAGCGCGTGCACCTGGGACCTCACATCCTCGTGAATGTTACACCCCTCGTCTCTCCTTCTGTTCCCCTTCCTTCGTCTCTCCCTCACTCCCCCCCGCCCCTGCCCCATCTCTTGGATTGTAAAGCCCTAGGGCAGGGACCGTGTCTATTCAATTACTTTGTAAAACGCCAGGTACATTGCTGGCGCTATATAGATGCCTGTTATTAATAATAAATAATAATAATAATAATAATAATATAGGTGAAAACCAAATTAGGTAAGGCTGCAGTTTGTTGGGTACTCAAGTCCTAGGAATCTACTCTGATATTTTGTTTCTAAACAAACATTTTTTATTTATTTCTTTAAAAAGAAAATGTTGATTTAACCAAATATCTTTATTTTTCCTTTTCCTCTGCTTGTGTGTGTGGGGATGCCAACACTCTCCCTACCACTTTCTAAAGAACAGATGAATAGCAGCCTAGAGGAGCGGGGGCAGGAATAACCATCTTCTCACTGCGTGATTTTATTTCACTGGGCACTTTGAGTGAAGTATCTCATGTACCCAGAATTTGAAATACAAGATGAAATTATTGCCTCTCTCAATATTCCATTAGTACCAGAGTACCACTTGATCCAAGCAGGGAAATGATTAGTTCCCTTTCAATGTTCTTGATTGCAATTCCTTGAAATGCCTTCACCTTTCCAAATCGCATCCAAAAAAAAACCACCCAACCCTGAAAGGAGACCTCTCCTTGGGCTCTAGACTGGTTCTATTTACATTACATACAAAGGATGGATGTGTTTCCTAATGTGAAGTCCCTGCAGCTCCTTTCTGTTTATTTTTAATTGATTCATTTAATTTGTGTTAAATTGTGTTGTATGCAGAAAACAATTTTGGATTACGTTCTTGCAACACCATGAAAAACAGTCACGGGAACACATGATGGCCACTTCAATCCCCCCAACGAGTATAAGCAGTACAAGGCTGCTTGATTTCCAGCACTGGACGATTTTCTCAGCGATGATCCAGGTCAAAAACATTCTTTCCCTAACACTATCCAGAACTACAAATATTGTAATGCATGCACTCCAAAGAACCTATCATCAATAAATCAACACGCATTCCATCTTCCCCTGAGGTTTCTCATGACAACTTTAAATTGCTTACGCATTTAAAAAAAAAAAAAAAAAGGCAATGTAGAAGCAAAGGAACTGCAACTAACAATTCCCTAACCAATCCGCTAGCACCTTAGATATTTGCGGTTTGGAAACCAAGTCTCGATTAGGAACATAAATTCTAGTGCTGGAGCCCAGGATGTGAAGAACATTCCTGCATCCCAAGGAGCACGGGCAGGAGGACCTATCAGGTCTTTTCTCTTTCTGCTCCCATGCCTCCTATTTATAAAGGGTCTATCAGAACAAGAATTTACCCGCTGCCCGATATATACAATTTCTTATGAAGTATGGTTCAAAAAGAATTTCCGGCAGCCAACATCTACCCCTATGATCAAAGGACAGCAGTCTGAAAATGGCATTCAGCTTATAAACAAAAAGTGGAGCTTTCTGGAGAGAATGATTTAGAGCAGGAATTCCTACAGCGTTCCTCTCCCTTAAAACAGCTGACGGACCCTGTCTGGCATATTTGCAAAAGAATCTCGGTTAGGATTAAAGTGTTACCAACAACAAGGGCTAAACATTTGCAGACCTTTCGATTTGTCACCTCTGTATCTTGTGACTCACCTCTGAGTACTGCTTCTTGCTCAGAAGAACACACTGAATTCAGCCACTTCAGCCAAGCAGGAAAATGATTAGTTCCCTTTCAACCTTCCCGGTTGTGATTCCTTAAATACTTTCACCTCTTCTTTTCTAATCACATCCAAAAAAATAAATAAACCCAACCCTGAAAAGAGTCCTCTCCTTGGGCTCTAGGCAGGTTCTATTTACATTACATACAAAAGATGAATGCGTTTCCTAATTTAACTCAGGGGGGAAAAAAAATTACATCCTTACTGACAAGTGCCCAGAATCAGTTCAGTCACAGCGTGTGCCACTGTAAAATCTCATGCCATCTTCAGAACCAGATGCTCTTCCCTCGCGGCAGCATTCAGAGGAAATCCACAAAAGGAGCCGTCTTCATTATGCAAGTTTCTCTCCCGTGTAGGAAGCTAAAAGTAGCTGTTTTTTCCATAGGCCTATTTTCAAGTGGAGTTGCAGCAGAGGAGGAGGGATGGAAAGGTAGCAGAAGGCCTATAGAATCAGCTTAGCACTGAAACCAAACCCACTAGACATATTATGGCTCATTAAGGTGCCTCTGTCAACCCCACCTTCATGGCTCCTCAGCTTCCACACACTAAACCTGCAATTCCCTTCCCCCAAGGCAATTTTCCTGTATAGCCTTGTCAGCAAACGGCTGCAGCCGCTGTTTCAAATGATTCCAGCCCAAATTATAGTAGCAAATGTTGGCTTCCTATATCCGGTTTGTCGTCTGAAGGGCTTAAATTTGATCATTTTCCCCACCCCAACCTTAACCAAATCCAGGCAAGTCAAGCCTTTCCTTCCTCTTGCACTGTTCAAAGCCTTCACTGTGGGACTTGGCACTGAAATGTTTTGGAAAGGCAGCTGCTAAAGCATTAGAGTAAAAAAACCCACAAAAACACAGAAATTAAAAGAAAGAAAGAAAGAAAGAAAGAAGGAAGCCATCCTGTGAACTGCTACACAGATCTCTGCTCCAAGCACGCAATATAATTAAAACAGCTTTGTGGATCCTTTTGTCATCAGGAACAGCTCACCATCCGAGTTTAAAAGCACTGGGTCCCTGCAGCAGGAGACCAAGTGCAGATCCCAAACCACAATCACCCTGTCCTCTTCTGTTCTTCCCATTGCTCTGACAGAAATAAGCGTAAAGGGGTAAACACCGCCACACCCTGTTGCACAAAGACTACGCGTTTGCAAGGTGTCAAGGCAAAGGAGCAACTACCAAAATGCTTGTACATTTTTACGGGATTAATCAACATTCATGTCTCTCTGCTGAAATCTAGTTCCGCCAGCTGCCTCAGCTCCCTGCAGATTGTGCACAAAAGGCCTTGCCCCGGCTAATGAGCACCTTTATCCTGACTTGGTTAGCAGAAGATCACAGCCTCTTATTGACGAAGTCCCCATGACAGCCTATGGTATGTTTTATGTTCTTCTCAGGTCCCAATGAATACCATTATTTAGATCTCTTCAGTAACAGAAACTATTGAACTGTGGAAGTATTCTCACACCAGAGATGTCACTCGGCATCCTCCACTCCGTCCTGGCTGCTATCAAGGTGGGAACAGAAAGGAGACCCTCCAACCTTAAGTGGGAGAGGGGGCATTGTGGGAGCAGGCCAGAGAAGCATCCTTCTTTCCAGACAGGAGGGTGGAAGGATCTACTCCTGCCCCCGACCAGGTAACTAGATAACCAATCGGCTGGTGCACACACCTGGGGGTGGGCCCGTACTGGGTTCATATGCCAGGTGCAGAGCACACACACACACCCCTTTGCCTTCCTGACCACCTGGAGGTCCTGCCCATTCCTCCCTGTATGTCGCTGCTGGGTTCTTGAATGGTTTCCGCTTGCTCTTAGTAAGTAGGATCTGCCACTCAGCTCTTCAATAAGGTGACGGATTTATTACAGCATGGAAGGGCTGCTGCAGGCTTCAGCTAGTCACTGTATTCAGGGCTGAGAAGGAATTTTCCACTTGTGCTAATTGACCTGAACAGGCAGGTGGGTTTTCGCCTTCTCCGTAGCAGTACCAGGGGGTTTGGGGACTGTTTCAATTGTAAATAGAATGTGATATTTTGGCTTCTACTGTCGCAACTGTATAGTGGATACCAGCATAGGAACCATGCCCAGGCAGAGCTCCTCAAGAGCAGGGGGAGACATGGCTCCTCCCCAATCACCTGATGCAGGGGGGTGGAGCAGAGGCAGGGATGTTGGGGCGGAACCCAGCTCAAGGCTGCGTACAGCTGGGCTGGGTTACCAATTCCTTCCCTGGGAAAGGGGGGGGAAGGTGACATGGGGGGGCTGCCGGGTCACCCAGGTGGGGGCGCTGATCGGCATCGCCCGGCCTCCAGCTGGTATTCATGGGCAAGGGCATGTTATACCCACAGGGTTGCCTGGTATTAGGGCTACCATGCATAACAATAAAGTTGCAGCCAAGGTTCCTTTGGGTTGGGCTCACACAAGTATCTATTCAAGATGCAACCCATGAACTCTTCTCACTTATTTTTGAAGCTGCCTAAGCATTTCAAAACATAGTTCAGTCAATAACCGGAAGCTGCAGGAAAGGAAATTCACTGATATAGGCACTGTAGGACAATAGGTAAGACAGGAAGGACATCAAATTGAGTTTTGCCTAAGAGCTCAGTCTGACATACTCTCTGGCAATCGCAAAACAATGCTAGCAGGTAAGCTCATTGAAACCGATGAGTACGACTAAAATACTGTTAGTACAACTGCAAGGGCCCTCCGCCCCAAATCGGGGGGGGGGGGGTTGCCGCGCCCCGTTCTTCCTCCTCCACGAGGGAGATAGACCCCCTGGGGCCAGGGGGCGGGACACCCCGTGTAAATGACTCGGGCACCGTGATAGGTGGCCCGGGTGTCACGTGCCCTTGAGAGGGGCTTTGGATTGGTTGGCTCGGGTAAGGCAGTCCCTCCCCTTTACTAGGAGGGGGAGGGAATAGACTGCCGCCCGAGTACTTTGCCTCCATTCGGCGAAATCTTCAGGACAAGCAGCACCCACCCACCCACCCATCCCTCTAATACTGCGGTTGACCGGTTGCCATAAGGGGGCCGAGAAGGAATTTTGAAGAACACCTCAGCTTTATGAGGTGCACTTGTGTTTTGCCTTCTTCGTAGTATTAGAATAATCATATAATATACGAATAATACCAATTCGACACATTCGGAAGGTGAATCTTTCATTGGCATTTGAATTTAAAATAGTTTAAGTGAAACATAATTGGCATTAAGTTCATGATTACAATTTGAAATGGAATTTGTGAAGTATTTGAATGTTAATATGATGTCGCACTCATGCGGGGGTCCAGTATGGTTAATAGGGTTTTGTTTTGGTTAGGTAGATATAGAATAGATGAAAAGAGTCATCTCCATAAGAGAGGGGGGGGGTGATATTTGCTGATAAGCTGGGCGTGGCTACAGCAAGATCGTCCCCCTTGGGAGGGGTGTCAAGAGGGGGTAAGGGCAAGCATGGCCCTCGATCTTAATGACACCCTCATCCTTACTCGTGCCCGGATGGGCAAGTTTCCCCTTCGGCCTTGGCCAGGGAGCTGTTCGAAGGGGATGTTTTAAGGTTGAATTTGGTGCTGGTATTGGAGGGCATATCCAAGCCAGACACCGGGTTTGTAATAACATAGAAATTTAGGAACAAAATACTGGACCTGTGGTTGCTTAGAAGCAACGCCACCAACTTATTTGATTGTTGGGACAGTTGCCCAATCGTGTGGCCTGTGCCTTGGTCCGCCTTCCACCATGGCGGGAGGTCCGACAGGGCCCACCTGTCTTCCCCATGGGGAAGCCAACCCTCTGCCCTTTCCCCCATGCTTGCCCCGCGGTGTGGCAGCTGCACTTGTCCTCCAGGAGGCTGAATGGGGATCAGGCCCTCCACAGCTCATGTGGCTGCACTCATTATTACAGGGCCTTAGCATCCGTGCATGCACAATCTTCACATAAAGGTGCAGCAAAAAAAGAGAGATCATTTTAGTGTCTAATACGAGCCGATTTTATCCAACTTAAGCTATTCTGCAGGAGGCTAAAGATCACTGAGGAATAAATACAATGACAAGTGAAAATAGGGATACTTTTCAGGCAATTGCAGGGAAGCTCTGTTCTATCAAAGCAACATTATTCTTCTCCATTATTTCACAGCTTGTTAGTTTGATGAGATAATCTTGTTGCCAGAGTTATCAATTGGCACCTCTTTCATGCCATTGATCTAACTTCCCGCCCTGTAAATGTCTTTCATTATAATCTCATAGGCACAAACTGCCAAGTTGAATGGTTCCCAGTCAGTGATGGATTTCAGGCAGCGAAGGATGTTGAACCGTCATGCGAGGCGTCATTCCCTTTGCTGGCAGAGCTGGCTCCCAGTTCATACACAGGCCCTTTTTACAGGAGACAGACCCATTCATGTGCAAGCGGATCGGCTGCATGTGCATGTGGGGGCGCTGCCTGTGTAAACACTGCGGCGGGTGTAAACTCTTGTGAAACACGCATGCCCACCCGTCCACCCATCACCTACGCACGGAGCAACCAGTGAAAACTCCAGTTGCTCAAGCATGGGGACGCATGGGGGAAGAGCATGTGCCTGTCTGAACCCACTCCCCACACATTGCCCCCACAGCGGCGCCCCCCCGCCCCACCCCTGCCGGTTTAAAAAGGGCCATAACGAAGTCTTCCCAGAGGGCTAACTTGTGACTATGGGTCTATACCCTAGTGGACAGTGGGCTAAGGCAAGTGAAAGCAAAAGCCTGAAGATCCTGCCACCCGTATAACTCAGGAGTAGGAATAACATGCTTGATTTTAATACATTTAGAATAAAATGCTGGCCATGATCTAAAACAGGGCTGCCCAAAGTATTAGCCGCCGCAGGCCGGATTGCTTCACAGCCATTTGAGGGGAGCCGAACTGCACAAAAACTTTGTGCGGCCAGTGTCCCGTTATTTCTGTAGAACAGGAGTTCTTTCTAAAGCCTGTTCAAACGTATCAAACAAGTGGTGCAAGCTAAACCTGCAGAGTCTGGAGCTGTTATTGCACGATGTCATTCTGGAAACTTTTATTTAGAAACTACTGAGATCTTATCAAATTGGATTTTAAGGCCATGGGCCAGAAGGAACCCTATCAGGGTCTAGATTTTGCCCACAACATGCCACCCGTTGGGACAACGCTAATCTAAACTTCACAGAAAATATGTTACAATTATTTTAACTAGAACTATATTGCTTCCTCCTTACACAAGTTCAACGCCTTTGTTTTGGATGGAGCAAACATTGTTGTGAATTATCTGGAAAGCAGGAAAGGCCACGTTTTTAGGTCACAGAGGTGCAGCAGGAAGTACATTTGCTACACATATTTTCGGGCACCCAACAGGTTTACCCAACCCCCATCAAGTGTCCAGAGGCCTGGAAATGTGGTCTGACTAACTCGCCTGGCTGTGCCACTGTTCCCACTGCTGCTCCTCCCAGCCTGGCCCGCTACTCACCTGAGCCGCGCAGTGTGTCCATAGCAAGGGTGCACGCAGGGCCAGAAGGGCTCCCAGAGCAGCGGCGTAGCAAGGCAAGTGAGTCAGCCCAGGGAGTGTGTGGGGGCAGGAGCCTCCCTGGTCACTCCCCGGGCTGACTCACCCACCTGGCTGCGCTGTTGCTGCCCCCCCCTTCCCGGCGCGCATTCTTGCTATGTGCGCTGCCCGCTCAGCTGAGCAGCGGGCCGGGAGGAGGAGTGGGAGCAGCGGCGCAGCCAGGCAGGTGAGTCAGACCGGGGAGCACACGGGGAGCCCAAAGGGTCGATTCAAGCAACTCAAATTCGACATTTCCTGGGTGCCCTCTGTCAGCTCTAGTCTTAACATTCAGACATCCATTTCTGTACTGAGGGACCTAAATAGCCAGTTTAAGGTGCCCAAAGGTCCCAATTTGGCAAAGCACTAGAGCATATCTATCCTTGACTTTAAGCAGGTGACTAGTCTCACTGGATTCAGTGGAGTTACTCACAAGCCAGTTACTGGACTGGTTCTCTGGGTCCTCCGATACTGACAAATTGCTTTGAAAATGTGGACCTAAAAACCTCCAAAACTACAGCAAGAAAAGACTTTCCAGTATTAGAAGAAATTGTACTTGAGTGGTAACTACTCAGTTTAGTACAGTAATTCCCAAACTTTACATCCGCGTGACCTCATTTTGAGACAAATATAGTCCCGTTGCTATGAAATGGAATGAAAAACGCCATTTCAATTTCATTTATGCCATTCATCCACTTCATTTACACCTTTTTAGATACTGGTTTCCTTTTGGAAAAGCTGGGTTTTTTCTTGTTTTGTCTGGTCATTTTGACTTGGATAGTCAGTCGTATAACCGAGTATCTAGGCGGGAATGACTGAAATAACGGGGGCGGGGGGGGAGGGGGCTTGGAGAGAGAATGGTTGTTTCCAAAACTCAAATAAACCGATTTTGTTTTGGGTGCAGGTATTTATTTGGATTACTATCTGAAAGTGCAGACAAATAAAAATACCCTTCACCTCTAGCCCTTACTCGGTCACAGATGGTGCGACCCCAAGTGGGGTCACATTCCATGCTTCGGGAAACTCAAGCTTAGCAGTTCTCCCCATCATCTGACCTTACAGCTGAGTAACATGGACACATATCCAGGCAGAGACTCACAAGGTGGATCACTGAGGTTAATACTGAAGCTAATGCTATTTTAAAAACCTCTCTCAAAGTAGCGTGAATTGAGAAGAGATCCCCGCATGCTGAATGAAGCATTGTGTTCTCGGTTTTGTTTTGTTTTTTGCTGCTGATGATGGGGAAAACATCCAAATAATCTTGACCAGTTTAAATTTGGAGTTTCCATTCCCATAAACGAAATACAAGAGAACTTCCCACTATTAAGAGAAGCCAGGATTTTCAGTTTGGGCAGGAGACACAGTACTGTTCATTTCCATATGCACAATACCTCTGGCAATCTACTTTAATTAAATTAAATAAATCATCTCTAAAGCAAGTTCATCCTTTAAATGATCTTAATAAAAAAATGAAATCCCTAATGGTCTACTTTGGCTTTGCTTTCCTGCAAGGGAACTTTGAGATACTGGAGAATTGAGACTTGCCTTAGATCTTCTCTGCAAATACATTTTAAGTGAGAATTTAATAAATTGCCCTGAGAAAATTACACTTTACCTACACTTCTCTGCTATTGATGGGCAATGTTGTTGCCTGCATCGAATCTGCTAAAGAATTCTTGCATGCTCTACCCTCCCTGTAGCCGTCCCTCCAGATTCACCCCTCTTCCAGGACCGACTACTTCTTACTGGAGTTTTAGGGTGTTTTTAAACAATCCAGGCAATGGGGGGGGGGGTGTCTGTAGCCTCTGAGCTGCACTGCCATGAAGCACCCACTTAGATGGAGGAGTGCATGGGGAACAACTCAAGCAGGTGGCTTCCAGGGTGGCCACAAAGGCAGCCGCCGCACACTCCCCCTGCCGCAGACCATGGTGGGGGGGAAGGGGAAGCGTGCTGGCCTGACCTTTGGAAGTGACACATCTCTGGCATGAGCAATGGGGAACCCAGGCTCCGCAGCACTCCCGGCCAGTTCTTGTGACTTGAGAGACCGCATACCACACGGTGAGGCGGCCCTGTTCACTGGTGTGGCTGGCTGCTACTGTTTATACGGGCAGGGGCTCTGTGGCCACCCGCTGCCATGGAGCTCTTTGACCTGCCCCACATGGAGCACTCCGGATTTCCCAGCAGCGCTCTATGCACGGCCATGGGCGAGTGTTCCATGGCTGACGGGAGCGCACATCCAGCCACATCACCTTCGGATGGGCAGCAGGCTCCGCGGCTCCTGGGTGGCCATCCAGGGTAGCATCTCGTCTAAAAACACCCTCCATCAGCCAGTGCCTCCCTGCTGGAGCCTGGGGCAGACCACTGATTGTTGGCGACTGGGAAGAAAGGGATCCCTCCATTGTGACCTGTTGTGCACTTCTCTGAAGCAACCAAACCTGGTCACTGGTGGAGACGAGATGCTGAGCTAGATGGGCCATTGGCCCTACCACAGTTTTTAGGTTCTTATTTGTGCTAGTGGCCAGTTGCTTGCTACCTTATGAGCCAATCCTGCCAGTGCCAGGACTTAGCCTGCCACAGCTACAGGCTACACAAATCAGAAACAATTCAACCTGAGGATTTATTCACATGTTGCAAGTTATGAGCATGCCCCTGATCTGGATGCTTAGAAGGCTAACTGGTGACCTTGATGGGCTCTGACTACAGGCACTGCGGAGGCATAGCGAGGCAGGAATGGGCACTGGTGAAGAAGATGGAAATAATCATACTTATTATGATGATTATTATGAGTACACAATGCTGGGTACTGAGCTAGGAGTTACCACTCAGGAAAAGGATCTGGGAGTGATTGTGGACAATACACTGAAATCCTCAGCCCAGTGCGCAGTAGCAGTCAAAAAAGCAAACAGAATGTTAGGAGTTATTCGCAAAGGGATAGAGAATAAAACGGAGGCTGTCATAATGTCTCTATACAAATCAATGGTGCGACCGCCCCTCGAATATTGTGCGCAGTTCTGGTCACCCCATCTCAAAAAAGACATAGCTGAACTAGAAAAGGTACAGAGAAGGGCAAGGAGAATGATAAAGGGTATGGAACGGCATCCGTACAAAGAGAGGCTTGACAAGCTGGGTCTCTTCAGCTTAGAGAAGACTGAGGCCACTGTCAGACCCCACCCCGTGCATATTCTGGCTGCGGGAGGGAATGCGCAGTCTGGATATGCGCAGGGATCAGCCGATCTGAAAGCCCTGCACGGCTTTGCTGGTAGACACACACAGGGATGTAGAGCTGGATTTCCTGCTCTGCATCCCTGCCTGTTTGCCGGCAAAGCCGCATTGGGGGGGGGGGGG
>QEPC01006715.1:3288944-3319837 GCA_003113815.1 Sphenodon punctatus | reverse complement strand
GAGTAGATAGGGAACGGTTATTTACCCTCTCAAATAGTACTAGCACTAGGGGACACTCCATGAAACTAGCTGCCGGCAGATTTAAAACAAATAAAAGGAAGTACTTTTTCACTCAACACATAATTAACTTATGGAATTTGTTGCCAGAGGACTTTGTCAAGGCCAGGAGTATAGCTGGGTTTTTTAAAAGACCTGGATAAGTTCTTGGAGAGTAGGTCCATTAATGGCTATAAACCAAGTAGCTTACGGGATGAACTTCTTACTGTCGGGAGCTGGGAGTAAACAACAGGGAACGGATTGCCCATTGTGACTGTTGGTTCTTCTCCCATGCGATCGAGGACAGGATACTGGGCTTGATGGACCATTGGTCTGACTCAGTATGGCACTTCTTATGTTCTTATTATTATTTTATTTTGATAGCGCCCTTCCCATCATCCCCCTCCTGATGGTGCTTGGAGCACTTTCCAGCATAAATATACAATATAAAATTTGTTTAACACATAAATCCTGTTAAAAGCCTTTTTAAAGGCCAAGGCAACAAGGAAGGAAAAACACATTAAGGGAACCAGCAGGGGATCCTAAAAGCATCTGGAGAATAAATAAATCTTCAGGTGCTTTTTAAAAGGGAGGGAGGAACCGAGATGAATATCTGGAGGGAGCGAGTTCCACACTGAGGGGCCCGCCACAGCAAAGCCCCGATCACCCACTGACTTAAGGCAAAGTAGTGGGATCCCCGAACAGCAAGTGGTTTCTGAGTGCAGATAACCATCCGTGCGAGGCTCAAGGAGCAGGTTTTGAATATAGCCAGGACCTATACTGTTCAAGGCTTTGAGAACCAACAGTGGAACCTTAAATTCAATCCACTGCCCTCCAGGCAGCCAATGCAGAGAACTCAGGGTGGATATAATATGATCATGACTACCTAAACAGTAAGCAGCCGTGCTGCCACATTCTGAACAAGCTGCAAGTGACAGAGACGCACTGCTGGAAGTCCATAGAAGAGGGAACTCCTGTAATCCAGAATTGTGGTAACCAGGGCATGGGTCACTGTAGCAAGGTCATTCTGAGATAAAGGGTAATTTCAGACGTTACGAGACCACAGTCAACCACAGTGAATCCCCTGTAGTGGCCGTTTGTCCTGTAACGACTGTTGAGCGTTCCGCCAGATGTTCACCACAGCGAACCTCCGGCGGGAATCACAATGACCACGATTCTGGACCTCCAGCTGCCCGGAGCTCCAAAATCGTGGTTAGCTGGACCATGATCCGGGATCGGCCAAAAGTAACATCTGTTACGTTGGCCCATCCTGGATCATGGCCCAGACCACGATGCAGGATCGGGCGCAGCGGCCGGATTGGCTGTTGCGCCCACCCGTCTCCCGGAAGGTGGGTGGTCAGGGGAGCGTGGGGTGGGGCTGTGATGCCTCACGTCGTGCCGCATGGCCCCGCCCCCTCCCCAATCCCCTGTAGGAATCAGGCCGGCACGTCTAAAGGACGGCCGGACTGATTCCTGACCGAAATGGATCCCGGTTCGTGATTGAGCATGGCAGGCCTCCGGGCCCGTCATGTCTAAAATTACCCAAAGAAGGGTGTAACTTACACAAATTGCTTAGCTGAAAAAAAATAATAATCTCAAAACCACGTTTGAAACCCAATTTTTCATGGACACAGCGTGATTGAAAATGACACCCACATTTTTTACCCCACCCAGCACCTCCACCCACAACCCCTCAATATGCAGGGGCCTAAAGGAGGTGAGGACGTCCTCATATCAGCTGCCCCTCCAACCAGCATCACCTCAGCCTTCCCTGGATTGAGCACAAAGTAGCTCCGACGCCTCCAGCAGGCTATATCGTTCAGGCATTCCTCCAGAGCAGAGGGAGAGGTGGCAGGGCTCATGGGGCGAGAGAGAGATACCGTTGTGTATCATCAGCATACTGATGGTATCCAACCCCATGTCCCAATTACCCTACTCCACCCCATGCAGCTGCACCAGGAAGTGTGCCCTAACCCCGCCCTCCAGACTCATGAAGCTGCACTGCTCCTCAATCACCTGACAAGTTCCTAGCATTAGCATTGTGCTCAGTGGTCATTCATTCACAAAAAGGCCATGACAAAACACACTTATCCGCATTCTAACATAGCGGCTCTCAAACTGGACAGTAGAGTGATATGATTTAGCCTAGGTCCAGCTGATACCATTGGTCCCCACCCCAGTGGGGTTGTACACCTCTGTCCCCCATCTTGAGGACTACTGTGTTAGAATGGGTTCACAGGGGAGGGTTGTAGAATGGATCCTGGTGGTGTGTAAGAAGGGGCAAAGATGCCAGTCTCCTAGGAAGATTTTCCAAAATGGCAGTAGCCACATCCATTTATTTAAGGCTGTTTTTAAATGGACCGCCAGTGGGGGTGAGGGGCAACCTGTGTATGGCTGGTGAAGCACTGTTGTGGGGGCCGGGCATGGGGGGAGGGAGCAGACAGACACACACCCATCTCCACGCACAGAGAAACCTGCCTTTTTACCAGTTGCGGGAGCACACCCCCACACACCTCTATGTTCAGAAAAGACACTCCTACATGTGTCCCATGGGTGGACATGTGTGGGTGTGTCTTATTTGAAAATGGCCTAACATCATTGCTGATAGGTGCTGCAGCCACCAATCAGAGTTCATGTTTCAGAAGTGGGCAAGCCACTGGCATCAGGTAAAGTAGCAGTGTCAGCAGCAACTGAGGTACTATGGAGGCAAGGAAAGCAGGAGGGCAGTAGGGGGTGTCAAGTACCACCACCAAGAGGAAATGGGAGACACGGTCTAAAAAGTTTGAGAACCACTCTAATCTAACATACCCATTGCCGATGCCCAGGGTGGAACCTGTGCTCACAATGGGTGTAAACAGACAGACAGCAGCTCTGCTTTTGTCCACACCAGCCCACTTCACCCCCGGGTTGACCTGTCCACCAGATGTGCAAAGTGGAGTAGGCTGTGGCTGCTCCAGGGTAGCCCCACAGGCGATGCTCCGGAAGATTCCAGAGCGCACCTTGCCAAGGGAGCTGGTCAAAATGGCGGCAAGAAGCAAACACAGACTCCTGACCATCTAAATGGTCAGGTAACCCCTAGCCAAACATGTTCCCGCTCGGATCATAGATGCCAGCAGCCCAAATGGCCAGAACAGCTGCTGCCACTTGGTCCCATTCCCATGGTTACCAGAACAAGTCACCAGGCCGGAGCATGCCTCTCTGTGTATTCCTGAGCCGGGACTTTCCCGGGGCAGGGGGGAAAGCATGTTTTCTCAGTTTACCTACCTGCCGGGCTGTCTGTCTAAATGCAGTCAACCCTGTGGATGCATGCAGCTCTGACACAGGGCACCCACACGGCTGGACTGGGGCTGCAGCCCACTTCCTGTCCACCCCCTATGTTTCTCCCATTACTGCCAATAGGGCAAACTCACCATGCAGTGAACATGGGTCTCTGACAATCCCTACTTGAGGAGGTCAGTGGATAGGGAAATACTGAAAAATCTCAATTGTGATCATACTTTCCTAAGAAGAGAAGAGAGAATGAGAGAGTGGAAGAATTCTTAGTGTATTCGGGTCAGCTGCGAACTAGACATACATCCCATGTGTACGCTGCCTGCAAAATCCTGCAGAGTTCAGTAATAATTAAATTATGTATCCATCTGCCTGCTGTATTCATCCACTGTGCTCTCACGTACTTATTATTTAAGTATCTTAACAACTGTTGCCTTATGAGATTAGGGTTTTCTTTTCTAAGTTTTGTTTGGGTCCCCCCCCCCCCTCAAATTTTGTACATTATGAAAATTGAATTTTGCCATGTATGACTCTTGTTTTTGTCTTATGGATCTATTTTGCCTTGTTATATGTTTATACAGTTATATATAAACAATGAAAATAAAGTTTTAAGAACCACCACCGGGGGGAAAAAAATCCTGCACAGTTCCAAGACTTCCTATTAAAAGTCAGTTCTGTAATTCCAAATCTGAGTACAGTGGGCGAGAAAGTTCTCTGAATAAGTACAAATTGTGAACAGTCAACAGGGATCCCAAATTAATCCAGCTTCTGGCCGTTTGCCACAACTTTGTTGCTGCTATTAAGAAATGCCTTCTACTATGCAGGGTGGGGATTGAATGAGATAGTTTTTCCAGCTACTCTCTCAAAATCTTCCTCAAAATCTACTGCAGCATTGTCAAAAATAATGATTTTGAGCCAGATTCTGATCTGTCTGGCTGCAATCTGGCTTTAAGCTATCTCCTTTGTTCTCAAGAGAACTATTCAAAAATGGCTGGTGTGTGTAAGGCGGCGGCCCGGCAGGATCGCTGCGGCGGCGGCCTGGGGACGCTTGATGAGTCAGAGGGGGTGGAACACAGTGCGGCGTGCGGCGGGGGCGGGGCCCCGCCCCGTTGCAAGCACAATCAAGCACGCCCGGCACGCCCTGCAGGGGGGCGTGGCTTACCTGCCTCACGCTGGCTGTGAGAGCATGAGGGAGGCATAAATAGTACCGGCGGGGCCTGGCCTCCCCGCCGGTAATCGAGTCCTCGAGAAGCTGGCCCCTGGTGTATTCCTTGACCCCCTTTGTAAAAGATTGAAGTTGGAGAGAGAGAGAGAGAGAGTGAGCGATTGAGAGAGTGAGTGAGCCTGGACCTTGGTGCCTGGTGAGAGTGGATAGAGGGCGTGGTGTATCCTGATTCCCTGGAGTGCAAAGTGGTGAGTTGTATAAGCCCCTGGTGAATTCCCTTTCCCACCTGTGTATTGTGCCCCCTAGCCTTCCCCTTCTCCCTTGTCCTGTACCCTGTGGAGTGCAAGTCCTTTCCCCTTCCTCCCTACATACCCCAGTCCTCGGATCTGACACCCCCTCCCTTGGACCCTTCCTGCCCTACACCTGTGAGCACTATCCTGGACCCGAGTAATTCCCCGACTGAGCGATTTGTGAGTGTACCTTTTCCCTTCCCGTTGGGGCAATTGGCTTGCTCAGTTAGTCCCTATGATGAAAAGGGTTGCCTTCCATTAACGAGGGAAAGCCCACCCTACAACCTGAGGGACATTATTTCCAGAGAGGGCCATACTCGTGAGAGCAAGCCGCCTTATTCCCCTAGGTGTGACAGGGTTAATGTCCTGGCCCAGTGGTTGGGCCCTCCTAAGTTAAACCCCATCACCGCAGAGCCAGTGACAGCGTGGCTCTGTAGGAAGCATGTGGAATTTGGAGCTGGGAGATCCAGGTTTAAATCCTGGGTTGGCTTTTGATAAATCCTATCTCACAACTTCTGTTCCCAATCTATAAAATGGGAATAATAATACTGATATGTCTACCTCTCTGTAAGGTTTTGTGGAATAGTGACTGTAAAACGTTTTGGACCCTTAGGGTGTGTTCTCACGAGCATACGAAATCTGAGGTAACTACCTACCTCCTTTTTCTCTCTCACAAGCTGGAGGAAAGGGGATTAACCCCCACCCCACCTCTTGATCTCGCTACATTAGATCTTGCAGGAAACTTCCTGGAGGGGGGCTAAAATAATGAGCAGTTAGTGAGGAGACACATTGTGATTGACACATGGAGGAGGAGATATTGCAATTTTAGGCACAGCAGAGGACTACTAGGAGACAGAGAACCAAGGGAAAGTGCCATAAAACGGCCACACAAGCAAGTCCCTCAGAATAGGATCCTCCTTCCCCATTTTAATGCCACTTGTTTGGGGAAGTAATAATCCCTTCCTTTATCCTCACTTTCACACCACTGTGCTCATATCAACACATGTGAAGTTGAAGGTAGTTAGGAGGTAGTTACCTCCAAACAAATGCTCAGGAGAACAAGGTATTCAGGTGCTACGTAGATGAAAAAGATTAATTACTACAGTCCATGATAACAATAACACATGCCCTTTCATTGTTGATGTTTGGTTTACTCATACCAGATGGCATACATATGCAAAATGACCAACCTTACTCATATTGAGTAGTCCCTTATTCTCTATACAGTTCCATTCTACTCATGCAAGGAATAAGATATTAGTCAGCAAGAATGAAGGTGACACAATATGGATCATAATTAAATACACTATGGCCACTTTTACACGGACGCCACCCACCCACGAACACCCGGAAACACCCATCGGATGGGTGGGAGAGCGTCCGTGTAAATGTCCACGAGTGTGTGGGGGCGTGTGCCCGACCCACCCGCCAACACCCATGGAGCAGCCACGAGGGAGCCGGCACCCTCCATGGGTGGAGATGGGTGTCCAGCACCCGAGCGTCTGTGTAAAAGCAAACACACCCACACCTACGCGGACCGGACCGGCAAAGCCCCACTGCACCGGCACCGCAGGGCACGCGCATGCCGCCATGCAGACATGTCCACTGGGGGGGGGGGGAACGCCAGATGTCCAGCCAAGAGTCCGTAAAGGAGGGCGGAACCATGGCACACGCGTGCGGGCTCCCACAATGGCGACAAGGAAGGCCCACGGGAGCCGATGCCACCTCACGCACGGAAAGGGACCGGGTGAGCACAGGGACCTAGGAGCGCCGGGTGGGGGGTGGCGGGGGAGAGCCCTGGCAAGGCGGTGCAGGGGTGTGTGTGCACGCCGGGCAGAAGGCACAAGCAGGGGCCTGGACCGCCGGTACGGGGGGGGCGGACAGGAGGTACAAGGGGGGCACCCAGACCAGGAGGCACGAGGGGGGCGCCCTGGTGGGGGGGGAAAGGGGGGAATGCGGCAGGATGTAACACAGCGCACGGTCCTGGCACAGGGAAGAGGGGCCCCCAATCTGGCATGTCCCGAGGAGCAGCAGCGAGAGTGAGGTGAGCGCGAGGGGAAACACACACACCCCAGGATGGGAGGGCCGTACCCCAGGCCTGGCACCATGGGCCGGGGAACACAGGGCCGGGGGCGCCGCATAACCCGGTCCCCCGGCCCCACAGAACAGCACCCTGACAACGGAGCACCACACCACCGGGACGACGGCCGAGGAGGGCCCCCCAGACAGCCAGGTGAGCAGAAGGGAACCGCAGGGGGGCGGGGGGGGCAGGCCCCTCGGGGGCACGGAGGGGGCCAGCAGAACCCAGAGTAACCCCTAATGCACTACCCCCAACAGGACATGACCACAACCATGGCTACCACATCCACAGGGCGGATCCCATGCCACCAAGCCGGTCGGCCCCCCACACGCGGGTCCCAAAAGGGGGAGCCCTGGTCCAGGCAGGAGATCAGGGACTTCATATGCGTGGGGGGGTCCGAAAGGGTCCAGCACGACCTGGTGCACAGCTACAAGACCAGACAGGTCTATGAAGCCATCGCCCAGGAGATGCAGGGGCCGGCGTACAATAGGGATGTCACCCAGTGCATGCAGCAGGCAAAGGACTTGAGGTCCGGGATATAAACAAATCAAGGACAACAATCACCAGTCTGGCCGGGCCATGCGCACAGCCAAGTTCCAGGAGGAGCTGGACAAGTTCCTCTGCATGGATGGGGACGTTGTGGCCTCCCGCACACATGGCAGCGCCTTTGCCAGGGGCAGGCACAGGGCCACCACGCAACCACTGTGAGTGCTGCCTGTTTGCTGGGCCCTGTGCCTGTGTCCCTCCGTGGGGGGTTCTGTTCCTTGGTGCCTGGGCCCGGCTCTGATGGCCGGGAGCAGGGGGAGTTGCTGGAGCTCCTCCTGCACGTCCTGGAGTGGATGCACCACCTGGACCGCGCGCAGGCAGAGCGCTGGTGCCAGGCGCGGGGTCGCTGGCCCTATTGACCGGGTGTTGTCCCGGGCCTGCCGCTGCTAGCACTGCCCCCCCTTCTGTTGCCCCGTCCCCCTCCCTGGCCTGTTGTTGTTGCCCCCTGTTGCTGGTTCCCCATTTTATTAAAGACTTTTGTGTTCCTTCCCAGTGTGTCCATGTTGTGCTTTGCTTTGACCTCTCCCCTTGTGCGGGTGCCTCTACGGGGCGTGTTGGGGGGTTGCCTGTGTTGTGTGGGTGCCTTCCCGCCCTGGCCACCTGTGGGCCGTGTGCTTCTGTTGCCTGCTGTGTGTGTGTGCCGCTCTGCTGTGGGGGGGAGGGAGGGCTGGTGCCGGGCTGTCTGGGCTCTGTGCCGGAGCTGTGTGGAGCCGGTTCCTTTGTAGCGGCTGTCATTCCATTTCCCTCCCGCCCCGCCCGCGCGGGTCCTGGCGGCTCGGGGGCGGGACCGCATTGCGCGACTTCATTTGTCCTCAGTCGGCCATGTTGTGCCGTTGCTGTGCCGGGCAGGACTTCCCTGCCAGCCCTGGCTGTCCGTGTACTTGCACGGGTGTTTGCTGGGTGCTTCCTGGGATGGGTGTTTGGCCGCTGGGTGTTTTCCGGTCCCTCCCCTTTCCTTCCCACAACCCCCCGCAGCGCTGTCCGTGTAAATGTCTCCCTGCTTGGCTCCGCCGGGCGTGCTCACCCACCCATCCACACCTATCTCCACCCATCGGCGCTGCTGCGCCGTCCATGTAAAAAAGATCTATGACCTGGCTTATCTAGATCTCTGTAAACTGGATCATTCCTTATTCCAGATACACTTCCAGACCCTTGCAATTTTATCTGCTCAGCAATGAGCAGCTGATCAACAGCAAACAAAAATGCTCTATGGCCTTTGTGAAAGCATCAACATAAAGAGCCTCTGGAATCAGTACTTTGAAGATATAGCTCACATATCCAGACCTTTGGTTTTCTGGACTCGTCTCTAATCTGGACAAAAGACTGTCTCCTGAGCTGTCTGTATATGGGAAGGTTCTTCTGTACACACAAGTAGTCCTTCTTTCTCAGTGCTCCACAAATAGAACCCATAGCACTTAAAAGCAGTGGCTCCCAAGGATTTGCCTGTGTAATCCCATTTTGAGACAAATATAATCCCGCAAGCAAGAACAGACATGCAGAGTAAATACCAATCAGGAACAGGATGTGATCCCATATTGTGGGAACCTGTGACTGAAAGCTTGATAATGCTACCACTGACTTCAGCAGGAGCAGGACCATTGTCATCTGAAAGCATAAATACAAAGGGTCATATATTTCAGCTATTACTGCAATCGGAAGTTGTGAGTCTGTTGTTTTATCCATCATTCCAATCACTGCATCCTCATTCAAAACTCTGCATCTCAATTCAGTTGCTAGAAACCTCTGTATCTGTTTATGTAACCCGTACAAATAAAATATATATCAGCAAGCCTCCATCAATTATGCATCTGCATTTTGACAGAACTCCCAAATGTACGTTTCTGACCTTCAAGCAGAAACATTCAGACACACAAGGAAATCCCACTTGACCTCAGTTGGAAATGTCGGAACCCCATGAATTATCAACTACGCGTTTAGGGCTCCTGGAAGGCTAGATTCATTCTGACTGAATACAAACCAGACCAGCATACCAATGCTTTCAAGCAGCAGGGGACCACTTTCCTGGGATGGATCTGTCTTCATGTTGGAATTCATCTAAAGGGTAAGGGTTGTCCACTGTCTGCTCTGCAGCAATGTTGAGGCAGCTCTTAGTTACACCGACATCCTTTTCAGCATCCAGATAACCCAGGATCAGGAAAGTAGAGGAGCAGAAGAATGTCTCAGAGCCACCTCCGTTTTGTCTCTTGCCTTCCCTCAAGCATACCAACTGTAACCTCAGCACAGATCAACTTTGAGCTCATAATCTTTAGGGTACACTTAGGCCGCATTCACATGAGAGCACACCCAACTCTTTTCCTTAGTGTATTATTTGATGCGGAAGTTTTCATTCCTGCATTTTAACCGTTCATGTTCCCCATCCTCACTTCCAAAGTTCCCTCCGTCTTTAACATTTATCGTATGTGGCTAATAATAGGTGTTCCACTATTAGGTTCACTTGGTTTTTTTAAATCAGCAATACCATTGCCCCCATTTGGCAGATTCATCCCCATAGTGGGGAAATCGCCTCTATTCTCCTCCACAGAAATTAAGACCGACTGATATGAGAGTTAATCCATTCACACATTAGTTTGAATGCGGGTAAGGGATTTAACCCAGTTGTAAACCCTTACTTCTCTGGCTTAACATTTAGTGCTTCTCCCGCATTACATCTGGTTATCTCCCATCATACATTTTTGCACACAATCAACATTAAGGCAGGGGAAGTGCTTTTTGCCGAGCTAACCATCGTGTGTGAATACAGCCTTAGACAATCTGCTCCCAACAGGAGAAGGAGCACAGTGCCCGCTTGCCTTCAGGGAGGAAAAGGTTTTGTATGTGAAGGGAATTCGCACAGACTACCTTTGCACAACATCCCCTCCTGTAACTGGAGGAAAAACTCCTTCCTGACTTCTAACATGGTAATCCATTAGGCTCTAAGCATGTGAGACCTACCGGTCAATCATCTAAGACTAAATCCTCTGTATTACCTTAGCACCAGTCCACCCCATCCAGAGTTCCACCACTGCCTGCAGCCATCTGATGCCTCCCACCAAGGAAAGAATAAGAAACCAGAGTACCGGGGGGAGGGGGGCAGGGTGGATTTCCAACCCATTCTCTCCAGATGATTTAGTGAAGCATCTTCAAAGGTCTAGTTTGTACAACAGAGAAACTCCAAGAGACCTTAACACAATAAACGTCTACAAATAATTATGATGTAATAAGGAAATACAAGCATATAAAGGCATTACTAAGATGAGAATTTTTGGAACCAGCCACCTAACATTGTCCATGGATGGAACTATACTTACACTGGGCAAAAAGAAAAAGCATTTCTAGTATTTCCTTTAGTCGCCACACACAAAAATATACATGGCATCATAGACTTTAAACTATTAGCTATTAAATTTGGAGTTTGCAATTTTACACATAGAGGGACCAATCCAAGGTCCATGTGCACTTGGTATGTGCATTGCACACACTGGGGGTGCAGCCACACGAGACGCCTTGGGCAGCCTTAACCAACTCTGGGAAGCTGTACCATTCAATGCAGTACATCGTGTGGCTGGCAGTCGCCAGATGTTTCCCTCATCATGTGGCAGGGCAAGCAGCTGGCTGCTACACAATGCCTCCACGGGAAAAGGCTGAGGACGTATCACATAGAAGCCTTACCCAAAATGGGGTACGGCTGCCCAAGGCGTGGTAGCCCATGTGCCCAGGCCCCTACTGTCCTGCCGCACGGCAAGCTCCACAGCAAGGCTTTGAGCAGCAGGCACTTTTGCCCATTGCATGTTGCCACATCACAGCCGGAGGCATGATTTTGCTTGGGCTAGGGAAAGGAGGCATAGCAGGGGTAGGCACCTGCTCATGTGGCCAGTGCCTCAGCCATGGCGGGAGATCTTAGTGGCCCGCCCGCCCCATGGACGGGCTGTCTGCCCAGCTCCCCGTGCTGGCCCCATAGTTTGACAGTTCTGCTTGCCCACCACGGGGCTACGCAGGGATCGGGCCCTCTGTTGCTCATGTGGCTGCACCCTGGGTGTGGACCGCACGCAACATATTGCTGCTTGTGCACACCAAGCGTGCAGACCATGAATCGGCCCCAGAGTTACAAAGTTGTTAGCTAGGATATTTATTTCGATTTACCCCACCTTATTCCAAAGGCTTAAGGAAGGTAACAACATATTCAAAAGGAATAGAATAAAATAAAATAAAAGCAACACATGCATGCCAAATGTCCATGACGTGAATGACAAGCATGACAGTGAATTGAGGAACTGCACTTGGAAATGGACACTCACAAACCTGTGTTATCCAGCTTCACGCATGTAACCACATATCTGAAGTGTGCAATTTAATGCACAAATTTGCAAAATCTACACACAGGCTCTGTTCCAAGTTCTGCTTGCTGGATGTGCATATCAAGTGCCAACTTGATATGCTCCCAACTTCCGCACGTAGGCCCCGATCTCATGATCCGCAGATCTGGCGCGGAGCCGTGCGGGACCATTGTGCATCCACACTGGCGGCACATTGTGTCGCGTGCACACAGCTTGCACACAGGGGTCTGCAGACCATGGGACTGCGGCCACTGTGTGGAATGCACTCATTGTGCATATGCATTGTATGCGTGCAGTGCATGAGCAGGTTTCATTTCTACAGCATGCACAGTGCACACATGGATCTTGTATTGGGTCTTAATTATTAAAATTTCACACCCATAAAATGGCAGGATCCACCTTTTTAAAAAAAATATTATATGGCTCAGGTTTTTCTGAAATAAGGAAAACACACGTACCTTTTACAACTTTCTTTTTTTTTCATGAAAAGCAACTGACCAGCTTGAATCCCCATTATGTTCCAAAATCAGATTTCGGTGAACACAGTTTGAAAATCTGGACTTTTATTACCTAGGAATTATGCAGATGACCACTTCTTGCTTTGTGCAATGTAGTCTGCAAAATATATTTCATTTTTTAATTTCTGTTGCCATAAAAATTAACTTCTAAAAAAATCAGGACCTAGAAGAATTAAACCGATATAGGTCAATAACATATTCTGGATCCATCCAAGACAGGACGCCATGCCTGGCCTACTCTTTCCACTCTAATGCTATTGTATTTCATTTGATAAATGGTCCCTTTTTTTTTTGCAACCATCACTCACAGAACCCCCATGGGAATTTGAATCACAGCAGTGGACCCTTTAGACAATAAGATCAAAATGTATCACTATAATATATGACTGCACTAACATTATGGATGTCTCTCCTTCAATTAGAGCTAAGAGGACTAGACAGTGATTTATTCTAACCTTTTAATAAAAGAAGAGACCTACATTCAGCACCAAGGTCAGCGTAGGATTCTATTGTGTCTTTGCAAGGAAATCCTTTTTCTAAGAATTCTGAAATATATGAAACCCCAGGCAGAATCAAAACTTCTATTCCAGAAGGTTTTACAAAACTCCAAATTGTCAGCCTTCCATCCAGAATGGCATAAGCTATCACCATGTAATGTCCAAAATTAAGAGGTGTAAGAGGTATTTCATCTACGCTACAGATGACTTTTTACTCCTCTCATTGAGTAGCACAAAGCTATACGCCTAATCATGTAATATCCATCATGAGTAAGGATGGCAACAGTAGCCTTTACTGATTCCTGGAGTTGTTCTTTAGAGCGGTATAGATACACAAGAGCTGAAAAAGACTGGTAACTGGTTAAAGGATAGGAAACAAAGAGTAGGACAAAATGGTCATTTTCCACAATGGAGAGAAGTAAATAGTGGAGTGTCCCAGAGATCTGTACTGGGACCAGTGTTGTTTAATATATTCATTAATGATATGGAAAAGAGAGTAAAGAGTGAGGTGGTCAAATTTGCAGATGATACTTTGGGTACAGCCACAAAAGAGAGTACCGAGATTTGAGCAGCCTTACCCCCAGTTTGGGCACTGTTGCCACTCAATGCAGTGGCTCATATGCCTGGTGGCCACCAGATGTTCACCCCGGGCCGGGCAGCTGGCTGCTATGCCCTGCATCCTCCGCACTATGTCCCTGACCTTTTTTGTAGTAGCCTTACGCAAAATGGGGTAAGGCTGCCCAAATTGTGGTACCGAGCCACCACTTGTGAGCCCGGTCCCCATCTGCCCCACCCTGCACCGAGGTCCACCACGGGGCTTTGAGTGGCGAGTGATGTCACCATTCCTGCACAGCCATGTCATGGCCGAGGGTGGAATAGCGAGTGGGGCAGAGGAGGGTGGGTGAGGCGGGGCTGGGAATCTGCATGTGTGGCCGGCACTTTGGCCTGCCACCGGGACATGGCAGGACGTCTGACAGTGGCTCGCCTTCCCAGTCTCCCTACAAGGTGGACCATGTGCCCTGATCTCCACTCTGACCTTGAAATATAGCGGTTGCAATTGCCCAATTCAGGGCACGCGAGGGATCATTCCCACCCGGCTCATGTGACTGCACCCAAAGTTATTCAAGGTAGTTAAAACCTGAGCAGACTGTCAAGAATTGTACGAGGATCCTGTGAGACTGGGTGACTGAGCATCTAAATTTAGTTTATTTATTTATTTCACAAAATTTCTTCCCCGCCTCTCCTGCCATGGAGCTCTGCCATAAATGGCAGATGAAATTTTATGTTGACTAGTGCAAAGCGATACACCTAGGGGAAAGTAATCCAAACGATAGGTACACAATGCTGGGTTCTAAATCTGGAGTTACCACTAAGGAGAAGGATCTTGGGAGTCATTGGGGTCAATACCACACCCCGCGTGTGCCGGGCAAACTGCACACACACCCATTACGGGGGCATTGTGCTATGCACAAACAGTGCAGATCCATGCAGTACACACAGAGAAGCATGCAAGCCATGCACAGGCAGTTTGGGATTGGAGCCAGTGTGGACAATACATTGAATTCCTCAGCTCAGTGTGTGGTAGCGGTGAAAAAAGATAACAGAAGGTTAGAAAATGTTCTGAAAGGGGTAGAGAATAAAACTGAAAATATAATGCCTCTATATAAATCTATGGTGCTACTGCACCTTGAATATTTTGTACATTTCTGGTCATCCCAACTCAAAAAAGAGATAGTGGAACTTGAAGAGGTACATAGAAGGGCAACAAAAATTATAACGGGCATGGAATGGCTTCTTTACAAAGAGAGACTTACTAGGTTAGGGATCTTAAGCTTGTGGAAGAGATGACAGAGGGGATATGATAGACATTTATAAAATCATGAGTACTATCGAACAAGTTAGTAGGGAGCAGTTATTTACTGGCTCAAATAGTACTAGAACTAGGGGACATTCCATGAAATTAACTGGCAGCAGATTTAAAACAAATAAACAAAAGTATTTTTTCACTCAACATACAATTAAGTTGTGGAATTTGTTGTCAAAGGATGTGGTCAAGGCCAGTAGTATAGATAGTGTTTTTTTTAAATGGACTGGATCTATTCTTGGCGAGTAGGTCCATTAACAGCTATTAGCCAAGTATGATTGGGGGCATATCTTCTTACTGTTTGGAGCTGGGAATGAACAACAGGAAACGGATTGCCCCAGTATGACTCTACTAAGTGACTGAGATTGGCAACTGTCAGAGACAGGATGCTGGGCTTGATGGACCATTGGTCTGACACAGTACGGCACTTCTTATGTACTTATAGGTAGTGTGGTTCATTATTTGTGGCATTGTTTGCATTTTGGGGTAGCCCTTCAGGTACCAGAACAATATCGACAATCAAAAATGGATACTCAAACAATTTTTCACGTATTCCATCCTTAGATTCCGCTATTTTCCCCCAGCCATTTTGATATTTCAGATGCACTGTTTCAGCAACTGCACGTGTTTTAGTGTGATGAACATTGCTGAAACAATGTAACTGAAATTCCAAACTAACTAAAATAGCAAAACAACCAAGCTGGAAAGCCAGACGCACACAAAAAAGCTAAAATGGAATAACCGAAATGCATACCCAGCTGAACACAAACAGATATAAGTTATTACCTAAATGTCAGGTTTATACTGCTTGAGTGAAAAATCACAAAGTTGACCTGTTTTATTCAGGTACCCGTTTCAGCTCTAAGATTTAAAACTTTGGGCTGGATTTTTTTTTTTTTAGGCAGACCAGATACAATTCAGATGGTACCCTTTACTGGATCAACTTCTGTTGGTGAGAGGACACAGGTTTTGGACCTTGGATTGGAGTCCTTGTTTCTTGTCACTCCGCTACAGGTTCATCAGCACAATGGGGTCAAGTCATGAGATCTCATGATGGTCTGAAATCTTTTAAGACAACTGTGAAAATGAATTTGATTACCCCAGTCCCAAACTACAGTGGACTGGGGGCCACAAGGCAAGAAAACATCCATGATATCTAAGAAGAAATCACTTTTAGGGAGCAGATCAGCTGCATCTTCACTGTCTAGTTCCAACCAGGAGTGTAAGTTGTTTATTTTCAACAAGGAGAAAATTAAATGTAAAATGTAAATTATTTAAACCTTCTCTTTGATTGGTTCATTCAGAAAGGATTTCTTGGGGATACCATATAATTCCATTAGGCAGGACATATTTCTAAATCATTACAATAATTTATATAGCACTCCATGAGAACTAATTCCATGTTATTGCCAGTGAGCTAAGTATTAGTGTATGGGACTAAATCAAAGTAATGTTTTCCATCTCTGAAAGATAATTATAATTCTTCATGTAGCCCTTTTGAACTGGAGCCCTTAACATATCCCTCCAGTCTCCGCAGCTTAGGGAAAAGCAGAATTAAGATGTGCTCAAGACACTTTGCTTTTGAACAAATATCATTCACTTGAAATTTGGCATCTAAAAATAAATATGCATCAATACGTTCCTTAGGAAAACAGCCTCTAGCTCAAGAAGAAAAGGTGGATTTTCTAGTACATGTACGCTGGTTTTAATATCTCTCTGTCCTATCTCTGTAACATTTAAACAACTGACAAAGATAAGCCCTACAGTAAATTAAAATTGAAATTGTACAGACCAGCTTCTCCACTGGTGCAAATCAGTGTCATTCTACCAATATCAATGGAGCAGCATGGATTTGCATTAGCACAGGATCCAGAAAGTTGGATTGCAAAAAATATATTTTCAAGGTGCAAAAGCTCTAAATTGACACCATTCATTTCCACTTTTAACTGACCTCGTATTTGAGGCAGGGAAGTGGCTGCAACTGCGCAAAATGTCTCAGATTTTTAGGCATGGATTAGCTGAGATTTCATTAGTGTGCTGGGTTAGCAGGTTATATAAATGCAATATTTCATTTATTTCCTTGAACCGTAGTCTATTGCACAACCTTAACGATAACATATTTCCTACATTTCAAGTTTACAAGATTGATCATATAAAAATGGACAGCAATAGTCCATTCCTGGACACAGTGAAGGTCATTCACTTCAATAAAATCAGATCAGACCCCAAACCAAAGCAGAGTCCTGGTCAATAAAAAGAAAACTTTTCAACTTCTCATTCGTGTAGCTCTAATGATTCTGGTAGGTCTGAAGGGAGTAAAGTTTGGAATTCCAGTTTCCACAGTCCACATGCACTTCTGTCTTCAGTCTCGGTTGTCCCGTATATTAATTGGGGGCAAAGAGACCACCCAGAGACTATGAGCCCAATCCTAAACATATTCATGCATTGTGTTTGTGATGTGCACAAAGGCCCTGCTGCACACCAGATGTGCACACAGTACAACAGGTGCACACGCATAACACACATGGAGCACACACATGTCCAGTGTGTGCACACCATATGTGCATCATGCAACTGCATTGCACATGTGCCATGCATGCACATGGTGTGTTTGTGCAACGTGTTTGCACAAACCTTGGAAGTGCACTCAAATATTGCATACATGAACACACATGGGTCTAAGGATGAGGCTGCCCTGCCTTATTACCTGCATTGAGAATTAAACCCCAATCACAAAGGGAGGAAGGGATGACCAGAAGGTTATAGAAACTGAAGAAGCTCAAGTATCTTTGGTAAAACATCTCCGAAAACATGATGAAAATAGGACAAATATTTTGAATGGCCTCACAGCTTTCTTTGCCACTGGAAAGACTGAGCTTAAATTCTCGTAATGGTTGAGGTTGTGCTTTTGCCACTGACCACTGGATGTTGCATCATTTCAGTATGCAAAACCACTACTACAAAGTCCACTCCCTTATAGTTGCTAACATAACCCACATTGGAGCTGTGGGTTTAGTATCTTGCTCTTTGCCCAATCCACAGAGGGCGTTTTTAGATGGACAGGGAGGTAGCTGGCCCCGGGAGCTGCTTCAGGGGACCAACGTCCACCCATTCCCAGCTCCACTTGGGTCGGCTTTAGATGGAGCATCCGAGTCGCATCCACACACAGACATCACAGAGTTGCAGGCACTCGTCAGATGCTCTAGGTTGGTGCTTGCAAGTCCATAATACTGCCGGAGGCAACAGAAGGGCAGGCATGGAGCTGCAGTGTGGGTCCATCCAGCAGACAGTCTGGCACTGGATGTACCGGTCCAGAGAGCCATCGTCAGGGCTGCGCCAGAACAGCTGCAGCCTGCTCCGCTTTGAACATCTGGTGGATGGCTTTAGATGGACCAGTCAACCTGAGGATGTTGGGGGCACTCCTGGAGCTGCTGTCCATCTGTTTACACCCTGAGACTCTTAGGGCACTTTTAAACAAGCGGCTAGATCGTGAGGTATTTAATTCACGGTCTGCAAACAATGTGCGACTGCCTTTTATGCGCATGATCCCGGACTTCTGTCTCATCTAATCCCACCTTGCGGGATTTTGAAATAGCGTGTGAGCGGGTCACGCGACGGCGACCCGCTCGGTTAAAAGCAGCCTTAGACTCAGCAATACTTCCTTATTCTTTAGCTGAACCCTAGAGTGATTCTTTTAGCTTGAATTCTGCAGGTCCCCATCTTAATCATCAATGCCATCACATCAGCCATCCATAAAGTCATCTGAAGCAGCAGATGCGCTCTCTCAAGGCTCTGCCTAATACAAGAGAGCACACAGCTGATGCAAATAGTCAGGGACTCGAGAAAAGAAACATCAGGCTGCCCCTTTGTTCCTTCTTCCTCATTAGGTAAAGGGTTGCCTACAGGATATGGGGGGAGAAAACACAGCTAGACAAACTTGTGTCATTTGACACGGATACTCCCTGCTGCCCATGAGCTTGTACTAACAAGCTGTAGCGGCAGGAGAACATCCTATTATCCCACAACTCAGCAGGAAATGCCACAGAAACCGGTCTCACAGGCAACCTCAGGGTGTGGTTGCAAACCGAGCCATTTTTTAGGATGCAGCTAATGGTTCTCTGCAGAGGTAACAGGCTCATGGCATTCCACCCGGGTCTTACTCCATTTGTATTCATGCAGTTTTTATAAAAGAATATATATTTAGTAACAAAATCAGGGCTGTATTTTTAAACATGGGGGCAGGCAGGCCTGTCAACTCAAGCTAAATTTAGAATAGGAGACCAAAACATGTTGTGTGCACTGAATGACTCCTCCCCACCCCACTCCCTTGAGGCGATCCACTAAAATAGGTTTGAAAGAAAACGGGGAAGCAAAAGGCAGATGAGAAAGGCGGATGTCTTCGGTACCTGTGTGGTGCCAGTTCTCGGATGGTGTCAATTAGCATAGCCCCAATGATACGGATCAGTTTTAATTCAGCCGTGACCAATTTACTTCAGCTAAAAATCTGGCCCATGAGCATCAACAGATGGCAAAGGTTTGATGCCCAATACTGTTCTACTGAGGGAATAATCAGCCCCGTTTTGAAATGGGAGATTTTGCCTGGTTCATACATATACTTATATAGAACATCGGGCTCTTGTGATTCAGAAAAGCTAATGCAATTTTGGATGGCATCACAAATTGCTGTGAGGTGCTAATGCCAATCTTTCTACACTACCACTGAGATGAAACAACAGCTGCATACATTAAACATGACATTATCTGCCATAAAGGATCAGGCTGTGAACACAGGCTCTGTGTGGCTTTTTTCTGAAAGTCATTGGCCCATAGATATCACTGATACCAACACTGGCATCCATTCAAAATCCTGTGCTTTATGTTTTCCTTTCATCTTAGCACACCCCCTCCCCCCCACAACTAACACAGCTCACATAATAGAGAGAACTAAAAGTGATCTAATAGCTACCGCACCTTAAGAGCCACTGCTATACGCGACATTCAGAGCCTCACTTTTTCATTAGCTTTGTCTCCTTTTTCCTTTCAAAAGAGAAAATTAGAATTTGTTCTGCTGATTGACGCTGCTTTGAATCACTGATGCTCTTCTTTACTGAAGGGGATGAGGTTCAGCGCAGATGCAGGTTCCTTTATTACAATTCAGACATGCTCCTCTGTGTGCTTTGAGGGACATGAAAGATGTCAAGATGAGCGGGTGGTCAAGATGAGCAAAGTCTCTCACTCAGTTTCTCTCCCATTGCTAGCTCACAACTTCTTGCGGTTTGACCCCGAAAGTCCCATTTTGGAGTCTTGGGGTCAAGCTGCAAGAAGTGGCAACCCTACCCACTGTTTCCCGAGGAGTGATGAAGTGGAGAGTAGGGATGCGCGGACAGAACGGGGTTAGGATGTTTGGCCGTTCAGTCCAAAAACTTAGTTTGGGTTTGTGGGTTCGGTCCCACCGAGCTCAACCCCCCCCCGAACATTCAGAAAGTTTGGCCGCAGCAGAGGCTTGGGGCATTCCAGGGGTGCCTGTGGGGGCATGGCAGGCGGTCAGAGACACAGCAGCAGCAGAAGCAGCAGAACCCTGATGGTGGGTCCTGGGGCTGGAGTGGCAGCTTCTGGATGAAGTGGAACGACAGCCCTCCCTGCCTGTAACGTAGGCCCCAGAACCCTGATGGTGAGTCTTGGGGCTGGAGTGACTGGCTGTTTCTTGATGCAGTGGAATGACGGCTCCCCATGAGCAGAATGACGGCCCCAGAACCCTGATGGTGGGTCTTGGGAGCAGAGTGGCAGCTTCTGGATGAAGTGGAACGACAGCCCTCCCTGCCTGTAACGTAGGCCCCAGAACCCTGATGGTGGGTCCTGGGGCTGGAGTGGCTGCTTCTTGATACTGGGTATAACACCTAAATCTATCTAATCTAATCTAAATAAATGAAACTATGGAGGTACATGTGTGGAAATGGGTGAAATAGGAGGAGGATGGCAATGGATTGGGAGGAACACAAACTGCTGGGAGAGGGAGAACTCTGAAAACGTCTGCTGACAGGATCAGTAGCTAGCTCAGAACGATAAGGGGGGGGGGGAAGGGCAATTACTTTTGTTATTTGCTGCGCCCACCTTACCACAAGCCCCATTGGCTCTGTGCAGCCTAGTCCGTGGCCAATTGCAGACGGCCAAGCCACTGGTCTGAGGAAAAGAGGGACAGTGATTGGGCAGGCTGGCTGCTAGTTTACGGGCCTATGCCATAGCTACGCGGGCAGCAAAGAAGGAGTTCTTTGCTGCCTTCATAGCATCCACAAAATCCCATCCAGCAGAGCTTTTCCAGGTGGCGCGGGGGCTGGTCAGTCCGGCCTCCCTTCACCTGGGAGTGGAGTCATCTAAGGCCCGTTGTGACATGTTTGTGGATTATTTTGTGGAGAAAATTGCTCGTATTCACCAGGACTTCGATGCTGCAATGGATACACATGAGGAACTGGAGGTTATGAAAGACCCATCTTGTCCAATTGTATGGAATCAATTTCAGTCGGTGACACCCGCCAATGCGGTCGATATTCTTGGGGCAGTTAGGGCCACCTCTTGTGAGTTAGATCCTTGCCCATCGTGGCTAATTAAATCTTGCCGGGAGACAATGAGTCCATTGCTGGCTAGGGTGCTCAATGCTTCCCTTCAGGAGGGCAGAGTGCCAGACTGTCTCAAGGAGGCAGTGGTGCGGCCTCTGCTCAAGAAGCCATGGCTTGAAGCTGACTCCACTGCCAGCTATTGACCGGTCTCCAACCTTCCCATTCGATAACCTTCCCTTTTTAGGGAAGGTTATCGAATGGGCTATGGCCCAGCAACTGCAGGGGCATCTTGATCCTCTCAGTCAGGATTTCGACCAGGTCATGGCACCGAGACTGCGTTTGTGGCTTTGGTGGATGATCTGCGCCGGGAATGGGGTTGTTCAACCCTGTTGATCCTATTAGATCTATCAGCTGCATCTGATACTGTTGACCACGAGATGTTGATGACATGCCTGCGGGACTGTAGGGGGTGAGCAGGACTGTTCTAGAATGGTTCCGCTCATTCCTGACTGGAAGAACTCAGTGAGTGGTGCTCGGGGAATATTTTTCATCATACTGGGACCTCTCGTGTGGAGTTCTGCAGGGTTCTGTTTTGTCCTCTCTCCTGTTCAACGTGTACATGCAGCCACTCAGCGAGCTGATCAAGAGGTTTGGCATGCGGTGTCATCCAGCTATACCTCTCTTTTTCAACAGACCCAGGCCCGGCAGTCTCGGTGCTTACCCGGTGTCTGATGGCCGTGGGGGACTGGATGAGGACAAACAGTCAGGATTCAGCCTCAGTCAAGACGAAGGTGATGTTAGTTGGTAAGTCGATGGAGATGGCGGCCCCCGTCATTGACGGGGGTCTGTCCTCCATTGGTTTCCCAGGTTCGAAGTCTGGGGGTGCTCCTCGATGCACAGCTCTGCCTGGACATCCAGGTGGAGGCTGTGGTGAGGAGTGCTTTTCACATAAAGCCCTAAACGGCCTAGGCCCTGCATATCTGCAGGACCGTCTCACCCCTCGGACTTTGGATCGGTCCCTGCAATCATACGGGGGGCACTTTGCTTGAGGTCCCCTGAGTCCTCTGGGGGTCACACAAGAGAGGGCGTTCTCAGTGTCTGCACCAGGACTGTGGAACTCCCTGCCGGTGGGGACCCAGCTGGCCCCTGATCTCCCCTCATTTTGACGAAGTTGGAAGACCTGGATGTTCCGCCAGGCGTTTAGTGAGGGAGATGGGTGGGGGTTTGGTTTTGAGTGTGGTGGGTGGGGGCGGGGGTGGGTATTTACATGATGTGAGCCGCCCCTGAGGCAGGAGGGATGGGACAATAATTGTTTTAATTAATTAATTAAATAAATAAATAAATAAATAAACTAGTAACTCAATCAAAAAAGGAGATAAGATTAGTCAGGCGTGACTTATTCTTGGCAAATTCATGCTGGCTTCTAGTAATCACTGTATTATTTTCTAGATGTTTACAGACTGACTGCTTTATGATCTCTTCTAGTATCTTTCCAGGTATCGTATCAGGCTGACCTGTCTGTAGTTTCCTGGATTCTTCTTTTCCCCTTTTTGAAGCTAGGGGCACCATTTGCCTGTCTCCAGTCTTTCGGCACCTCACCCCTTCTCCAAGAGTTCTCAAAGATGACAGAGGTTCTGAGAGTACATTAAAAAGTTCCTTCAGTACCCTAGGATGTAATTCATCTGACTCTGAAGACTTGAACTCGTTTAGATTCGCTAGGTATTCTCTGACCAACTATCTATCCTGAGCTGCAAACCTTTTCCTCTCATCATTCATACTATTTTTGCCAGGTTGGACAGAGTTTCCCTTTAGGGAGAAGATGGTGGCAAAAAAGGAGTTGAGTAGTTCGGCCTTCTCACCTGTTAACATTTCACCATCTTCACTAAGCAGAAGACCTACTGCTTCCTTTTCCTTCCTCTTACTCCTACCATACCTGAAAACCCCCTTTTTGTTGTTCTTAGCATCCCTTGCTAGCCTCAGCTCATTCTGTGCTTTTGACTTCCTGACACCGTCCCTACAAGTCCCGGTTACTTGTCTGTATATGTCTGTTGCAGGTTCGGGATTGCCAGTGTGTAAGTATTTGCAGTACTAGGTCCAGATCATACAAACAGTCACTCAGGGGAATTAGCATATATGCAGTTTATTTACATCACACAGTCTTCAGATAGCCTCTTCATATGCTAGTCTTCACATAAAGGCTAACCCTAGTCAGGCAACAGTGCACTGACTGGTTACTCACATCCAGTTAACTCTCTCTGTGGTCAAGCTCCTCAGGTAAGCTCCTCTGTGGTCCTCAGCCATCCAGCAGAGCTGTGTTCTCCCTGGCATCCAAATGGTTTCTGACCTTCTGCTTCCAGCTTCCTGGCTTTTATACCCAAGAGTGGGCTTCAGTTCCACTCTAGTCCTCTTAAAGGCACAGGAGCCCTAACATGCTGCTCCCTGCCACAACATCCTTCATGACTTGTCCCATCTTCCATTTCTTATACGTGTCCTTTTACTTCTCAGCTCATCAGAAAGCTCTTTGTGCAGCCACATTGGTTTCTTTAAATGTCTCCCATTTTTCTCTCTCATTGGAATGGTCTGTAATTGTGCCTTCAGTATCTCATTTTTCAAAAACATCTTGGACTCCTTTTTCCTTTAGTTTATCTGCCATAGTAGGATCCTGCCTAGCATTTCTCTGTGTTTATTAAGTTAAAATCAGCTTTCCTAAAGTCCAAGGTACACATCTGACTATGCTCACCTTTAGTTTTTCTTAAGATCATGAATTCCAACATTTCATGATCACTCCCCACCCCACCCTCACCCCAAAGTTTCCACTACTTTTACCTCATTGACCAAGTCTTCCTTGTTAGTTAGGATCAAGTCTAGGATAGCAAACCCCTTTCTGAATGAAGAAGTTTTCAGCAAGGCAAGACAAGAATTTACTGGACATTCCTTGCTTAGCAGAGTTTGTCTTCCAACAAATATTGGGATAGTTGAAGTCCCCCATTCCTACTACTTCCTGCCTCCTTGAAAAGATCTGCAATCTGTTTTAGGAAGGCATCGTCCACGTCTTCTGATTGGTTTGGCAGTCTGCAGTAGACTCCAACAAGGAGTCTTTCAGCTTTTGTTTTCACCCAGATACCCTCAGCAGGACTGCCATGCTCACTCATGGGTTTCTGTGCAGGTGGATACATTTCTGACATATAATGCTACTCCCCCTCCCTTTCTGTTCCATCTATTCTTTTTGAACAGGTTATAACCTTCATTTACTACATTCCAATCATGGGACGCATCCCACCAAGTCTCAGTAATACCTAGCAAATCATATTTACTTTCCTGTATTACGAGTTCAAGTTCATCCTGTTTATTTCCCATACTCTGTGCGTAGTGTACATACATCAAAGGCCATGAGACTTGCATTTCAAATGGCTCCTCTACTATTTTTCCCTGGGGTTTACTAGGCCCCCTAAAGCTCTCTCAGTTCCCAATGTATCACGCAAATCTCTATCTTTTGTATTTACCTTTATACTTACCTTTGGGCTTTCGTCTCCATCTCCCACAGGAGCTAGTTTAAAGCCCTTTTGACCAAGTTCACTAGGCTCCCGCCAAACACATTCTTCCCAGTCTTCGTGAGGTGCAAACTATCTCCTGCCAAAAAATCCTTCATTACAGAAGCATAGACCATGGTCCAAGAAACCAAACCTCTCTCATCGACACCATCTGCGTAGCCAGTTCACCTCCAATATTCTCTCTCTACTTAGGCCTCTACCTTCGATAGGTAGGATAGACAACACCACCACCTGTGTTGTCTTCACATTCTTTCCCAGAACCTCGTAGTCAGATGCAATAATCTCAGGGCTGTTCCTAGCAGTATCATTTGTTCCCACGTGGGTCAGCAGGAATGGATAATGATCACTGGGTTTGATGAGTCTTGGCAACTTTTCTGTCACGTTCTGGATTTGAGTACCAGGATGACAGCATACCTCACGGATGACAAGTCTGGTCAGCACACAGCTGCCTCCGTCCTGCTCAGTAGGGACGGGAGTCCCCAACCACCACCACCCTTCTCTTCCTGGGGGGGGTGGTTGCATCCCTCCGATCCACAGGGGGTCGAGAGTCCTCCTTCCTGTCTATCAGAATCTGGGGTAGCATTCTTCTTATAGAAGATTTAGGGGTGCACTCAGTGGAAAGAGCCTCAACGCGGTTTTGTAGTTCCAGTGGTGCAGAATGCCTTCTGTTTTTCCTGCTCAGGATAGTCACTTCCTTCCATGTTCCTTCCTCTTCCTTACAAAACTCCCCTTAGACAAATCTCCAAGGGGAAGGAGTTCCATAATCGTGGGGCAGCTACTAATGCCTCTCTGCGCATCCTCGTTGTTGCAAACGCCAAAGACAGATGGCCCCTGCAAGAAGGCGCTCCCAGCTGACCTCAGAGGCAATGATGGCACATGAGGGAAGAGGCGCTCTTTCAGATACTTGAGACCCAAACCATTTAAGGCTCTCTAGGTCAAAAACAGCACCTTGAATTGTGCTCGGAAAGCTACCGGTAGCCAGCACAGACTCTGGAGCACTTGTATAACGTGCCCTTGGAAACCCACCTCCTACAGAAGACAGACCACTGCTTTCTGCACTAGTTGGATTAAGAGTCCATAGACATCTTTCTGGAGGACTATGCTGAGTTGCATCCACAGGCCAAGATGGCCAATGAGATCTGTAGTACTGTCTCCAGTTTTGCCTGCCTCGTTTTAAGGGGGATACTGACAGATTGGAGCAGGTTCAGATTGCATTTTAATGATGCAAGAAAATAAAGGGTCTGGGAAGCAAATATTATGAAGAAAGGATGAAGGAACTGGGTATATTTAATCTGGCAAACAGAAGGTTAAAAGGAAGACATGATAGCAACCTTCAAATATCTCAAGGGCTGCCACCAAGAAGATGGCAAGGAATTGTTCTGCGTCGCTACAGAAAGCAGGTTTAGAATTTAGATTTCAGTTAATCATCGGGGGGTGGGGGGAACTTCACAACAATAAGAACTGTTTGGCAATGGAACAAGTTGCCCTGGGAGGCTGTAGGCTCTCTGTCACTGGAGGTTTTCAAAAAGAGCCTGGGCAACCATCTGTCAGGGATACTGTAGATGCAGGGATAAGCAAGAGGTTAGACTAGATGACCTCAGAGGTAACTTCCAACATTATGATTAACTTTAGGGGAAGTCACACTCACTCTCTCTCTCTCTCTCTCATCCTCAGTTCCCCATCTGTAAAATGGGAATAAAAATGTCCTACCCCACAGGGTCGCAAAGAACTCTGAACAGTGACGCACTATAGAAATGCTAAGAAATGAGATGGAAATAGCCTTTAACTTTTGTGGGAAAGAAAACTAGCCTGTAAAGGAGACACAGGTGAATTTCTGATTTTCATGCCCATTCCGATTTCATGGATTCAGTTTTGTGCGCACCGTTCGAATTACGATACTTCTGGGGATTGATCTCAATTAGCTCCTAGCCATTTTAAACATGGAATGGAACCACAGAAGACCAAGCCATGAGCATGGCAGGAGGCCACCCCTGTGTCAACTGGAGGAAATTTTTAATGATGCAATCAAAGCCATAGGTGATACCCACAAAGGATAGTCTGCTTAATATCCCTAACAGGAAGAATCATTAGAATGGGTTTAATTAGGGCCAGAAACTTTACTGTCAACAAAGGAAATAGCGACACAAAGAGAATCTCTGCAGAGAGGTTTAATTGATTGTATGCCGGCTAGTGAAGCACTAATTAATAAAATGAGAGTAAGATATAATGGATTGATACTTTGTTTGTATACTACTAGGTAATTAGAACTCTCCTGCCATTATTAGTGCCTATCTATCCTGCGGCAAGTCATTCCCTTCTCCCCCCCCCACTCCCCCCTCATCTCCAAATTCCAGCTTCACTATAACACCTCAGAACCAGCCAATCAATACAGTTATAAAACGTCATCTTCTCCTGCTTGGCAAGCCGCTTCTCATCCAGAGTTAGGAGATTTGCTCATGATTTTATAACCGTGATCCAAATAACCCCATCATTATTTCAAGGGCCAATGTATTATTCAGAGTCGACCTCCAACATGTAATATTACTGTAGGCAACATCAGCTTGCCTCCCCTCTGAAGTCTTGAGCATTCTCCTAGAAGGATTTGCAAACACAGTATGATAAATTGACCGAGTGCCCACTATGATAAAGTATCACTCTTTATAGGACATTGGTCTGCAGATTCAAATTCTCATGGGTTTCTTGAACGCTCTCTGTTTCTCTCTCTCTCTTTCTCTCTCCACTTGGTGCTAAATAGTGCTGGCTAAAACAATACTATGTTACTTTGTTTTCTCAAAAAGATACTTGATACAGCTATAGCAATAGGATGCAGGTTTATTGTTAAAAATAACACCAAAAAAAGCTTGCACATTTCACCTGCAATATACTGACAACCAAGCAAAGGTATAGCTCTGATTTTTTTACATGCTCTAAGATGAGAGTACCAAGTTTTCCATACAGCTACGATAAGGAGATCACCTACATAGTATTTTCATCTCCTGTTGCCTCTTTCGACACGTTTTGCACTGGTGGCAGCACTGGGGAGGCTGCATTGAGCAAAGACTTGAGAGGTATTTTAAGAAAGCACCCTGCTTTGGTTAGATGCTGAAAGCTTCATTCCATTTCCCTCATCCCTGTGAGTGGCTCCCATCAAGAGCTAAAACGGGGAGCTCATTTACTACCCATGGGTAACACTCACCATGTCAGGTGCCCGACGGGCTGATTCAGCACATGATTACCCCAAAATGCCCTGTATTACAGTTATCAAGTTACAGGAATCAGGACAGAAAGTCAAAGAATCAGTGCCATGAGTTAGGGCTGGTTTGAATAAGCCATTATTCCGCCTTATTCCAGTTGCAATTGCAACTGCAATCATATTTCAGTCAAGAATTCCAACCAGACCATTTTGCACATGCACAAAATGGCCACCGCACTTCAGGCACACGCACAAAATGGCAGCGACCATACGGTTGTACGGTGGCGGCCATTTTGCACATGCACAGTGTGTCCACTGCCAGTTTGGGCATGTGCATGGTGGCCGTTTGGGCATGCGCCAAATGGTTTCCTGTTGATTTCATTCAGCCTGATCAGGACTCTGACCAAACAGTTCAGTCCAAACAAAACACTCAATTCCTTTGAAATATGAACTGGACAAAACTTCCAGGTTCAGCCCTACCACAAGTCAGAAAAATCGGTACTGAAAGTCAGACAATTGGGACAAAAAACCCAGTAAATCAGTATATCAGGCAGCCTGTTAGGTACTAATCGAGTACCAATTACAGTACCGGATGTTATTAGATCAGGTCAGGTACCACAAGGTATCCCCATTTTTGCAGGTACATTCTTCAGCTCAACAACCCACATAAAATGGTGGTAGTCAGCTAGGATGGAGGCTGACCAGGGAAGTCAGTTGAACCCAGTCAGTAGAAGCAGAGTAGCCCAAGGAATAGGGGCGTAACAAGGAGCTCTTCCCACTAAGAGAGAACTTTCCTTCCTAGAAGGGGAGGCTAAGAGAGAACTTTCCTTCCGAGAAGGGGAGGCTAAGAGAGAACTTTCCTTCCGAGAAGCTTGGCTAGAGGGCTGGCAAGACAGCCATTGGCTTGCCAGGGAAGGCAGCAAAAGGGCATAGAGACAAGAAGGGGAATTGAAACAGCACTTCTCTCTGAAACCCTGGGGACTTCAAAATCCTTGCTAAATACAGGAAGAGGCTTGCTGGCAGGGGTTATGTCTTTCATTATGTAACTTTTGGAAGTGTTTGATATTTATGTGGCAACTGGCTTCTGTAAAGCACACACATTGCAAATAAACACTGCGGTGATGGAAGGCAGCTGCCTCAAATGAATCCACCCAACCTGGTCCTCGCCACAGTCCCTAACAATATTCTCTCTCCCTCTTTAAAGTCATCTAGAAATATCCATGTCAAATCTGTTTCCCGGAACACAGCTTCCTGGCCTTTCATCTGGATTCCAGTATCCTGACCTCAGACTAGCTCCTCGTGCCTTGCGACATGTGCCTGGACCAAGAGTTCACTGAGGCCTTAGGTTTGGCAAGATGGCAGAGGGATGTTGCTGTGGCAGCCACGTCAATAAAGGACTAATGCCAGATGCTTCACTCCCCTCCCCCCCCCCCCCAATCTGTTCTGGGTTACTGGGCTCAAATCTCAACCAACGGTGAATTCAGCAGCCCAGCCCATGCTCAGTCTTGCTAGATATTTACCAGCTGGGAGACACAGGCCCAGCTCACAGGCTGCAGACTGCAGTTGCAACAGCAAAGCTAGCATGCCAACAAGTGAAACTGAGAGAACCACAACCCAAGAGGATTTCCTGTCAACCAAGACCCGGAGCTGCAGTGCTACCATTTTAATGCTCCCCAGAGCAAACAGGAACGTCAGGCCCAAGGACCAAACACAGCCTGCAGTGAGTTTTTATTCAGCCCCTTTCCAGTTCCTGAATCTGGCCCTTAGATCCAGTTCCTACCCCCAAGGACTGAGAGACTGAGATGAGGGCAAGGGAGCAGAGATGAGGGTGTGCACACAAGGCTAGGGGACAGATCCCATGGTACAGATCCAGGATCTGGAGCCTTCTCTTCCCGAGCAAACCCATTAACCACCCCACACTCTCAAATTCTATGTGGCCCTCAGAACTTGTACTCATTTTCACAGTTGCCCTGGTAAGGAAAAAAGATTCCCCACCCCTGGATTTAATAGTCAACTCTGTCTTTCTGTGGGGAGAGCCTAGAGTAGTGCTTCCCAAACTTTAAACTCCTGGATTAAAACTGGTGGCACACTTCACTTTTACACCTGAAAAGGTATAAATATTAATATAATACTATAATATAATATTTTTTTATTTATAGTTCCATTTTTACCCTGCGCCTCTCACTTTAAGCGACTCGGAGTGGCTATAAAATATGGCCAATTCATGCTTTGCATACGCTGTGTGTGCAAGGTGTGCGTACGTACAAGTGTTGCACACTCATTGCACAAGCCTTGTGCACCTCATGTGCAAAGCACGGATTAGGCCCTATATGTATATATATATCATATATAATATTACATATATTATTTTAAATGTTTAAAATACAAAAAGAAATCGTTTTTCACATGTGTCTCAGCACTCCCTTTGAGAATCACTGGTCTAGGGCTACCAGTTGTACCCATACACAGCTAGATCCTGAGGGCCTCCTCTGACCAAAATCCCACTAATTCCAACAAGAGTTGTCTGACCTAGAGATTAGGGTGCAACCCGTCTCCTCCCCTCCCCCACACCCACCCACTGAAGTCAATGCCAAAACTCCTACTGACTTTAACGTTGGATGGCTGCCTTCTTAGAATCTGATCTATAATGAATGGGAGGGAACAGCAGTTGAGGAAACAATGAGTTTGACACACTCATTTAATGTCTGGTAAGATGACTATGCTATGGGGGCAGGTCCCAGTAGAGATATTACTGTTTGTCATAATTATCTACGGGCAGAACAAGCTGTAGGGGCAGCCAGCTGATTGACACTTTGGTAAGATTAACACGGCAAGAAACCGTGGTCCCAAAAGATGGATAATTTCATCCATTAAGTAAATTGAGAGAGAATCACAAGAGCAGGTGGAGGACTGGAAATCACTTTGCAGCAGCAGAGATATTGTGCTTTGCCAGCATATTCTTTCCAAACATTTAAAAAAAAAAAAAAAAAAAAAA
>QEPC01006715.1:3266306-3283568 GCA_003113815.1 Sphenodon punctatus | reverse complement strand
CAAGCCAGGCCCCACAAGCTCCCCCCCAGGCCCCACAAGCCCCTCCCACAGGACGGGTAGGGAGGTTGAGGGTTGGGGGGGAGGGGAAAGTTTTTGGTTCCACCTTAATGTTTTATAAGGTTTTTATAAGGTTTATAAAACCTTTTATAAACCTTATAACCTTATAAATTATATGTTTTAATTTATTGTTGTGAGCCACTCTGAGTTGCCTGTGCGCAAGAGGAAGCGGATTAGAAATACAACAAAATGAATAAACAAACAAACAAAATAAAAAAGCCCCAGAAAAAGGAAAGAACAGCAGGGAGGGGCAAGACACACACACACACACCTGACACCCAGGCAGGGGACCCATTTGAGTCTGTCCTGTATTCCCTCCAAGAAAGGATGGGGGAGTTGAGAAGCCATCTTGCACCAGTTGACAGAGAGCCAGGCACTGCAGCACCCTCCACCCCCCGTTCAACCCAGTAGAATCCAGGTGGCTCCACCCTCAGAGGCAGGTGATGATCTGGATGGGGGGGGGGGGAAACCTAATCAACCCCCCACCCTAGTCTAGGTGGGGCAGGAGGCATCATGTTCCCTCTGTGTGTAATAGGGATGAGAGCCTCTGAAGGTGTCAGCCAAGGAGCGAGCCTGACCACAGCAGACAGGAACAGGTGGAGACATTTCTCTCAATGGAGGTGCTGGAACAGATCGTGCGTACCTTTGCTGAGCGGCAACTGCAGCCCACACAGTCACCGGCGGTAGATTTGGAGGGGGAATCAGCCCCTGAACTGTCAGCCCCGTGGACAATACCAGCTCAGCTATGCCAGGATCACCGTGCCTTGCTAGTGGGTGTGTCTGTACACCACCAGCGCTGAGGGGTGCGGCCCCAGTGGAGGGTGCTACCTGGATGTGGGGCATTGCGGTACAGCAGAGCATGACATGCCACAGAGCTTGGGGTGGAACCAGGCATGGGTTCCTTGCTGATCCAACAGAGGGCAGCATTGTGTCCTATCCAGTCACTTGGTGTGCACGTGCCGGCCCATACCTCATGTGGTTCTAGTGGATCACATATAGCACAAGTCTGGACAAAACCAGCAACGGCTGCCCTCATTCTTGCCATGTCCCACAGAGAGAAGCCACTACCGTTGGCGGGAGGATATGCTGATCTCTCTGCCCTTGCAGGTGCCCGCCTATTACAAGCACAAGGGAGAAAATCTGGAGGGGTTAAATACTTCTATTTAGCGATCCCATTCCTGACCCCAAATGTAAGGGAGGAGAACAGATGGATCATTTCGACCTATTGGAGCCAGAAGCCAGCAAGGTGCTGGAGGTTATGCTGCAGGACATTTGGACCCTTGGATACTAGAACTGTACCAAACTGTGCAGGGTTCTTTAGCCGAAAGAACAAGGGTGGTTTACAGGAGGGCCTTCGCAGAATTCCAGAAATTTAGAGCTCTGAGGGGCTGGGATTTAGGTGTTCCTATCCCTAAGCCGCAAGCAATAAAATTTGCAATATTCCTGCGACAGCGAGGCCTGGCGCCAGGCACCGGGGCTGGGAAACTCTCAGCATTAACCTATGCCAGCAACTTTCCAGGCCAACCGCCCCCCGATGGTGGCTTCTTCATTCACAGGATGGTAGAGAGCTGGCCCTGTGAGAAGGGCAGGTAGGCAGAACCCCAGACTACCCATTACTCCCGCCATGTTAGGCCAGATAGCTTCCATGCTCCTCCAAGTCTGCTACAACACTTTTGAGGCCATCATGGTCAAAGCAGCTTTTAAACTAGCCTTCTTGGAGCATCCAGCATTAGTGGAAGAGTCCCAAAGGTTCCGCATTTCCAGGGTCATCGCCTTTATTGAGATACAGAGCACTTCCCTCCAGATACTTCTCCAGTGCTCCAAGACACACCAGAGGGAGCCAGGGCAAGTGGTAACTTTACACCAAGCTGGGTCCCCTGAGCTATGCCTGGTGGTTGCGGTATGGAAGTACTTGGAGCTCTGCCCCCAGGTCACATTAGTTCTGCATTGGGGCAGCAAGTTTTGCATCATCTATAGCAGGGGTGGGGAACCTTTTCTGTCCTGGGGGCCACCCTGAATATTGGTATAATATTGGTACAATAGATGTTGGACGTGGGGGTGCTAAACAGGTGTGGTCAAAAAAATCTATTCCCTACCCTTGTGTGCATGCCCTCCTCTCTGCTCCATTATCCTGAGTTCAGTTTTTCAGAGCTTGGGGGTAGAGACTGAATCCAGGAGTTAGATCCAGGCACTGGAAAGGGGTCACATACAAACTTGCTGAGGGTCGCATTTGGCCCCCGGGCATAAGGTTCCCCACCCCTGACCTATAGGTTTAATGGAATCGCACATTTGCAGTATTGGCAGATGGCGATCTGCGCCTTTCCAGTTCTACATGCGTGGACTAGATGACTGAGCGCAACTTGCTGTTACAGGCACTTGGTTTAGCTATTCTTTTGTTCATTTGTTACAAAACCGGCTGCACCGGGGCCTTGTAAGTTGATCCAGATACTGGGTCACAGTGTAAACCACTGGGCCACCAAGGCATCAAGCCAATCTCACTGGGGTACGCAGCTCGGACTTTGCGCCTCAGCAGAGATTGTTTAGAAGGCAAGCCAGGGCATGCGTTGGGAGCAGCTTATGCCACTACTCCATGCAGCTTCTTTGAACCGGCATTCTGAGTAGCTCCACTTAGAAGAGAACAATTTGCCTACGGCAACAGGTTTAGAATTAGTAATTAAGATAAAACGGGACTTGTTAGACACATTAAAACTTCTCCCCTGAGCAAGGTTCATAGGGACACACATGCTAGAAAGGATCAGGTGGAGTGATGCCATCTCCCCGGGCAAAGTCGATAGGATCAGGAAGAAGATAAATAGCGGAGTAGGGAAGCTAGTCCTTGCCCACGGGGGTGATTGCATAAGTCAGAGTGAGATCTGTTTCTCACAACCCGAGCTATACAGGATAGACGGGGTTCACCTCTCTGATCGTGGAGTGCAGATATACCTTCAGGTTCCCAGAGAGAGATTAGTTCAAGTGTGAGGTGAGATAGGGGCGGGTGGGTGCAAAACCAGACAAGCACGAGCTGGCAGTTTGCGGCGACAGGGGTCCAGTGAGTTAGTTAATGCTGTTATGGTTAAAACAGTTATTGAAGTCTTCTCCTTACAAGACAGGGCTGCGGGGGGAGCAAGAGCAGGGGCGACCAGGTTTCATGCAAGGCCCAGGAGGGATGGTTGAGCAATCCGCCTGAGGGCAGGGGCAGTCCGAAGTGGGCCACTGCCTCCTCCTCCTCCTCCTGCTTCAGGTATCTAAGAAGATACAATGCCTCCCCAACCAGCCGAGTGGCTGGGGCAAGAGTGACCTAGGATAATTAGAATAATTAAAGGAGGTACTGAGTGTACATCAGGCCACCACTTTAATGTTAAGGCTTTTGACTGGATCCTGTAGGGATATCCCACCCCCTTAGTTGATTCATTTGAATGAAGGGTACAGTCTTCAACTTCCACTTATTGTGTATGCTTGTCTTCTTCTGGGGTGCGGGGACAAAGTAGGAGTGGTAGTAATAGGAAGTCAAAAGTTGTGGATTCTGACCATGATCCACAAACAATTTACTCCAGAGTAACTGTACCAGGGTTAGCATACCTCCCCTTTAAGAGAGGGGGAAATACATGGTGCAGGGCTGCATTGGTATTTTTCATGTGTCCTCTTTTAAAGGGGAGGTATGGTAACCCTAAACTGCACTGAAGCCCTATGGGTGTCAATGGAGTAAGTGGCTTGTGGATCACAGTCAAGTCTGTTCCTGGTTCTGCAATGAATTTGCAACAGGAGCTTGGGCAATGACTCATTCACTGTGTTTTCCCCATTGCTACCAATGGGGAAAACTCAGTAAAAATATGGATCCCTGACCTTGGGCAAGACACTTAACCTCTCCTGGCTCAATGTTCACAATGTATAAGATGGAGTTTGTGCTGTAATCTATTTAAGAGGGAGGGGTGGCAGATTAACCCAATCCTCTTTAAAAGTGTTTTCAGGTCCTTGTATGTAGCATTTACAATGTTCAAACTAGTATTAAGTAAATCCCTCTCTCTCAAGGGTGTCCAGATGCATATCTAGGGAATGTACTGTGCTTAGATGTTTGGAGAAAGGAACCTTCACCTATATAAATGTAATGTATTTTTGTTTAAATCATTTTCAACTGTTGCTGAATATTTGAAAAATAAGCGGAAGGCCAAGGTATCTCAGAATAGTCCTCAAGTGGGAAGGTAGGATCAGAGTACTGGGAATGGAGTGACTGTCTAATGGTTCACTTCTGCCCCTAAACCATGAGGAGACATGGAGACACAAACCCGAGTCAGCGGAGACATGTTTAAACATGACACTTTTATATACGATTAAAAATACGCATCACAGAAAAGAAAAAATGAATAGAACCTGACAAAACAGTAAAACCCTACAGTACTAAACTATTTACATTATGTAACTATTTTAGCAACTACTTACTTATAAGTCAATCACTCTATCTCCTACAGCACAAGTCGTTCACAGATATTTCCAGCCTCTCACCACAGTTACCTCTGCCATTCTGTTCTCAGTTGCTTATCTCTTCGGCCTAGTCCACTAGCCACTCGGCTCCTGAACCTCCTGAAGTCTCCGCTGCTCTCAAGCACTGTCCTCTGGCTATACAGCTCCTTAAGGACTTCTGCTCCAGAGATTTCCCCATCTAATCTTTTCTCTGTCCCTGTCCACAACTCACTCAACCATCTCTCTTTTTCGAAAGCCTCTCCCCATTTCAGCACTGGAATGGCTTTTTCTCCTGCCAACGCTCTGTGCCTGCTCAGGGCCCTACAAGAGAAGCTTGACTGCAATAACATTGTCAGCTGGTTTGAAGGAAGGTGCAGTCCTTTGTAAAGTAGGTCACAAGGGGTAAAAACCAGACGTAGGGGCAGCATGGCAGCTCCCCAGTCCGACTGGTGGTGGAAAACCGCAGCTTACGTGGTCCAGGGCAAGGCACTGAACAAACGTGCTCGTGGATGGAGAGCCATTCCACCACTCGCACGGTCTGGGTAGGGCAGAGACCTCAACAAACATGCAGGTGGCCAGCCCCACCCCTGCCCTGCTCCCAGCACACCACCCCGCACCCCGCCATGACAGACAGCCATGGTAGCCAATGACAGGCAGGCATGGCAGTCAGCCATGACAGTCCCCAACCCATGGCAGGTAAGGCAGGGCAGAACAGACATGCTGGCCCGAGTTGGCCCACGTGGGTGTCCTTTAGCCCAGGCTGTGACCTCAGAGTTTTCCAAGGACGCAGTCCGGGCTAGCCGCCTACCTGTCCCGGGGAAGTTCTGGCTAACATCTGAAGGCACCAAAATGGTTACCCATTAGGGGCAGGGTGGACTAAATTGTATACAAGCTAGAAATGGGATTTCATGCCATATTCGTGCACATCACCACTGCACAAAACCACATGCACACGTACTAGTGCTTGAAAATGGTTCTTTGTAGTAATGTGCTGTCTCCGTTTCTTAATGGACACATGCAGCCACAGTCATTACATGTGCAAATCAGGCACGCATTTGTTTGTCTAACTTGAATAAAGACACCATTCAAAGAAAATGTACACACCACTCAGCTCCCCTACAAACGCCCAACACAATGGAAAACATCACAATAGATTTCACTCGCTCCCTAAACCCTGGCTTCTATCCAACAGCTAATCTAGCTCTTTTGAAACTGTCCTCAGGTTTGTAATGATGAAAAGGGAAATGAACCATGAGGCACTGGCTGAGGTACCTGGGCGAAATGTCCTCGTGCAGTCCTGGAATCAGAGGTGGGCCCTCCCTTGTGCCGTCCTGTCTCTGAGTAGGAAGCCAAAGCTGTTCAGCAACGTCGACTCATTCCTGCATTTAGAAAAGCTTGAGTTGTCTGTGCTCCATATGCACAGTGCATTACTTCAGTCTATCCCACTATATTGCAAGGGAGCAGCTAGGTTATTGAGACTAATCTATTAAGTCTTTCTTGCGTTATAGTGTCAGGCTAAATAAACCTACCTACCTCATACTTCCATAATCTTCCTGATATAATGAGAATATTATAATCCATAACAACAAAATCCTCAAACAGCTTGCATTCCTGTGAGCCTAAATGTGCTTAGATTCACCTCTTTCTGTCAGGAAAGTGTTTCCTCAGATTCACGACTTCTTCCACTTTAAAAGGGACGCTGTCAGGGTAAACATCGAAGCTTTTTAAACAATAAATTCCCTTCTCCTACAGCAGGCTGGTACTAATTATTAATGTTTCCTGAAAATATTTTGAAGTCAAAGGAGAGACACCTTTTGACTTCAATGGACTTTGGGCCCCACTATGGAAATTTTCCTTTATTTTCTTTTCACAATGGGTGCTTTTTTTTATTACATCTGCATTTAGACCAGGGGTGGAAAACCTCTTTCCTCTCGGGGGCCACTTTGAAAATTATTGTAAGCTCCGAGGGCTTCACAGATATTGTAGACAGAAGTGCTTAGGGGGTACAGTCAAGAAAAGGAAGGTCCAGATCATGGATCTGTTCTCTCACTCTGCGTGCATGCGCCCATCTCTGCTTCCTTGCCCTGATCTCAGTTTTTCAGTGATTAGGGATAGGAATTGGATCCAGGAGCCAGATCCAGGAACTAGAAAGGGGTCACATAAAAACTTGCCACAGGTCTCATTTGACCCTGGGCCTGAGGTTCATGCACTAATTTTCATGCACTAAAAGAGGGATGCAATGTCTGATAAGCCAAATCAGACCCAGGGGCATTTTTTATCCAGTCCCTTTCCAATTCCTGGATCTGGCCCGTGGATCCAGTTCCAAACCTCAAGCACTGAAAAAGTGAGCTCAGAAGAAAGGAGCTCCTATCCATGCACTCAAGGATAGGAGATGAATCGATGATCTGGACCCTCCTCTGCCTTCTCACATCCTGAGAGCCACTGTGGTTTAGTGACTAAGGTGCTGGACTTGGACCTGGAAAACCAGGGTTCAAATCTCACCCTATTCAATGAACTCACTCTTTGGCCTTGAGCAAGTCTCAGCCTCAGTCCCCCATCTGTAAAATGGGAATGTCTGTCTCTCCTTGTGTTTCCCTCACCCTTGTCCATCTTCACTTGTAAACCCACTGGGCAGGGACCTGTCTCCATTAATAACAATTGTAAAGTGCCATCTATGCTGCTGGTGTTATATAAATGCTTAATAATAATAATAATAATAATAATAAAACTCCTTAAGCACCCCTAATTCCAAATCCTACCTAGCCCACAGAGCTTGTACTTATTTTTAAAGGGGCCCTTTATAAAAGAAAAAGTTCCCCACCCCTGATTTCATACCATTCTGCTCTATCACACTACAATGGTGAGGAGTTTTTTTAATGGATACTTTAATAGACCAGTTAACACCCATGTCATGTTGTCTTCAGCTACATGACAGAATGGTTTTCACGGTTGCATTCAGTTTCAGTACGTGGCTATGGGGTATGCCCTGATAGAGGAGTATAGGAAAGAGATTGGAGATCTCTGCTTTACAGACTACGGGTGTTTTTACACGAGCAAGGCGATGGGGGTGGGGTCCGTGCAGCCCAGTGGCACTGCTGTGGGGCACGTGATTCAATCGCGCGGCTTCCAGCATGGCTACCCCAACCACAGAGGCTGCTACCGTACATTTGCCCTGCCCTGCACGGAGCACTCCAGATTTTCCGGCCGTGCTGAGCGTGCGGCCATAGGTAGGTGCTCCGTGGCTCACGGGACCAAACATCCAGCCTTCAGACAGGCGGCTGGCTCTGTGGCTCCTGGGTGGCCATGAGGAGTCTCATCTTGTCTGAAAACACCCTAAAACCCATGATCCCCCAACCACTGAAAATAGTCTCTTTGAAGCTATACAGCTTCAATGGGCTACTCCTGTCACCAGTTGGTGGATCATGGCCCCAGTTTGAACGCTCAAGTAAACTGAGCCCAGCGGCAAAACGAGCAGCTCTTGGGGCTTGCACACTCAAAGCTCCTTTAAAAGTTTCATCCCTCAAACTGGTTAACAGCAGCATTCACAGACTTTTTTGCTTTAGACCCATTGAACTTTCCTTTTAAACCAATGGAGTGAAGGTTGGCTCTAAAACGGACTTTAGCTTAAACTAGTTTAGTGCCTGTGAGGAATATTGAATTTCTTGTCCCAGTTATTTATTATTAATTATTATTATTATTTTTATTAAGCATTTGTATAGCACCAACAATGTACATGTCACTTTACAATTGTAAGAAAGAGACATGGTCCCTGCCTTAGCAAGCTTACAATCTAAGAGAGACATGGGGTGTGGGGAGGGAACAGAGGAAAAGACAAGGATACATACACGAACTCATGTGGTCTCAGGTGTACGTGCTTGGCTTAGTTACAAAGGTGGAGTTACACATTTAATGTTACAGAATATACCATGATTCAGGATAAGTCGGTGAGGGGAACGAGGAGCCAGGAAAAGCTTGATGGAAGAGGTGGGTTTTGAGGAGGGATTTGAAGATTTGGCGGGAGGAAGCTGAGCGAATGTGTTCAGGGAGGGAGTTCCGGCATGGGGGGCTGCCAGGGAAAAGGGGCGGATGCGTTTTGAGGAGCAGGGGAGTCGTCAGCAGGCGAGGGTGGTGGCAGAGGAGGAGCGGAGTTCCCGGACCGGCGTGTAGCGGGAAATGGGCGCTGAGAGATGGGGGGAGCAAGGCCATGAAGAGCCTTGTAGGTAAAAAACAGGAGTTTGCGCAGAATGCGTTCAGGAAGAGGGAGCCAGTGGAGAGAGGAGAGGAGGGACTATACGTGGTCAAAGCAGCAGGTGAGGTGGATGACCTTGGTAGCAGAGTTCTGAACAGAAATGAGAGGAGCAAGGTGAGAGCGAGGAAGGCCAATGAGAAGGAGCTTGGAATAGTCGAGGTGAGCGATAATCAGGGCATGGACAAGGGTTTAAGCAGAGGAAACAGTGAGGACGGATCTTAGCAATGTTGTGCAGAGAAAAGCAACAGGATTTGGCAACAGAACTGATCTGAGATTTAAAGGAGAGGGAGGAGACAAAGATGAACCCTAGGCTACGTGTCTTAGGGATGGGATGGATGTTGACCCCCATCAACAAAGACAGAGAAGGAAGAGGGGAGGGGGGGAGAGGAGGAGTTCAGTTTTAGCCTTGTTAAGTTTGGGCTGACGATGAGACATCCAGGCAGAAATGTCAGAGAGGCAGTTAGTGAGTCGAGCCTGGATGAGTTTGCCTAGGGACAGAGCGTATAGAGAGAAGAGGGTCAAGGACAGAGCCTTGGAGAACTCCAACCGAGAGGGGAAGAGGAGAAGTAGAGGAGGCACCAGCAAGAGACACATTGAAGGATCGGTCAGAGAGGTAGGAAGAAAGCCAGGGGAGGACACTATTCCCACCCACAAGCTGATGTGCCTATACCAGTAACAATAAGCAAAAGTGTAAAGAATAGGTGATCGTAAAGTGTTCCATTCAAGGGTTACATGTGAATGCAGGAAGATCAATTCTTTGAACCGCTTTCCATTAGAACAGGCCCACAGTGTAGTGTAGATGAGCTTTTGGAAGGAAGCAACTGCAGCCTGGCCTGCTCACCAGCCAGCGTCTGCAGAAAACTCATCTCTGCTCTCTGTACTTTACCCTTCAGAGAAATATATTCTAACAGGCTTCCCAGTGCCACTTCGCCAACACAGCCCCTGCATCCCAAGGAGATTATCTCACTTTGTTATGGCTATCGCTGCCATTAAGAAACTGCCATTTGTTCTGGTTCAAGAGAACAGAGGCCACCGCTGGGAATCGTCCCTCATATCCCTTGGCCAAGCTTCCTCTCAAACAGGGAAATCCCTAGATCCTGCAAATACAGAGTGGGAACAAGAAAGCCTTCCTAGCCCCATGCTGTGCACTGTTTTTCCTTCAAAGAGCCACTATGAAGCCCCCCCGCCCCGAAAATATGTACTTCGTTTCCCCTCCTCCGTCCACGATGATTTCTCAGCTGAAAGAAGAGGTTTATTATATGAAAATCTCCTAGTCTCCCCCACCATCAGGATTTTCAGATGAAAAAATCTGAAGGAGGGAGGTTCAAATGATCTGCTCAACACCACACAGTTAATGCTAGAGAAAGACCCAGATCACATCTCATGAAGTCTTGTTCCTCGACCCAATCTCCAAGAAGCTGTTTTCACCAGACAATCTCTCTGCACCAGCATTTCCAAAACCTTTTGTCTGAGAGACCCCATTTTGTGACTTCAATATATTCCCGTGACCCCAGAGACGTGCTAAGGAGATAAATAACTAATAATAATATGACCCCATCCACAGACAACCCATGGGTTCTAAATTCTGGGTTCTAAGTTCTGCTTGAAATTTAATTCTGCCCTCAGTCATACCCACGTCATCACAATAGCGACACAGGTGTAAAGGAAGCAAGCATTTGGCTCTTGCACTCTGAAGGATTTTGCCTAGTGGTTAGAGGTCTAAAGCAGAGGTAGCAAGTAAGCTCACTGCTGTCTTCATCCATGCAGAGACCATACATAACTTCCATCTCTAGTATTTTGCCATCAGGCTAAGTGCTCACTTGTTCAAGGGACACATTTAAAGCTTTAGACTGACCTGCTGTGGCAGCTGCACTCTCTCCATAGCTCACAAGTCCAGCAATTCCTCCTCCCCCCCTCCAAAGTAGTAATCTCCGGCTGCAGACTAGATCTCATTTAACGTACAGAAAGGCTATTGGTGGTTTTTAACATTACACCAGATATGTTTTACGGAATGCTAACATGAGCCATCCTCAACATGTACTGGGGGGGGGAGGGGGGGCCTGGATGACCTTTGAGGTACCTTCCAGTTGAACAACCATGTACATATAACAAGCTTGTGAACAGCCACTGATGCAGGCAGCAGCTACCCAGTGCTGGTTCAGGAGGCAAGAGGGCTAACCAGGCTGTCAACAGGGCCCAAGTAGAGCAGCAGTAGTTGCAGCAAGAGCAGTGGTGGTGGAAGGTCTTGGAATGCTACCACTGCCGTTGTTCTCCTACCCCATGTGCTTATCTGAGAAGGAGGAGGCGGCAAGTCCTCGAAATCACCAGATAAGTGTGTAAGAACAAGCAGCACAGGTGGGGAGGGCATGGTGACCGCATCGGTTCTCGCCAGTGCCACCGCCATGCTCTTCCTACTTGTTCCTGCCTCCACGGCATGACAGTTACAGGATGGTGCTTGTCCCCAGGCCACGGTGAGCTCAAATGCCCATTCGAGCCCCCTCTGTGGGGCAAGCGATAAGCCAGCGCACAGCTGGTGAATTCAGGTTTTGAATACATGTTACACGTGTGTCCCCTACATGAACTCCCAGAGATAGCGAGGAACACGCAGTGGCATAGCAAGGCTATGGCAGGCCTGGGCTCATGTCCTCATTATGGGCAATGTTCCTATATGGCAATGGGGCAGAGTCTGGCTAAGTGGCAAACTTCCCACTTAGGTTCCCAGCCAGCCTTGGATCCCCCTCACCCACCTCCAGGTAGTGTTGCTGCACTGGCTTCCTGCAAGCCCTGCCCCCTACCAGGAAGGACATTTAAAGAATGGGCATAGGGCAGAAACAGGGCCAGCACTCCACCCCTACCCACTCTGAAAACTTCCTTCTGGGCAGAACGCTTTGCAAAAGGCCCTAGTGCTGCTAGGAAATGTTCAGAGTGGGAGGGGGCAAAGCGTTGGTCCCCCGACTCCCAAATTTTCCTAGCGACTGCTTGCAAAAGGCCCCCCCTCCCCTTGAGTCCGGGACCTGGGCTCCCTCACTCCATTGTAACGACACCCCCCCCCCCCGGTCACACATGGGCAGATCTGGCTTCCCTTACCGAAGCGAGTCCTACACAAAATGACGGCTACAAATGCAACTTCCCACCCACCAGCCGCGCTCCCAACTCGGACACTGCACTCTGGTTTGTCAAGGGGAATCCCAGAATCTGCTAGCAAGGATATATTGCACATTTAGCCAGTTGAGAGAGCATCTGAGTAGCAGCCACCAGCACCATTCTCTCTCCCTAGTCCCCTGCCAGTGCCATCATAAGACATGGGCCCTAAGGGTCTGAACACTGGACTAGGGTGAAACAAGCAGCAAAAATTTTACTTGCGAGTCATTTTGCCATCTCAGAAACCGGAATGAATTTCCCAAACATTTTCCACTACCGATACGATTTCTCGATTCTCGCAATTCTGCAGATACCATCTCGATCTACCAACTGTTACCATTTACTGCAATGCCAAGTGTACCATTTTGTTTTGGGGTTTCTGTCCATTCATTGTTTCCACATTTCCAAGCCAATCACTGTGCGAATAGCCCACTTCTTAATCCCACCACTACCTGCTCAAACGCAGGTTTTGTTTTTTTTAAAAGTACCTCCATTCCAGTGCATCCAATCAGAATTGTTGTTGTATGCTGTTACCTTTGCCTTGACCAACCAGCAATTAGATTGCAGATTTGTAAAGCAATCTGCATACCAGCCAATAAGTGACAAGGAAGTACAAGGGAAAATGGACTGCAGAGAAGATAGAAGAAATGCTGTAATATGCGAGAAAATTAAAAACTCATGGGATAGGAGGTAGTGTCTTACTATGATCAGAAACTGGTTAAAAGATAGAAAGCAAAGGGTAGGACTAAATGGTCAGTTTTCACAATGGAGAGATGTAAAAAGTGGTGTGCCTCAGGGATCTGTATTGGGACCGGTGCTGTTTAATGTATTCATTAATGATTTGGAAAAGGGTGTTAAGAGTGAGGTGATCAAATCTGCAGACGACACCAAGTTATTCAAGGTAGTTAAAACACGAGCAGACTGTGAGGAACTGCAACAGGATCTTACGACACTGGGTGCCTGGGCATCTAAATGGCAAATGAGATTTAATGTGGACAAGTGCAAAGTGATGCACGTAGGGAAAAATAATCCAAACTATGCGTACACAATGCTGGGTACTAAGCTAGGAGTTACCACTCAGGAAAAGGATCTGGGGGTGGTTGTGGACAATACAATGAAATCCACAGCGCAGTGCGCAGCAGCAGTCAAAAAAGCAAACAGAATGTTAGGAATTATTCGGAAGGGGATAGAGAATAAAACTGAGGATGTCATAATGCCTCTATACAAATCAATGGTGCGACCGCACCTCGAATATTGTGTGCAGTTCTGGTCGCCCCATCTCAAAAAAGACATAGCTGAACTAGAAAAGGTACAGAGAAGGGCAACAAAAATGATCAAGGGCATGGAAGGGCTCCCGTATGAGGAGAGGCTTGGTAGGTTGGGGCTCTTCAGTTTGGAGAAGAGACGACTGAGAGGAGATATGATAGAGGTCTATAAAATCATGAGTGGTGTGGAACTAATAAACAAGGAGCAGTTATTTACCCTCTCAGCTAGTACTAGAACTAGGGGACACTCCATGAAACTCATGGGTGGCAAGTTTAAAACAAATAAAATAAAATATTTTTTCACTCAGCGTATAATTGGGTTGTGGAATCTACTGCCAGAGGCTGTGGTAAGGGCCAGTACTATAGCTGCGTTTAAAAGAGGTTTGGACAAGTTTCTGGAAGATAGGTCCATTAGCAGCTATTAGCCAGACAGGATCAGGGAGCTGGGGGAAAACAACAGGGAATGGATCCCCCATTGTGACCTGTTGGGTGCTTCTCCCAAGCCACCGTGATTGGCCACTATCGGAGACAGGATGCTGGACTAGATGAACCATTGGTCTGACTCAGTATGGCACTTATGTTCTTAATAATAATAATTGTATTTATACAGTGCCCCTCCAACAGATGGTGTTCAGAATGTTTTACAGCATTTAAAATACAACAAAACACTATATATAAAAATCAGTTTCAAAGGGGAAGGTAAAAAGGGGAGGAAGACACATGAAGGGGGAACCAGGAGTAGGTCCTCTAAAAGCACCTGGAAAACAAAAATGTTGTCCAGGTGCTTTTAGAAGGTGAGGAGGGAAGAACTAAGACAAACATCTGGAGGGAGTGAGTTCCACGTGGAGGGCCCACCACAGTAAAGGACCAGTCACCCACTGACTTAAGGCATGATGGTGGCACCTCCAAACAGCAGGTGGCATTGAGCCCAGATAGCCAGTAGGTTGAGTTTCCTGGAGTAGATCTCAAATATATCCAGAGCCTATGCTGTTCAGGCCCTTAAAAAGCAGCTACACAATTTAAAATTCAATCTGTCGCTCTACAGGCAGCCAATGCAGAGAACCCATGGCAGGCATTATACGATCACAGCTGCCCAAACCAGTCAGCAGCCATGCTTCCGCATTCTGAACAAGCTGCAAGTGACAAAGCAGCACTGCTGGAAGCCCATATAAGAGGAAATTACAAAAATATCAAGTCTCGTGGTCACCAAGTCATGGGTCACTGTGGCAAGGTCAGCCTGGGATGAGTACAGGCCTAGCTTACACAGATTGTCCAGCTGGAAAAGGTATTTTCAAGCCAATACCTGCTGATATTACCTCTTGGCATTTGAAATTGACGGTAAGGCAGTAAATGGCAAAGTGGTAAACAGGATCCCAGGAAGCAAATTATCAGTAAATCAATAAAATGTCGATCAAGACACTGTCAAGTACTGAGAGGTTGTCAATTCAACTGAGAAAGCATTGGAAACTGTAATTTCAACCAGAATTCCCATTTTTGCAAAATCTCGTTTCAGCCCTGGCCTGAACCTCAGTTCAAAAGGAACATCCTTCAGCCGCTGCTGAAACAACACAGGTGCAACATGAGCCCCCTACCCCCTCGGCCAAGGCACAAACATTCAGGGATGCAAAGTGATAAGAAAGCCAAACCACAAGTACACAAACATACCAAGATTAAAATAGAAATAAAATTCAAAAGGACTAAAAAAAACACACCTCTCTGTTTCCCATGGTAGAGGCCCCCCGCATCCACACTACGCCTCCAAAATCCTTAAGATGGCCCTGCTTCCCTTGCACTAATGCCGACAGCAGCAAACAAGAGGGGAAATATGAGCAAAGGGTTAGTGCAGAGAAAACAGGAGGGGACAGGAAGGGTATGAAGAGGAGGAGGAGGAAAAAAGGAAAAGGACAGGAAAAATCAAATCGAAGGGGTGAAGACGAGAGGCAGTCATGCAAAGCCTGCTTGGCAGAACAGAGATAAGGGTGGGGGACCTCAGGCCCAGGGTCCAGATGTGGCCAGCGGCTAATGTTTATTTGGGCCTTTTCTGGTTCCTGAATCCGGCCCCTGGATCCACTTCTTCCCCCCAAGCACTGAAAGAGAGCTCAGGGGAAAAGAATTAAAAATGGTGGCCTGCACTAGAGGCTAGGGGGTATAGATCCATCATCTGGACCCTCCCCTTCTTTGCCCCACCCTGAGCACACCCTTTAAGCACCTCCACCCCCCTCAGAGCTTGGATTCATTCTCATGGCAGCCCCTGGAAGGAAAAAAGGTTCCCCACCCCTAACACAGAGGAAGTGATGCCGATATAGCGGTCCCGCACCCAGGGTCTCTGTCTGGTGGCTCATCCCAGTAGCGCTACTGCAGTGGAGGCAGCGTTTATTGCTTTGAGGGATGCTGCGGCAGCAGCTTTGCTAGAAGGTAAAAATTAGGCTGCAGCAAATATTGATTTTCAAGGAACCCTGCTGATATCAAGGAGGAAAAGATGGGCTGGCTTTCAACCAGCCGCCTTAAGCGTCCTTTTCAAAACATGCCCCTGAAGGCACAATGCTCCAGGTTTCTCAGGCCTTCACTCTTGCATGCCTTTGTATGTTGACATGTATTTACTTGACTTCCTGACAGCGGATGCTGCTGGGGAAGAAGAAGATGGGAGACAAGGGCCAACACATCAGTAAGGGAAGCTTGTTGTCATCAGTCCTGACAGCTGCTGTTCACAAACCCTTAAGAAAATAAGCATCTGTTACATTAAGCAGCTAGTTTGAGGGTCCAAGTAACCTAGCCTCCAGCTTTAGCCAATACACGCTCGTAATTCCAGATCTCAGCACGGTACCATTTATTTTGGGGGCAGAGAGGTTTTTTGCATGCACCTTGCAGTTAAGAAAGAGCTCACTGTACTGTCCTTGGCCACTCACAATAGAACGGCCTTCTCCTGGCCCCAGAGTGTGCATTCACGATAAGGGTATCCCAGATGTTGAAATACCTGGCTAGAAGTGGGCCGTGGCTCAGGTGGTAGAGCACACGTATAAGGTCCAAAGTGCAATCTCCAGCATCTCCGATTCAGGATCCCAGGTAGCACGCCTGGGTGAAGCCTCTGCCGAGACCCTGGAAAGTCAAATTTGAAACCCTGCTGCCAGCCATGTCAGGTTGCAACAATACTGGGCTGAGATGAACCATTGGTCTGACTCAGTTAAGCAGTTCCTTATATTCACTAATTGCCAGTGGCATTGCAATTAGCTGGCAGGTTTCCTGCCACTTTATCTTCCTGCCAAGTTAGAACCAAGGCCCTTGGGCCTTCAGCATAGTCTCTATGACCTCGGAACCACTAGAGAGCTAAGTAGTCCCAGGATCGCCTGAACTGCTAGCACCCGGCTCTCCCCTGTGCTCTTTGGCAACACAGCCCCTGCCTGTCATTGGGAGTGTAAAGCAGCAGGATGGGAAGAGGGGAGTCTGAGAAGATAGAGGGCTTTCAGTTGGCTACTGGTGAGAAGTACTGTCCCTGCCCTGGCCATTGTTCCTGCCCTGCATGCCCAGCTGCTGTTCCTGACTTGGAGCTGCTCCTGCCTAATGCACCTACCTGGTAAGTCATGCCCAGCCTCTAGTGTAACTACCCTCCCTTGCGGGACACCTAGGGTTCCCACCTCGCCAGGTTACATCCAGAGACTCCACGTTTTGACCCAGAGGCTCTGGGGGAAGCCCCAATTTCTCTGGGTTGGCCAGAAGCTTCCTATTAATCTGGGAGAATTCGGGGCTTCTGAGGATAGCCACGTCCAAAAGAAAGTGGCCCACAGGGACTTGCCTGCTCCTCTCCACCATGGCCGCAGGCCTATGAGTCATCGTGCCATTCCACAAGGGGCAAGGCAGCCCCTTTGTCTTGCTCCCCAACATAGTTCCACCTCTTCCAGGTAAAAGCCCAGAGAAAAGTGGTAACCCTAAATGCATCCTTGGCCAGACTCCTTGGAAACTGACTTCTGCCTGTCTTCTGTCAGTGAGTGAAAATGCATCTGACGGCAGAGCGCTGCCATCACAAACCACTCCGGACTGGGAAGCCGCTGGTACAACCCGTTCGGAATCAGGTCCAGCCATGGCCCATGGAACAAA
>QEPC01006715.1:3203128-3222635 GCA_003113815.1 Sphenodon punctatus | reverse complement strand
ATCTTCCCTCCCAATCCTTCCTCTCCCTCTTCCCTGTCAATTACCATTGACGGGGTCTCCATCCTCCCTGTCCCCCAAGCCCGTAGTTTGGGCTTCATCTTCAACTCGCACCTTACCTTCAAACCCTACACAGACTCCGTGGTCAAATCCTGCCGCTTCTCCCTCCACAACATTGCCAAGATCCGCCCTTTTCTGTCCATCTCCTAGTCATCTCACGCCTTGACTATTTTAACCTCCTCCTCGCTGGCCTTCCCTGCTCCCACCTTTCTTCCCTCATCTCTTTTCAAAACTCTGCTGCCAGGATCATCCACCCGTTGCTTTAACCATGTGCAGCCTCTCCTCTCCTCTCTCCACTGGCTCCCTCTTTCGGAGCGTATTTTGCACAAGCTCCTCGGCTTCACCTACAAAGCCTTTCACAACCTTGCTCCCCCCTACCTCTCTGCCCTGATCTCCCTCTGAACCCCTGCTCGATCACTCTGCTCCTCTTCCATCCCCTCCCTAACCCTCCCACACCTCCCCCAGTCGCCTTCGTCCCTTCTCCCTCACTGCCCCACACGCCTGGAACTCCCTCCCTGCCCACATTCGCCTTGCCCCCTCCCTTTGTACCTTCAAATCCCTCCTCAAAACCCACCTCTTCTGCTCTGCCCTTTCTAACTCCTGCTAGGCATCCCCACCCAGGATTATCCCCCACCTGTTACCTGCGAACTCCCAACTTACTGAAACCAAGCCAATAACGGGTACCTGAGCTCTCGCATCCTCATGAATGTTGCATCCCTTGTCTCTCCCTCTGTTCCCCCTTCCCTGTCTCCCCTCCCCGTCTTTAGATTGTGAGCCCTCGGGCAGGGACCGTGTCTATCCTATTCTTTGTAAAGCGCTAGGTACATCGCTGGTGCTATATAAATGCATATAATAATAATTTTTCATAAGTGTTCCTTAAAAAATTGCATAGGTGCCAACCCTACCCAGCTCCTCACCCCAAGCTCTCTGATGCTTGGTCTACTGACCTGTCATTCAGGGTCTCCTTCTCCCTTCTCCATGTGCAGGAACTGCAACTTCTCAGCTTCATGACTCTATCCTCGTCTCTCCCAATGTTCCCCTCTTCCTTCTCTCTCTTCCCTTTCCTAGACTGTAAGTCTCTCAGGGCAGGGACCTGTCAGCTAATCTTTGTACAGCAACTCCACTGCTTGTGCTAGATAAATAAAAAATAATAAATACAACAATAATAATAATAATGGAATCTGAATTCTCTAGATTGGATGCATGGAAAAGTAAATGTTCTGTCCTCTGCTGTTGGTTTTGCTACACATACTCCTGTGTGAATTCAGGTTAAAAAGGCACACATTGAGGCACCATAAGCCAGGAGCCAGGGGCACACAATTTGGTTATTTCTATGCTGGTAAAAATTTGAAAGCCATCATGTTTAAAAGTGTGTCAAGTAACATGATGTAAGTAAGACAACTTAAGGGGTGTGTAAGGAGGTGGGAAACTGTTTTTTTAAACTCAAATTCCAGTGAAAATCCTTCCATTGCCAGACCAAGTCACGTTAACTACACAAGTTAAGCTTAACCATGACCAACTACTATGTTTTGATACCAACTACAACTTGTCCATACACATAATAGGTGCTAAGTCACATTTACCATCATATTAGGACTCATCTTGGCAAACCATTAGTGAAGCAGCAGTAGCATTAATCTGCCTTCCTCATATACCAAGTAGCAACTTTTTTCAGGCAGCCATATTGCATCTAGGGATACTATTCAAGGGTGAATTGTTCCAGAACAGAACAATGACTGGAAGGAGTCATTGAAGAGCCTGATTGAAATGCTTCCCTAGCAGACTCACTGATTATTGGAAAACCAGAATTAGCCTGTTGGTACTTGTTGTTTATACTAAACTGTTGCTACAAGACAGAATGTCAAGAGGCCTTTTTTTCAGTCTAAGAGGTATCCACTGGTCACCTGACAAGCAAACACCTGTCCGGTAGAAGGGGGTCCACACAGGGTGTTAACCTGTGGTCCACTGTCACGTTTGTTGAGGGGCATCCAGATGTTTGAGACCTCTGGAGTCACAGCCTGGGCTAGCTGCTTCCATGCTTGGGGAATGGCCTGCCCAACTGGGCTACAGCGGGTTATCACTTGTGGTAGCCCACTGTTCTCTGCCGGGTCCCAAGTGAACCCCATGACAGGCAGCTATGGTGACCATCATTGGCTGCCATGGCCACCCGTAATGCGGGGAAGGCAGGCTGTTGGGCGCAGCGCAGGGGCAGGGTCCGCCAGCCGCACATTTGTGCAACATCATGCCCCGGTCATGTTTGTTCCACGGCTGGACCCGATCCTCCCCAGTCCAGATTATGGCATGACAGCAGACCGCTGCCATCACGTATGTTTTCACCCCAAAACATCAAAACCAGCAAGGGTTGACTGATACCTGGCAAACATGTTGGAACAATAACACCTTATCACCCTATTCCCAGAGTAGGAACACCCAAGGAGAAGCACTGGTTGTTGTTGTTTTTTTAAAAGCCACTCAACAGTAACTGTTAAATAAAATCCAATTTGTAATGATAAACGATGGAAAGGTTTATAATCACGGGTGGGTAATCTCTGGCTGGCATACCCCATCTGGTCTACAGCTGTTTTTTGTTTGTCCCCTTTCTGATTCCTGGATCTGGCCTGTGAATCCAATCCCTACCCTCAGGCACTGAAAGTGTGAGCTATGGGGAAGGGAACAAAGATGAAGGTATACAGGGGTAAATCAATGGCATAGGGCATTTTTACACACACCTTAAAGTGCTGGTCTTTCAATCTTCTGGGTTTACAAGTCCACAAGTAAGTTCCAGATGCATTCTTCACACAAACGCTGCCCTGAGGCAACCTAAAGTAGCCGCAGCTGTAGACGTGATTGGCTGCCATGGAAACCAAGTGACCACAGCTGCCTGGAGCAAAGCAGTTTACCAGGAGAACTTTTTACGCACAAAAGTTCTGGGAGAAGTTCTATGCAGAAGTTCAAAGAGCCGGATGTTTAAGATCTGGGTGAGCGATTTAGACACACATAAAGTTCAGGATGTAACAGCAAACGTGCAGGAGAAATGTGTGTGTAAAAACACCCATAGAATCAGTTCATGCTCTGGACCCTCTCCTTTCCCTTTCCCTACCCTTAAACAACTCCAATCCGGCCTTCGGAGCTTGTACTAATTTTCAAAGTGACCTGTGGGGAGGAAAAGGCTTTCCACTCATGGTTTATATGTTCATCTGTATCATCTGTCACACATGGTTTATAACTTCCTCTGCCTGGGTCACGCAAGAGAACTCAAATGTGCACTGAGGGTAGGAAGATTTTTGTATTGACCACACTGCAGGTTTGATCCGCGACCAAAATGTCTACGCCAGCGACACTGAAGAATAACTTATTTGTGCCTAAGATATTGGGGAGGAAATAATCAAGGACAACTCAACTTTGCATAAATCAATATCAGTAAGATCTTGGGTTTTCTGTCCTATAAAAGTTAAATGTTAACTGCCTAATCAGATGGCATAACGCTAACTCTTTTTGCATCATCCTGCAGCCTCTTTTGGATTATCCACTGACAGCACGTACCAAAAAGGTATACTTGTAACACAGTTGAGCTGATGAACTCAGATCACTTATGTTGTTGTGATGCAAGATTTGCCATGTAAATGACTTGAAAAGTCATATTTACATAGATACTGTAACTCCTCTTAGGAGCAGATCCTGAAAATGTCTGGGAGAGGTCCTGCCACACTGGCCCTTTTCACACAGACACTCTAACACTGATAAAATGGGTGTTACATTTTATTTTACATGTTGCAGGGCACCCATAGAGCACACCTGGCTGCAACCCTGAAACATGTATAATAAAATGTAACACCCATTTTTAACAGTTTTAGTGTGTCTGTGTGAAAAGGGCCACTGTCTTCATTATTAATTTGAAATGTACATATAAAATATCTTCGTTATTATAGTCTTCCTTTTAAACAAACTAGGAAACCCAGTTCAGATGCAAAAGTTGATATCCGGAGTCCTTTCCTACTCTCCTTGATGGCAGGACTTCGATGGAAGCAGGAGGGGTTCTGTGAATATGATCACTGCACCATGCAAAGCTCAACTTTCTTTTGGCTCAGAGTCCATGTTTCACTACTTTTAGTTTGAGAGTTATCGCATGAGACATAGGCCCTTTTCACATGAGACGCCCCCACCCATCTCCACGCAGTTTCGATGGGTGGAGGCACTCGTGTGAACGCCGTCGGGGATGGGTGGGTGTGCATGCACGCTCCTGCGCTACACCCACCTCCACCCATCACCCACCCACGGAGCAATGGGCTCCAATGCCCAATGCTCCGTGGGTGGAGATAGGTCTGCACCCATGGGAATGGGCGCACACCCATCTCCCCACCCACCGTGGTCCATGAAAAAAATGGCCATAATCATTCTTTTTTTCTACTTAGTGCGCAGACAATAAGATAGAATTAAATATGCAGAATGGTAGTTAATTCATGATATAACAAAATTGTCCTTAGCACAGCCCTCGAAACACCTAATGCCTGCTTGAGGCCTATTGAAATGAACAGAACTTGGGCAGGTGCTAGGAGACCTGAGGATTGTGCTGCTGATAATTCATGAAGAGGACGCAAGCAAATGTTTCCATAATCAGGTTGTTGTAGACAAGACCCACTGCCATTCTGTTGTTAAAAGAACTCTGATCTTTAAAATATGAGAAGCTTACCACATGCTAACTATATTTATTAAAAAAACCAAATTCCTACCCATATAAGTTTCAAGGAAAATGCCCTGCATGTCACGTTTCGTTAATCTGTGTAAATCCCTGCGTGGGGCGAATTGATTTACTTTTATTTATATGATGCTGTTTTATTTTTATTTTTACAAGAGGTTTTCTTACTATTTTGTACAGCTGCTGATTTGCTCTTTGGGATGATTAGCTTTAACCAACAGTATTTTTATTGGGGAAATGTGCTGTTTTAAAGTTGGCACAGCTTCCTTCTTTCTGAATATCACATTTTCACTTTCCCTGGTGTACCAAGTAAATCTTTAACTTAAACTCAGTCACTTTATTTCTGAGATTTGCTCCTGCCAGTATTGATTCCAATTGTTTTAAATGTTCAAGAAGAGACTGCAGTTGGAATTAAGTGTGCATATGATTTTTCCTTCCAGTCATCACTTCTGCTTTTGGAAATCCACTAGCAGAAACATGCATTCTTCTCTTGCAATCAGTATTGTTCCTTGGGGAGAAGTCTAGCACTTCATACTAGAAGCATCCTTTGTTCCCTTCACTCAGGGTGCCAGCATGTTTGGACATCAGAGAGAAACCCTCAACCATTTTTATCTGCTTCCCAAGCAACAAAGATGATCAAAACTGCTGTGTTAGGAAAATTAATCAAATTGCCATAGTTATCAACATTTTGCACTGTTTCATTTCCCCCCCCAAAAAAAGCCTGTAGCTTATAGTCAATTACTAAACTGCATAAGGTAGAAGCTAAGGTCCAAAGTCCATTGAATTAATTCAATGGTAGTCTCTCCACTGGCATCAAAGGGTTTGGGATGATGTCTTAAATAAGATTTACCCTTAGAATTTAATACACTGGGCAGTTAGGATTGTCCATTGTTGTACCCTGTAAGTGTACAGTTGCCACCACTGCTGTGTTTAATCAATCTTCTGTGCTAATGGCTCTCACAAAGGAACCTCACAACTCTTACATGGGCCACTGTTTATAGAAACCCAGAGTAAATTGGATCTCGGCCTTTGCTTCCAGCTGCTTCTTGTTAAGCCTCTTCTTGCAGTCACATCACATTAAAGCTCCGTGGAGTTTTCAAGTTGACTGGAAGAAATCTTCCTCCAGCAAAGCCAGCATTATATTCATTACTTTGATACCAGCACTTTCAAACCACTGAGTCACCACTAGAGACTTCTATATTTAATGGTTGAAATATTCTTTATAGTGAGACTAAGCTGGAAATATTATTGGTGAGCAGCGGGTGGGTGCCAGGATTCTTTTTTTGGTTTATAAACAGAATATTGTGACTGCATCCTCACACCTGTGCCATTGCCCTCCAACCTTTAGCATCACACTCCATAAGAAGATTATACTTCTCGGCATGAAGTGAAAATTGCCTTCTTGTGTTGGGAGGGGGAAGATTTAATTATTACTCTGCTTCCACTGTCTCCATGGTGACCCCGTGCCAACAACCTATTCCCTTCTGTTTTATTAGGCCCTTCTCAAAATCAAAGAGGCATAAGCCTAAATTAAATCAAATCAAAGATGCATAAGCCTAAATTAAATAAAAATCAAAGATGCATAAGCCTAAATTACAGTATTAACTGCTTGCCCAGGTGAGAGCACCAAGTGGGGCACACAGCAAAGTGGCTTCAAAACCAACCCACGCTTCGCTTTTCCAACTCTGGTACATTTCCCAGCCTGCGGGAGCCTTGGTCTTGCCTTTTATTCCTGGCATGCTTATATATGCCATGACTTCCTGCCAGGGGAGGGGAGGGGAAGGGAGGGCTGGGCTGGATGGGATGGGGGAGTGTACAGTACTTCAGGATAAAACAGCTACTGCAACTCTCTCACCCAGGCTGCTCGCTGAGAGAATGGCATACAAGGGATGTTATTGTTTAAAAGTCACTGCAGGCACAACGGACTGGGAAATGTCACTGGCTGCATAGGGGCTACAGTAACCAAAATGTAGTGTACAAGGATACCAAGAAGAAGGGTGGGAGTGTTGGGCAAAGCTCTGATCTCACATCTTGGTGTGAAAGTGACCAACCCCCTCCATCCCACCCCTCCTCAGCACCTATGCATGGTTAGTTTGTAGGCAAGCCCTTCTATTACCAAGCAGCAGGAGGGCTCGATGTAATCCTATTTGCAGCTAAGCCACTGCATCATTTCAGTACTTACTGCAGAGAATATGTTCCTAATTTCCTGCCTTTCCTCCGCTGACAGGCTCACCAGATTGACAAATGCTAGGAAGACCCCCGCCCCCATGCTTCTCCTCTAGCTCCATCATCACTCCCCCTTCCCGCTCCACACAAACACACACCCCCATTCCTGCAATAGACAGAAGAAGGGTCCTGTTACCTGGGGTCTCTCCAGCTTCAGTGTCAGCCGTTTCATTCAGGATGCTGGGGTCACTCTGAGATCTGCCTCTCGGGAGAAAACAGCCAGTCCCTTCTTCCGATGCAGCCATGGGATGGGGGGGAGGGAGGAAGGGGGGAGGGGGCAGATCTCAGAGGCAAGGGGAAGAAGAGGCGCTCATCAAACGGGAGGCAGCCAAGGTCACAATGGGGAAAGGGGAGAATCTAATGGGAAAGGGCAGGCGCTTCAGCCAGGCAGCCCTAGCAAGGACAGCATCTTCATCAGCTTCCTTTAATGAGCTCCCAGCAAGGTAAGCCACCTGCACCATCCAGCTGCAGCAGAGATGCCCCTAGTGCACTTGGCTCCTATTGCCACACACATTGGAGAACTTTCTCCCCGGGCATCTCAGAAGACAGGTCTCATGCTTCTCTGGGGGGGGCTTGGAGCTGATGAGATGGTTCTGGGTTCCCTTCTGCCTTCCTCCTCCTGGCTCCCCCCTTTGATTCAGTGAGAGCAAGGGAGAAATCTTTTCTTCTGGAATTGGTTTAATCTGCTGCTCTTCTTAGAGCATCTGTTGGAAAACATTGGGATTCTCCCATCATGCCCTGCGAGAGGGAGTGTGACATCACGGTGTTGGGGGTGGGAGCCGGGGGGTGGGGGGGGAGGCTGTGATACCTGCACTGCACAAAGAGCAGCAGCAGCTGGTGTGTGTGCGTGGCCAGGGACCCCACCCCCTTTTCTAGAGGGGAGATTGTATGGGGGGATGGGGATCCCCCTCTCGGTCCAGATCAGCTGGTATGCGGCCCCTGCCTCCTTCCTACCTCCCCCTAGCACACGTCTCTCCTCCCCCAGGCTGAGAGCGAGGAGGAGACCCCGGCTGGGGTTTGGCTTTCCTGCGACCAATCACACCAGCCCTGGGTGGGTGGGTGCCTCTGTGACTGAGGGCTGGTGCTGCTGCTGCTGCTGCGAGCCCCGGCAAAGCAAGACGGGCTCCATCCTACCCTGGAACTGATGGGGGGCTGCATGGAAATAGGGATCTTTTCCTCCCGCCCCCCTCCTTTTCCCCTCCTCGCCCCTGCCCTTCCCCCTCGTTCCACGCCAACCCCCTACCCCTTTGGCTTCCACTCTCTTAACTCCTCCCTCGTGGTTTCCGATTCGTAGCTGGAGGGAGAAACGGCCCCGGGGGAAGGGCTGAGAGAGCCTTCCTCCGCCCTCAGTCATTCGCGGGGGAAGAGAACAGCCCGACAGGACTCACCTTGCTTACTCCGGGCAGCTGGCGAGAGGGGCAGGGGGTGGGGTTCGTGTGTTTGTGCACCACCAGCAGCGCTGCGTGTGTGCTACCTCGTGTTCTGTGCTGCCCGATGCCTGTTTGCATTGTCGGGGTGTACCGCTGTGTGCATGAGAGAGCTCGGTGCGTGTACCTGCGTCTGTGTGGATGCATGTGAGAGCATGGGCCCCACGCGTGCCGGGGGGGTGCGCTACATGAGATGTGTGCACCGTGCATCTGAGCGCGCCATGGGCCCCACGCGTGCCGGGGGTGTGGGCTACATGAGATGTGAGCACCGTGCATCTGAGAGCGCCATGGGCCCCACGCGTGCCGGGGGTGTGCACTACATGCCTGTCTGAGATGTGTGCACCATGTGTGGATGCGTGTGGGAGATCCATGCACCCCATACATGCTTTGTGTGTGCCTGTACAATGTGTGCCTTACAGATGTGTGCACAATGCATGTCTTTGTGTGTGGCAGAGGGTCACTGGGGGGGGGGTGTCACTGTGTGAAAGAGGCGTCTGCCCCACTCTTGTCTGTGCCAGCTGTGCTGTGGTATGTGCATGATGTGTGTAGCAGACATGTTCTTTGTGCCTGACTTGCATGCATGGGGCCCTGTATTTGAACTGTTTGTGGTATGACTGCATGCATGTGTGCACCGTGTTGGCCCTTCAGGTCCATCTGTGATGTGACTGCTGCACACCTGTCCATATTTATTTATTTATTTATTTATATTAAAACTTATATGCCACCCCCTCCTGCCTCAGACATCTTGGGGTAGTTAACACCATATTAAAAACATATTTTAAAATACACAATAAAACTACAATTAAAACAGCCTAACCCCTCCATACCCACCCCATCTCCCTTGATAAAGGGTCAGCGGAACAGCCAGGTCTTACATGGTCTGCGGAAAGAGGGGAGGTCATTAATAAGGCGGATCTACCGGCCACATGCCCCAGAGAAGTGATTTGTGCTTGTGGGGTCAGCGTGTGCTACACACCTCGTTTCTTGTGTGCCCACCTTTGTGTGCCTCTCACCGTCACCCAGCTGGCTACCTGACTTGCACTAAAGATGCGCTTGTCCCCTACCCAGCTCCCCCTCGCTCCAGCCCAGGGGTATAATAAGGAGGGGGCTGTGCCCCACCCCCATTCATTTATCTTCTCTCTCTCTCATTGCATAGCCAGGCAAGCTGCTGCTACTGATACACCAGGCTGACTGAAATCCAGCATCTAGCCACCCCACAACACAAGGAAAGCACACCAGCATGCTCCAGCCTTAGCGCTGTGGTGGGAAAGTCACTGGTGCTGCATCTTTCAACAGCCTCCTAGTGGCCCCTTCCCCTGGGCTGCACTGACTCCAGTGGCTTCTCTGCTGATAAGATGGGGGTAGGGAGGGATGGATATCCTACCAGCATGGCCCAGTTTTGCAGAACCAGTTGTTAAACTCCTGCCGCAATACACCTAAAAGGAGAGAGGGAGTGGCACTCGCCTCTTGCAGAACCAGTCAATTGATTACCCCTAGGGCTGACAGTGATTGCTCCGGAGAGGATGTCTCCGCCCTTGGAGAAAAAGTAGGTAACAGCCTCTAGCTGAGTCTAAGTGAGGGGAAATCAGAGAACTGACACAGGGATCAGTCAGAATTTTGCACAGGGTTCAGTCATGCCCCGACCCCAAGAAACCTCCACCCCCAACCTTTCCTGCCACTGTTGGAATCAAGGCAAACAGCAAGATGGAAAAGTTACCCAGAACCTCTTTTCAGTCTCCATTCACCTCGCTGCCGCAACAGTCAACCTCCTTAACCTTCCTTGTGTTGAATGGGTGGATGCATCCGGATTCTAGCCTCACGCCACAGCACCAAGGAACTGATGCCAAGGTCTGGTTTGGGGACAAACCCCTGGCTGTCCATATTACCAAACACCAAGTCTTGAGGGACAAGCCAGAAGTGAGGATAAGGTGCAAGCAAGGGTCTGTATCCAGGGAAATCAGTTGGGTGTCAAGTCCACAAGGAGGATCAGGTCTGTAGCTGAGATCCATGGCCAGAGAATCAACCCAAGAGGGTAGGCAGGGCAAAGCAGGGAACAACAGAACTGAGTTGCTGCTTGCGTTGGATGCTCAGGAAGTAAATATACAATGTCCTTCAGCCAATCAGGGACAGGGCCCTCTAACCAATCATGATACTGGGCCAGGCAGCTCCTAAGGGATGGGGAGTCTTCATTTGTTCCCAAGCACCTGCTTGGAGCTTCGTTGGTGGCCATGAGTCAACAGCTTTTTCTGGAAAATTCAAGGAGCTAGGTTCTAGATGTGAAGGCACAGGGGGGAAGCAGCCGTGGGCACTGTCTTGTATCCAACTTCAGGTGAACTTCCAGGTAACGAAAGAAAACCCTGCTGCAGGAAGAGGGGGTATAAGCTTATTTATTTTGCTATTCTTTTACCCCGTAGCCTCCCCCTCACAGAGCAGCTCAGGGCAGCTTACGGCCAAGAGGAGGTATCCCTATCCCAACCCTAACAGCGTTGGAACTAGGTTTAATAAGCCTTGTATTTGCATAATGAGTCCTAGAGGTGTTTTTGTGTTTACAAAGAGTAGTACACAATGGAATAAAGCAAATCTCTAAGAAAAGATCTGCTTTAAGGCTGTTGGTTTTTTCACACAACACCCCTCTAGCCCCCCTGCTGGGTGTGTGGGAGGGTGTTAAAGGCAGGGAGGTGTCTGTGGAAATGTGGCACTGCAGTGGATGGGGGGGGGGGGTTGCTGGGTTTTTGCCAGTGCAAACAGTACAGGCGGTGGGTGGGGGTGCATGCATGCTTCCGGCACACACACCCCTCCACCCAGCACCCACTCATGGAGCCATCCAGAAAACCAGAGGCGGCTCCATGGGTGGAGAGCACACCCACCGCAGCAGCACACCCATCCACCCACCGCTGCTTGTGTTAAAAGGGCCATAAAAGATCTACTTAAATAAAAAAAAAATGACATTTCTGAAGTTTTCACACAAAAAAATGTTTTACAAAAAGTGAAGCATTGTATAGATTTCTTTTTTGTGATGGGGCCAGGACCACACGCCTTGCACGCAACATCTAAGTATTCCTAAACTGGTATTTAATGTGGTGCCAAGACAAAGGTTGAATTTTTCTAATTTTTGACATTTTGAATTGATATATATCAATACCTTGCAAAAATTATCAACTTCGTAAATGGAATTTTTCATTAGAATTTCACTTTGGTTAAAAAAAACTTTTAAATGGCTCTAGTGTAAAGATTTTATCTGCATCCGTGGTACAGTCCCATATGAACATATACAGCCCATCCCAAAGTACAGATGACAATCTGTAAATACTGATTTGGAATGTTTTAAAATTTTGATAACTTCTTTAACTGGAACTCTGTAAATCCATGCGTCTGCGTTACCATGAGTCCAATGGTACACAGCTGAGAAGCCTCCACAACATTTTTAAAATTATTATTAATTATTATAAGCATTTATATAGCACCAGCAATGTACCTGGCGCTTTACAAAAAGTTAGACAGGGTCCCTGTCCAAAAGCTTACAATCTAAAGATGGGGAGGGGAGACAGAGAAGGGGGAACAGAAGGAGAGACAAGGGAAGCGTCATTCATGAGGATGCGAGAACTCGGGTACATGTTCCTGGCTTGGTTACAGTAAATTGGGAGTTTACAGATAACAGGTGGGGGATAATCCTGGGTGGGGATTATTAGCAGGAGTTAGGAAGGGCTGAGTGGAAGAGGTGGGTTTTGAGGAGGGACTTGAAGGTGTGGAGGGTGGGGGCAAGGCAGAAAAGGGCAGGGAGGGAGTACCAGGCATGTGGGGCAGCAAAAGAGAAAAGGGACGAAGGCGCTTGGGGGGAGGCGTGGGAGGGGATGGAAGAGGAGCAGAGTGCTCAAACGGGTTCGGAGGGAGATCAGGGCAGAGGTAGAGGGGAGCGAGGTTGTGAAGGGCTTTGCAAGTGAGGATAAGGAGCTTGTGCAGAATACGTTCAGAAAGAGGGAGCCAGTGGAGAGAGGAGAGGAAAGGCTGCACATGATCAAAGCGACGGGCTAGGTGGATGATCCTGGCAGCAGAGTTTTGAACAGAGATGAGGGAAGCAAGGTGAGAGCAGGGAAGGCCAGCAAGGAGGAGGTTACAGTAGTTGAGGCGTGAGATGACTAGGGCATGGATGAGAGTTTGGGCAGAGGAGACAGACAGAAAAGGGCGGATCTTGGCAATGTTGTGCAGGGAGAAGCGCCAGGATTTGGCGACGGAGTCAATGTAGGGTTTGAAGGTAAGGTGTGAGTCGAAAATGAAACCCAAGCTACGGGCTTGGGGGACAGGAAGAATGAAGGCCCCGTCAATGGCAATTGACAGGGAAGAGGGAGAGGAAGGATTGGGAGGGAAGATGAGTTGGCCCCATCACGTCTGAAAATACCCATGGTCACCCTGCTGTGGCCCTCCACAGGGCTCTATAGATTGTCTTATTTGTGTTGCAGAGTAATAACTGATTCACAATCAGTAAGGACAAATGCAGCTGAAGGTTTAAAAACAGAACTTTACTTAAGCTTTCTCAGGCACAGATCCTTAGTTGCATCTAACTAGTAAGACAAAATGGAGACAGACAATGAGAGAGAAGGGAAGAAGGAGTGGTTACACAAAGGAATTCAACTGTAAAACCCCATCTCCCTTACATGTACACATAAACTTAGCATCGCCATCTGGTGGCTCTATAGTCAATTACTGTTCTTAATACAGCAGGTATTAACTTGTGGAGGTTGCATATACCAACAATTTGGAGCCCCTGCACCCTGCCCCAGTGATAATGTAGGCCACTGTGGGGCTCTAGATGTAGACAAAAGAGCGGGGGCTGGAGCAGTTGCCCCAGGTCTCACAGTGGTAAGGCCGGCCCTTAGGACGGCTTCCACACAGAGTCAAAGTGCATTCACATAAGTCTTTTCTCACACCTCTTCAATTTCTTACAGGAGCCTGTAAGCCAGAGTTTTCATTGTTCCCACATTTCTTCCCCTCCACTTTATTAGTTAGCTCCTATTGCCTTGGCCACTGCTAGGTATCTCATAATGCTATGCAGCTCTACATGGACTCTATAGGTGCAGCCACACGAGCTGCGGGGGGCCCCGTGGTGGGCAGTCGCTGTCACCACACTTCAGGGCCAGCGCAAGGAGCAGGTCAGATGGTGGCCCCCTCCCCCAGGGGAAGCCAGGCAGGTGGGATGCTGTTGAACCTCCAGCTATGCCCCCAAATTGGCTGAGGCTCCAGCCACACAGGCAGGCGCTCAGTCCACCCACTATCTCGTCCCCGGCCATGACGTGGCCGTGCAGGACTGGAGACAGCACTCGGAGCGGGGCAGACAGGGACCAGTCCCATGAGTAGTGATGCACTATTGTGTGTTGGGCAGCCTTACCCAACTTTGGGTAAGGCTGCTATGCCCTGTGTCCTTAGTCTTTTTCCGAGGGCGTAGCAGCCAGCTGCCCACCGCACAGGTAGGAGGAACATCTGGCGACCAACAGGCATACCATGCACTGCATGGCATGGCAACGATGATCGAAATGGGGCAAGTCGGCCCAAATTGTGGTAGGTGTATCATGTGGCTGTGCCCTATGAGGCACACAGACTAAGGGCGTTTATAGACGAGACCAAAAAGGCGGCTGATCCTTTGATCAGCCGCCTTTCTTGGCACTCGTCTACTCGCTGCGTCTGCTTTTTAATTCACGTCGAAGGGGGAAAGCGATCCTGCCCCCTCCGACGCGGATTCCCGAAGTGCCGGCTTTACGCCCCACTTCCGGGTTTTGTGGGCGAGTGCGCATGCGCGAAAGGGCGCGTATGCGCACTCTGCGCCGTGTCTGAACAGCAGACACGGCATGCAGAGAAGGCGCGGGGGGGAAAACCAGCATTTAGCGATCCCGCTTCTCAGCGGGATCGTCTATAAACGCCCTAAGAGCAGGGTTCATTCCTTCATGCATTACAACAAAAGCGTGTGTGGGATAAAGCTTGGGATTGATCCAAAACAGCCACTTTCAGACAGTTTCAGTTCTATTTGAAACCAAAATTCCCATCCCTACTAGGGTCTAGAATTCTCTCCGCTTTTAACCAACATTCCACAGTGGCCATCCTCACGCACAGAGGAACAATAAAGGGATCCCTAGATATCCTTTAACTAGCATTTTGCAGTATTTAAATTTGGTTTCCTAAACAGTGTTCAGCATAGGTATCACTCCAGCAATACTCGACCCATTTTCCTTCCACCTCTTACGACAGACTTCTGTGCCTCTTCTGTATTTGCAGTGGTCCCCAGCAAGAGAAACCAATCCTGGGTATTTTGTTGCCTGGCAGCTGACAGAACTGCCCCTAAGCCACTGTTATTTCTGAGCTCGCTGTCACTCTGTCTCTTGCGAGGAGGACGAAAGAGACAATTCGGTTTGGTAATGCAGCATACCAAGCAATTTGATTTAAAAAAAAAAAAAAAAAAATTCAAGTTAATAATGACAACCTAATGGTATTAAACATCTGACAAGAACTGCCATCCTACATTCACTGGCAGCTTTCATCTGGTAATCTCAAAGAGGGTCACGTGGGTGTTCCCATGGGGACCAACCCCCACAGGATGATATGTGGGGGATCTCCAGGGGGTTGGATTCTTTTCCCTTGAGCAATACTTTACTCCCTCCTTTCAGAAAAAGCCCAAGAAAACACAGCTCTGTCATGTGCCTTAATTGAGGGGCTGATCTTGCAAAGTGGCATCTCTTCCTTATGTTGACAGGGCCAGTCTTACTGCGAGGCAGCTGCCCCAGACCCTGCCCTTGGTGCACGGGGCCCTGGCTGCCATCCTGGCTGGCCAGCCGGTCTGGCCTCCTCCTCGGCCTGTTTTTTTGGGAGATGTGGGGGGCATGACCGCACCGCCGCAGGGCCCCACCACCACCCACCTGGCCATGTTGTCTGCCTGCTCCTCCTCCCGACAGGCCTCCAGGGCCCACGTGAACTGGCCCCAGCATTCATACGCTGGCTGCTCAGCCGCAGTGCCATTGGCTCCTCCTTCCTCCTTCCCGTTGTCAGGATCCGGCGGCTGGAGCCTAGGGAGTGGAGGAGGGGAAGGTAGGGTGGCAAGGAAAAGGGGAGAAGGAGGCAAGGTGGTAAGAAGGGAACCTCTCAGCCGCTCTCCAATACCAAGGAGACGAGGTGCTCAGCATAGAAAGCAGGCAAGCTGGTCTAAGAAAGCATACGGTTCATCGAGGGCCAGGGAATTGGTGAGAGGGAAACCAGGAGCGAGGGACCAGGGGCGAGGCAATGGGGAGCCAGAGGCAGGAAGCTGGAGGGGCCCCAAGTCCAAAGGGCAGCTGATTGGAAGGGAACCAGCAACGTAGAGCTGGAGGGTCAGGGAACTAGCGCTGGGGGATCAGGCCCAAGGGGGAAGCAGGAAGGTTGCAAAGAGAGACAAGAGATGACCAGAGGGCAGGGTCCCTCTTGACAGACAGACTATGGGGATCTCAAGGCAGTAGGAACCATTCAATACAGAAACAGGGTAGGGGGTGAATAGGGACCCACCAGCATACACCCTGTGCAGACAAAGAGGGGGAAGGAAGCTGGGCAAGAAACACCCCAACATACAAGAAGGACAAGTATCAGCACAAGGGGAGGGAGTAGGGGAAGGGGATCACACACTAGGGGGAAAAATCACACGTGCAGCAATTATCTGGATTTTTAAAAACTGGTTCTCAATAGTTCGCTGTTAACAAGTCCTGTTGCATTCACATGCATGCCATACCGATTTTAAGTACAGCGAAATAATGCATTCAGACCTTCTTGTAGTGCGTGCTTAACCGGCTGCTCAGTGCGATTCAGTTACAGGAAGTGGCCTGTGGGGAGCCAGAAGGTTGCTACTTTGTAGCAAAGTACAACTTTGCTACAACCTTTGCTACAACTTTGCAACAACCTTTGCTGCAACTTTGCAAACTTTGCAACAACCTTTGCTACAACCTTTGTAGCAAAGGTTGCTACTTTGTAGAATCAGGGAGTAAAGAGGGAGAGCCTGAGGCTGCTGGAAAGAAGCCCCTCGCATAGTGAGGCGCGCTGCTTCTCTCCCTGGTTTCTTTCCGGTATCCCGCTGCTGCTACTGCTGCAGCACTACGGTAGAGGCAGAGGCAGATGATTGAAAGTCCCTTGGAGGGAAGAACTTTTTTGGGGAGAAGCATGGAGGGGAAACATGGAGGGGAAGAACTTTTTTGGGGAGAAGCTGGCTGCAGCCTGCACCCAGCGAGGCAACTACAGGGCTCCAGCTGGTCTCACTGCTTCCGGTAGGGGCAGGAGTAAAACAGCGCACTTGGAAGCACGGTTGCATTCACATCAGAAAAGATTACACACTAGTTAAAACCAGTACGATGTTGCTTTCACACTGCTGTTAAGTGCGGATTTATTGAAAACGGACAGCAAAAAGGTAGGTTTGAGTAGCTTTTCAACACGCATTGCTTTAGTGCGATATTGACTCCATTTAATCGAATTTAAGTGTTCAGACAGGCATGAAACATTCGTTTTTTTTAAAAAATCGCACAAATCAGAACGTCTGAATCCCCCCTAGGAATACAAAGGGAACACAACACACTAAGACTTACCAACACAACACTTGACACAAACAGAAGTCCAAGCAGAGGACAAACAGGAGGAGGCGAGCAAGGGGCAAGAGCCACACAAGGGTCAAGGAGGGATGACCTGAAGCTCCACACCTGCCACAGCCCTCAGCAGCCTTTAATACTACAAGGAGCCAATCAGGCTGTGGCACGTGGTCCACGCCCCCTATCAGGTGCGAGTGGGACACAGAGCTGAAAGGAAGAGAGGGAATAACAAAGCAGGGGAGGAAGACACCCTCTGCCACAACCCCCAGCGGCGCAGGAGGCAGCAAGCGCCTCAGGCAGACCCCCCAAGGGCAAGGGTTCAAGGCCCAGCCATGACAGTACCCCCTGCCCAAGCCCCCCCCCCTTCAGGGAACAACATGAAAGGAAGGAGGACAGAATATACAGGGGGGAGGGTGTGGCACCGCCAAAAGTATGTCACTAAAGGGGGATCTAGGCCCCACTGGGGCCTTTTAGGAAATGGTAGGCCACCCTGGAGGAGGGACAAGGGGGGGGGACAATAAGGAAAGGGTCTGGAACCAAGGAAGATGGGAGGGGGCCAGGGTCCTAGGCAAGGTCCATAGGGGGGCAGACAGCCTATAAGGGTGGCAGGCAGAACAATGCAAGGTTTACCAGCATACCCCATAGATGGAAGGAGTAAAATGGAATACCAGGCCAGAGGGTGGAAGGCAAAAGTCTTGATGGAAGCAGAGCCTGTGGAGGAGGTCCCAACAAGGATGGAGGGGTTCCAAGGGCAGTGCCAGAGGCACGGGATCCAGGGGGAGCACAGAGTCTATGTGGGGAACCCTAGGGGTCCAGGGTGCCGACCTTATGCAGATAGGAAGCATGAGCTGGTGGTAGATATCCCCTCCCAGAACTATTCAAGCCCGGGGCCTCCTGATTACTGGAAGGACGCATCTTAGGCTTTTTCTCCAGTGATGGGGGAGGAGTCAATGGTTCAGATGGTGTTAACGAGGGGGGGCAACTGTGGAAGCGCACCTTAGCAGAGGACACAGTGAACTTCTTCGTAGGGGGAGGAGGCGGTGGCGGCCTGGCAGGTCCTTCACAGATGACCCTTCTCTTACCATGAGTCAGCAGTGCCATTGCAAATAATTCCACAGAATCATTGGTAAAAAGTAACTGCCATGGCAGCCGGACTCAGCGAGGGTGACCTGCTACGGTTAGTGCCACGTTCAGGCGACCCCCTAGATAACAAAACAGTCATCTCAGGACAAGCCTGGGTCGGCAGGGAAGTCAACCTGGGGGGGCACTTTGTGGTGATGCCGGACCTCGGGGTTTCTCCTGCGACCCTGGGTAACCCATCTGGCGAGGGTGAGGTTGGGAGGGGGACACTAGAGGGCCCCGTATCCAGGGGTACTGTCTGTCCCAGAAGGGGTGGTGGCTGAGATACGAGGAACGTGCCAAGATGGTCGATGGCTGGAGACTTTTCGACATCACCCGGTGGTGTTAGAGGCACGGGCTTTTGTGAAGGACAGGGACAGCCGAGCACTCGCATCAAGATGGGATTAGTTCCTGTGGGTAACGGCCGCACCGATGCTGCGATGATGACCGATTGTGTCGACACCATAGATGTCCTCTCTGGCCCTTCAGGGTTGAGCCCCGGGGAAGGTTGGTCAGGGATACCTGCCCTGGTACCCGGAACATGAGTCCTACAGGCGCCCAGTGTCGGTGACGGTCACGTGGTCCTGGGCCATGGCAACGTATCACAACCAGGGCTGAAAGACAGGCGTGGTTCCTTTGACCACCTGGCCATCCTGCAGTCCACCATATCTTTTGGGGGAGACCATGGACCACCACCAGCAAAGGCTGGAAACCAGGCTGCTGGACTAGCACCCGCACCGTTGTAAACATCAGCGTAGAGGCTGAGCTACCCTGAGATGCCACCCACCCTGCCACGAGGATTGCTGGTCTGGCTGGTCAGAGGTCCAGCATTGCAGCTGGTCTGGGTAGCTGGACAGGCTTCATGGGTTCCCTTGCCCCAGGAGTCGCGCTGGGAGATCCACTCATTGCCACGGGCAGGGGGTGGGGGGTGGGAGACGGACAGACCCTGGGACATCCTCACCACGGTTGGTTTTGAATGAGGTAGCAATGGCTGGGCAGGGGGTGCCCGCAAGCTCAGGGTCTGTGGTAGGGATGGGCGAACGCGGTTCGGTAGTTCGGTCCGAACTCGGCCTGTTCGGACAAACGAACACGAACGCACCAAACGGGCTGAACACCGAACACCGGAATGGCAAACACACCGAACGGAACCGAACACCGAACTACGAAATGGCCGAACACACCGAACGGAACCAAACACCGAACTACGAAATGGCCGAACAGTTTGTTCAATTCGAATCACGTTCGGTTGTGTTCGGGTGGCTAAAACATGGTCTTCTGTCAGGTCACTGGAAGGCCAAATGTAGCAGGGAGGGGGAAGTCATTTGACTCAGCTAGGAGCAGACTTCCAGGCACCAGGGGTGGAGGGTGGAGAGTGGCTTGGAGTAGCAGCCAGCCTG
>QEPC01006715.1:3177331-3196708 GCA_003113815.1 Sphenodon punctatus | reverse complement strand
GAACACAAACACACGGACCGAACGCGGCCGAACCGAACGGCCGAACACGAACACACGAACCGATCGCGGCCGAACCGAACGGCCGAACACGAACCGCGATCTGTTCGCCCATCCCTAGTCTGTGGTACCATGGGAGAGCCCCAGAGGTCTTGGTTGCTTCAGCAGCTACCTGGGCCAAATAATCACAAACCTGTGTATAGTTGGCCCACATATCAGGGGTCAGATCCATTTCTGCCAGTTCTCCCTGCAAGACAGCATTTATTCTATGAAAATCAAGCCACACCAACACAGAGGGTTCTTGGCTGACTGAGGCCTTCTGTGGAGGTTCCCCAGCGGTAGTGGCTGGCATCATGATGGGAGAGATCAGCCCCATGGTCCATTAAACAGTAGCAAGGCTGGGGGGCATGGAGTGTGGGCAGAGCTTACTTTCAGGGAGGGGAGACGGGGAAGGTAGGGAGGCAAGGTAAAGGGGAGGAGGCGGCAAGGGGGTAAGAAGGGAACCTCTCAGCCACTCTCCAATACCAAGGAGACAAGGTGCTCAGCATAGAAACTAGGCAAGCTGGTCTAAGAAAGCATACAGTTCATCAAGGGGCAGGGAATTGGGGAGAGGGAAACCAGGGGCAAGGCAACAGGGAGCCAGGGGCAAGGGAGCCAGAGGAAACCAGAGGCAGGAAGCTGGAGGGGCCCCAAGTCCAAAGGGCAGCTGATGGGCAAGGGAACCAGCAACAGAAGCTGGATGGTCAGGGAACTAGCCCGGGGGGGATCAGGGCCAAGGGGGAAGCAGGGAGGTTGCAAAGAGAGACAAGAGATGACCAGAGGGCAGGGTCCCACTTGCCAACAGACAGACAACAGAGAGCACAACACACTATGGGGATCTCAAGGCATAAAGGGAAGCATTCAATACAGAAACAGGGCAGGGGGTGACTAGGGACCCACCAGCATACACCCTGTGCAGACAAACAGAGGGGGAAGGAAGTTGGGCAAGAAACACCCCAACATACAAGAAGGACAAGCAGGGCAGGATCAGCACAAGGGGAGGGTATCACACTAGGAACACAACACACTAAAACGTACCAACACAAACAGTTGAGACAAGGCAGGATGACCTGAAGCTCCACACCTGCCATAGCCCTCAGCAGCCTTAAATACTACAAGGAGCCAATCAGGCTGTAGCAGGTGGCTCCACCCCCCCCATCAGGTGCGAGCGGGACGCAGAGCTGAAAGGAAGAGAGGGAATAACAAAGGAGGGGAGGAAGCCACCCTCCACAGTAATCCCTGGTGGCGTAGGTGGCAGCAAGCACCTCAGGCAAACCCCAAGGACAAGGGTTCAAGGCCCAACTGTGACACCCATCACAGGAAGTTGCTTTATGCAACTTTCTGGTGGGCTGGAGCTGGGAGAGGGAGTGTACACAGTCAGGTCTGGACCAGAGCAAGGCAAGTGGGCCTGGCGCAGGGCCCAGACCAATGATGGATGTGGTAAGTGCCCTGCCCCTTAAAGGTGGAGGGGGCACTCCCCTCTACCCATTCATTTTTCAGAAGGGGTCCCCTTCCGAAAAATGAATGGGTGGAGGGGAGTGCCCCCTCCGCCCGTCCCCAGGCTCAGGGAGCACCCCCAGACCGAGCCGGGGAGCATCCCTAGGCCTGCTGGGGACTTCGCCAGCAGCAGCAAAAAAGGGCCCCACATTTCTCCCCCACCCTGGGCCCCACCATCCTTAAGGCCAGCCCTCTGTACTGAATTCAATTGGGGCTGATCATTGCACTTGCAAGAAGACAATGAGAGCCAGTGTGGTGTAATGGATAAGGTCTTGGACTTGGGAAGCCATGGTTCAAATCCTGTTCTAACTATTAACTCACTGTATGGCCTTGTGCAAGTCACAACCCCTTAGCCTCAGTTCCCCATCTGTAAAATGGGAATATCTGTATGTCCCTGTGTTCCCCTCACCTTTGCCCATCTTAGATTGTAAGGCCACTGGGCAGGGACCTGTCTGTGATGTAAAGCACTGTGTATGCCTAGTGTTGCTATAGAAATCATAAGTAGTAGACAATAAGCACCTTCCAGAATAGGGCCCTTTATGTATATGAGCCAGATTTTCAAAGGGGCTTAGCTCCTTTTTCGGCATCAGATTAAATCTGTGAACCTCAAAGTGCTGCTCCAGCACAAGCCCATTTAAATGGTGTGGACTGTACAAAACTAAAAGACCACCTCTTCCTCCCATGTGCTATCGTGATCCCTGGGGCCCACCGCAGAGGTGGGCTCTTGCAATGTCCATCACTTTGCTAAGTCCACACAGCAAAGATGCTCAAAGGAACATTCTCAGTGGCTGCTCCACAGCTCAGGAATTCCCTTGGCCATAAGATTTGCAAAAACTCGAGCCTGAGCATCTTCCAGAGGCAACATAAGACCTATTCATTTGGCCAGGTGTTTAGCAGGTGGGGATAGGGTGGGGTTTTATTTGAACGGGTGTTTTGTATTTTTATACAGTTTATATTTCTATGTTTTATTTTTGTATATTTTATATGTGTATCTAGTACATATTATGTTGTTACCTGCCTTAAGCTTTTGGGAAAAGATGTGTTAGGAATATAAAAAAAATTACTTCAGTGGTGCATCCACAATCCACCAGTGCAGCACTTGGGAGAATCAGGACCTAAGTGCCTGAATTTTCAGAAGAACTTTTTATGTTTGGTGCTCTGTCACAAGGAAGTGAAACCCTTTTGAAAATAGGGGCCTGATAAGGAACTTGAAAACCTCTCCCTGGGACCAGAGCTTGTTACTGGGACTAGAGCTATAAACACAAGCACACAATTTCTCATCAGAGCTCAGGCCTGCTCATCTTCCAGAGTAAATGCAAGACATTTTGATTTGGATAGGGTTTGGGGAGGTTTGGGATGATGAGGGATTTTAATTATTTATGTTTCTGTATATTGTAACTCGCCCCGAGTCCCTGGAATAGGACGGGATGATTAATTGGAATAAATAAAACACATGAGGGATCCCCAGCCTTAGTGTTAGTATTTTTCCAATCTGAATCTCATGTGATTTTCTGATTCTAATTCCAACCTAAAGGGTCCCTCTGTATAATCTCAGTCACTTCACGGCCGTCTGCAATACCTCACAATTTTGGAGAATGAAATGCTGCTCTTGTTCGCTCTGTGGATTCTGTCCTATACACATGAAGGACAAATACAATATTTCATGGGTCACTTCAACTTGAGTTGCTTGCTTCTGGTTTAATAAACTGGCAATGCTACTTTTAAAAAAAAGAAAGAAAAGAAATAGCCATAGTAAAGTGGGGGCAGGGAGGGCAACAGGTAGACTGAGAACGTATGAGTCACAAGCCAGGCTTCAGTAGATCATTGTGCGGGAAGGGGAACCAGTCTCTTGGAGACTGCCTTTGGAGAGGAGAGTGGGACCAGCATCCTAGGGAGTGTCTTCAGGGAGGAGACAGTCTAGGAGAGCTCCTCCAGTGCGGCAGGAAAGGCTCTCTCTAAAGAAGAGTGCTTCTCTCCACTTCTGAGACCAATGGCTGGACGCCATGTCCTACAGCTGACAACTGGCAGGTGAGGTCCGGATCTGAAGTGCCAGAAGCAGCAGGAGAAGTCCTGGCTGATGACCTGAAGTTTACACCTGGATCATGTGTACCATAAGCCTGGCCACCCCTATCCTAAAGTTTACATCATGTTTATGGAGATTCTCAGACTCACTGAAAAAGAACACGGCTGTTTTTACACAGACCTGGGTGGGTGGGTGGGGATGCACCTGCTTTCATGGACACACACACTTTACACCTACCAACACCCATCGCCACCCACGGAGCATCCTCCGTTCTGTCGGAGGGCTCTGTGGGTGGAGGTGGGTGTGGGTTGGTGTGCGGCGGGAGCGCACACACACAAACACCCGCAGCCCATGGCTTTTACACGGGCTCACACCCACCGCACACCCATCCCCCCACCTACTGGCAGCTGTTTACACGGACTCCCCGCCGCACACCTGCCCGAACACCAAGAGACGGGGGTGGGGTGGGATGTCTGTGTAAAAATGACCCAACTATTTGTAGGCTTTAAATGACCTTGACAGCATAAAATACAATGAAATTAATGCTGATATACAGTTCATTAAAAGCAACACATGCACAAAAAAAGGTATGGTTTGCATTTTTAAGGTTGTTTTTTGTGTGTGTTGTGTGTTTTGTTTTGTTTTGTTTTTTTCTTGCAATGAACAACTATTTTCAGTGCAGTAGAGGACAAGGGAACAGACTCTAGCTTCTGATTTTTGTTCCATTTAAAAGCAAATTACACATTAACATATAACTTGAAAATGCTTCTTTGGGGAAACAAAAAGCAGCAATGAGTCATGCTGAATCTGCTTTTCCTGTGACTCAGCAGAATTTTCAACCACTTTATTCCTCTTACTCAGCAGTCCCTATGGGATCTTTGATCATGACTAATCTTTTTTGCCATTCAATCCTCTGGAAAAAAAATCAACTTCAGGAACATGCAGGACACATTTAAAATAATAATACTATCAACTTTAAAGCAACGATAGTTTTGATGGCAATCGGAAATGATACACTTTGCTCAGAGCAATGTTTTTAGAAGTGGCAACAAAGGGCATTAGCATGTGCACTTGTCTTTCCAATCTGACTTTTGACATAGCGCATCGGCCTGTTGCAGCTCCGTGTGCTCACATTAATGCTACTGAGGTTACCCGTCTAAAGCTCAAATGCCTGCTTTCTCAGACACTTTCTTGGCAATTAGGACAAGGGGCTCATCTTGGGTCTTCACATACCAAGAAGTGGATAATAAACATATGCCACTGAAATGAAAAATGATCACTTCTGGGTGTTCTGAACCCAAACTCTTCAAAATCTGATCTTTTCCCACTTGCTGCAATGGGCTAAAATGTGTTTAGGGAACTGAAAGCACCAGAGATTTTATTGCAACAGCCTCATTGGCACCAGTTAATTCTCCTGGTGCTCTCATGAGAAACCTGATTTTGGGGAATACAGTCACTGAGGCTCTTGACTATCTACCTCCAGGAATGTCTGAAAATTTAGTAGGGTGGCTGATTCCTTGCTTAGCTGTCCATTTCAAATCCTAAGAGGTAATACTGGCACAATACTTCATTACTTGCACTCCATTTCCCCTTGTACTCCCTTGTCACTCAGTTGCAATCCAGTTGCAGATTTGTCAGAACAAAAGGAACAACATAGAACAACAATTCTGACTGGAAACACTGGAGTGTAGGTTAAGGGGCACTGAGGGGAAGTTAAGGGGTGGGTTACTCGCACAGTGATTGGCTCAGAAATGCAGAAACAACAAACCCAGAAATCAAATGTTACCATCAGCAATGCGGAAAACGGTAAATGAATGGTACACGGTAAACGATATGCCGAAAGTTAGTAACTTGGTATGGTATGTTGTGGTATTGCAAGAATCGATAAATTGCATCGGTACTGGGAAATGGTTGGGAAATCAATCCCAGATCCTGCTATGGCAATTTCTTACAAACAGCAATTAGCTGCTCGTTTCAGCCCTAGTTACTGATGGTTGACAACCCTGCCTAGGTTTCCTTGGGAAGGCAAGCAGCGGAGCCAACTCTTTTTACAGTTCCCTGACTCTTTCCTTCATTGCTCCTTAATCTCCCTATAACATGGTCAATGGAGGCAGAGCAGAAGAGAAGGCAAATGGGTGATATTACCCTTGAAATAAATTTGGGGACATGTCAGTTTCTGCAAATATGTATTTTTTATAGTCCATTAAAACTGGTTCTACCCTCCTTTCTCCGACTCCTTTCTTTGCAACATCAATATTCTAGGACATTGGCACTAATCAGACACAACCAAATCAGGCATGATTCAAGTACTGATTAGTACCTGAACATTCCTGTTCGATTTGGGTACCGGAAATACCGTGTGTGCACCCATTTTGCCGGCAGTCATTTCACCTCTCCTTCTGAGCTGTTGCAAAAGACTAGGTAATGTGCAGAAGGCACATCATCCATTTTCATTTTCATTTCCAAAAACCCATTCATTTGTTTGTGTGTGCGTGTGTGTGTGGGGATATAAAATAGGAGGAATTCATATTGATATAATGTTCATATTCATATAGAATAGGATGAATGGGGCCTCCAACATCAAACAACCCGGGAACATACCTCCCAACATTTCCAGCAGCCGAAGAGAGACAAACCCCACCCCCTCAGCCAATAAATCCCGCCTTTCGGTGAATAGGCTCTGCCCCATCACACACTTACAAATACGCACATGGAAACCCCTCCCAATCTTCCAAGTGCATAAAGAGGGGCAGAAGCTCCCCTTCATCTTTTTGCGTCGCTTCTTGCCATCCCATCATCTCCCCATTGTCCTTTCAAGGACTTTTCCTGGGAGGCAACCAGGAAAGAGGGGTTTGTTGAAAACATTAAGAAATTTGTTAAACACATCAAGACTTTTAGTGAGATAGTGAAATGCTAGTTGTATTATTGTCATGTAATACAGAAAGAACAGATGCCTCCCCCTTTACCTTGCTACTATTATCTGGCTACAGGATTGCCAGGATCCCTGGACAGCTTAATTAATCTCTGTTAGCTTCTAATCAAGCTGGAATCAGTACCCTTTATAGTACACACCTTACAATTTTTTATTTTTTTTTAAAAAAAAACACAGATTGCTAACTTCAAAAATAATCTGTATACACAAGGAAGGAGTGGAATTCTTTCAACTAAACATCATAAACCCATGCAAATGCCTCTCCTTACAGTCAACACTATAACATGGACAGCTCAAGAGAGGAGCAGCAGGAAAATTATCTGTATAGTCCCCAGATATCATCAGGTATACTATATATCCACAGCAGGGAAAGAATGTCATACATTAAGACTAATTTTCATTCAATTCAGAATTCATTAAGAAAACCATTCAGCTCTATTTTGTATTGCTGCATTGTGATCTGGAAACATTACAGGCATTAAAATGCACTATGTCAACATAAACACTCTGCCATCCTTCATTTTGCTTGTCTTCAGTGTGCTGTGCTGCTGGTCCTTGCTCAACAGCAATACCTTTCTCACCTTTGCTCCCCTGATACCTTAATTCTTCCCCATCACAATGAACGCTTATGCTCCTGGGCAGCATTTTTTACTCAGGTTACTTCTCTTCCCTTTTCTATATCAGCCAAGACAGCTTTGACATCTTGAAGTGGCAACGCAAAGTATCAACCATAGTTGACGTAGCAAGATTAATAGTGGATAAAAGATGTCCATATAGATCCACAAGTTAATATCCATCCACTAATGAAACATAGGGTAGCTATCTTTTTCCAGTGTTTTTTTTTTTGGGGGGGGGGTGCAGTCACATGAACATGTAGAGAGTTGTACTGGTGGTTGGAAGAACCCCTGGCTCAGCTGGTGCTAACCTCAGGGAGTAGGGTTTATGTGAATGCTCCAGGAAATAGAGCTTAAACGGGTACCTCATTTGGTACCCATGGTACCTACATTTTCAGGTATAATTTGGGTATCCAAATTGGTACCCAGATACCATTTAAGTACTAGAAAAACTGAAAATATGCTTACCAGTCTTTTGAGTACCTGAAATCACCCCCAAAAGCTAAATAAAACCTGAAAAATTCCCCAAATCCAGGCATTTCAGTATACCAGTTTTCAGTATTTTGGGTACCTGATGGAAAAATAGTTCAGGTACTGAAAAGTATGCAAAATATTTCAGATCTCTCCAGGAGGCAATCAGTCCTCCAGCCACAGTTATCTGAGATTCTGGCATAGGTCATCTAAAATTAACCACAAAGAACAGGAGATAATTAACAAACGAAACTGTTCACACCTCTTTGTCCTCAGAGCCCAAACTCAACCTGAATGCCTGCTCAGGACCATTCCCACCTTTCCCCTATCTAGGCTTGACACAATTTGGGCAGAGCAATTAGATACCCTATCCCTTGAACTTCACAAACAACCTCAATGCCTACCAGCATCAATATATTTCACTCCTAACACCATCTTGACTTTAACTTCAAGAAAGACACCTTCACCTTCTGCCCCCAGTTTATGCATGCATGCAACTGGTTATTTGAATCATAGGGGCCAACAACCATCATTAGGAACAGATACCAGCTGTGTGCACCTCTTCCTGTCTTCTGTCAGCTGTGTACATCTCTTCCTGTCTGCTGTCAGCTGAATAATTAGAGCACGGGAGCACTCTAATAGTTAAAGTGTGTTACACCCTCCATTATAAATCCCCAACATTCTATTTGCTATAACATTAGTATGCCTACAGATAGGATCATGATATTTGTGGTAAAGGATCTCTGGAGTAAGAGGTTCATATTATCCAAATTTCAGATGAATCGGTTGGATAACAGCTGAGATATCGAAGTTTGAAAACTGCACTTCGAAAGCCTGTTCTTTCAAAAGTTAGACCATCATAATCTTGACAGGGTAAAAGGGTTTTGTGTTGGTTGGGAGGTGGTGTAAGCCTTTTAGGAAATTCAAGGAGGCTGGTGGGGTGTGCCTTTGGTTTATTTTTTGTAAATCCGGTTAGTAGTTTTTAGGTTATGACATCTTGAAAACCTGAGTGTTAGCCTATGGAGACCATCCTGAGTGTGGAGTGCTTGTGAACATTCTATGTGTAATGCAGAGACTGTTTAAAAGCAAACAGTCTTGAATACTGTGGACTACAACTCCCAGCATGCACTGCTTGCCAGAGCCTATCAGTGCTGGGGAAAGAGAGGGAACTGCACCTCCCAGGGGGCAGTGTGAGTGACTGGTCAGCCATGTTTAGAGCTGATCTGGTGGGGAGAGGTAAGGCCTGTGGAAGGGAGATAGCTGAAGGTCATTCTGATCTGATCTGATCTGGTACAGCAGGTGCCTCGACTTGGGGACCAGGGATGCCAAGATGGCTAAACAATAGAGCTAGCTAATCCAGCAGTGATATTTGGGGTGGCTGATCTTGACCCAGAAACCTGCCCAGAAACACAGAGCACATGGATTTCAGTGACAGCCATTCCCCCTCAAAAAACGTGGTGTGTCTGGACTGCGGTTCCAATGGGGCGCCCCATTGGAGGAACATGGCTGGGGCTGGAGCACTGGAGGTTGCCTGGGATGGTCCCAGGTGCAGGAAGAGAGCAGAGGTTTATCCCAGAAACAGGTACAGGAGGCTACAGGTGGGACAGAATCACTCTTCCTGCAGCACTTCTCCTTCTGACTTTCCCAACCCCACTAAGGAATGAGTAGTAAGTGGGTGCTCTGGGCTGATACAGTGGGCATTCTGCAGGAGGGTGTCAGGGAGATGGTGGGGTCCTGTGCAGAGCAGCCCTGTGGAGCAGAGTAGCAAGTGTAGTCCTCTTGGGAGGACTCTGAGAGCAAGCCTCAGCCCAGGGAGGAAAATCCTATGGGGGAACAGGGAGGGAGGGAGCATACACAAAGGGGCAGGGGGATTAAGGGGAGAGAGTAGGGGCAGAGCCTCTGTAAATAGCTTCCACAGTGGAAGTCATGCACAAGGGGAGCACTTTACAGGGAGCAACTTTATTGGGGATACAGAAGATGGAACCCAGTACAGGGGGAGGTCTGCAGAGTGGGCAGCATTGAGCAAGAAAGGGAGCTCTGTCCAAGGGGGAGTAAAGTAGTGAAGTCTCGTAGAGACAGAGAGCTGCAGAATAATGGCCATAACTGTGCCAGGGAGAGCCCTGGACAGAGGAGAACAGAGTGAAGGAGCTTTGTTCCGGGGGAGAGCTACAGGATGGGCAGCATTATGCCAGGTGGAGAGTCCTGTACTTAGGCACAGCAGAGTCAGGGAGCACTGTACAAGGAGTAGAGGTGGGACCCCAGGGCAATTACCGGCTACCGGATTTACCGGATACCGGTTTTCAAAAAAACGGATTCCCGGATTAAATCCGGTATACCGGTACCGGATTTATTCCATTGATTTCAATGGGGCACTGTCCCCATTGAAATCAATGGAATAAAAAAATTCCTCCCCGCTCCCCCTCCCAGGCTGTGCGGGTGGAAGGGGGGACACACCCTGCCCAGCCTGGATTTAAAAAAATTAATTCCCCTAAGTGACTCTCCGCCGGCAACCCAGAGCCAGCCCAGCCAGCGGCCATCCCAGCAGCAGCTGGTAAGTATTAGACCTGTACTGTATGATCCCTGGTGGGGGGGGTTTAACACCCCCCCACCCCAGGGATCACCCTACTTCCAACAAGTTCCCACCGGGATTCTACCTTCCAGTTCAGCTCCAGGTGGTGGCGGCGGTCCGGGGGCCTCAGCGCTGGCTGTGGCTGCTGGCTTCAGATGCTGTAGGCCTTCCAGGGAACTTCCGGGTTTCCCCGGAAGGCCTACTAGCATCTGAAGCTGGCAGTCACAGCCGGCGCTGAGGCCGCCAGACCGCCGCAGCCACCTGGAGCTGGAACTGGGCCGGATTACCGGGTTGAATCCGATAATGCCGGTACGCCCAGTACCGGCATTATCGGATACCGGAAGATCCGGTTGTCCCGGCCCTAACAAGGAGTGAACTATCCAGGGGGGCGTGTACAGGGGGAGGTCCTTATAGAAAGCAGAATGGCCAATGTTACACAAGGAAAAGAGCTCTGACAGTGGGGAGTAGAGTGGGAGACTCCTGTACAAGCCATAAGCTAGAGAGATCATAGAGAGCAGTTTTTGGAAGTTTGGCAATGTTTAAACTGAACCAAAGTTGCTGTATTCTTAGTAAAGTAGGGAGTTACCAGTAAAAATTCAGCTTCACCTTGCTTGCTGTTTGAAGGAAGTAATAACCACCTCAACTGAAGGGAGCAGCTCTTCCACTTTAGCCTCCCCTGAGCTTTGCTTGCATAGTGTTTATGCCGGACATTGTTCTACTGCACCAGTGGATATATTTTCTCCATTGCATTGTATTTAACAAAAAACTTGGATATTCCATAATGACAAAACCTCCAGTTTACAAGAGTTAAGGCTTTTGCAAATTCAATCATGCACTAAAAAGCATGGAAATTGCAAGTTAAGGCTCCTGCCTTAACCTCTGTGCCATGTTAGCAGTAAAGACATTGTACAGTCTCACATATTGTGCTCACTTACAGCTTAGGCTCCATGCACCCACACTTTACCTTTATCTTTCAGCCCGAATCCTCTTCTTCTTTGCAGGTTGGGGGCAACACTGAAGCTGGGGACAGGAGGGCATAAGCTGACTCCTCACTCCTTCCTTTCCCTCTATCCTTTCATTTCAGTTGGGAGAATGGGACAGCTGACTAATGGCTCACAACCATCCCTCTTACCCACCAGTCTCCACTGCCCTCCCAGAGCACAGTGAAGCTGGGTAGAGTCATATATAAATGTTTAATTAAAACTAAGTTGGGTATGCATTGAAATTAATAAAATGGAATGGCCATTGGAAGGAATGGCGACAACAGCAGTGCCAATTTCTAAATAAATACTGTTGTCATTCCAACATCCAATTAAGTGATTATGAAATTATACAACACGGTTGCATCTTTGGGAGTACATAGTGAAGGCAAAAGGGTGTGAAATGATGAGGAAGGCACCACATGCATTAAGTGGAATGGTTGGAATGAGAGGGAAAAATACAAAGAGTGTGCAGGATTAAGTAAGTGGGTGGAATGACAGGAGGAATTAGAAATAGTTACAACAATAAGGTTCTGAATGAAATAACTGATTCAGAAGCTGATGGAATGCCAGGGGGAGCGGTTTTATCATTTTACCCACTTACCATAGCTGACTCCCTATCCTTTGACTCCCAATAGCCTCCCTCCCTGTTATTCCATTTCCTCTCCTGTTTTTATGTTGTTGTTTTTTGGTCATTCCACATCCACACTTCTGTTCCATATGACACATACAGACAAACATTGTATTTCCCAGGACTTCTGAGTTTTCTGTGAGGGGAGTATAGGGGCGACTTGGACCCAGGACTCCTGGGTTGTCTGTTACAAGGTTGAGAGCTGGGGAGAGGAGAACAGGCTCGGAACGAGGACTGTTGAGTTGCCTGTGAAGGGAGTGCAGCCTACTGGATTAGAGTGGGGTGGAGACGCTGGAAGCCAAGAGTCCTGAGTTCTTTGTTACAGGGCTGGGTCCAAGTAGATTAGAGGGTGAGAAGGGGTGGGATCCAGAATTCCTAAGTTCTCTCTTTCTTAAAGAGACAATGGAGGGGGTGAAGAGCCAGCTCCCACCCTCCTGTTCCTAGCTTCAGTGTTGCCCCCAACCTGCAAAGAGGAAGAGGATTGGGGCTGTAAGACGAAGGCAAAGTGTGGGTGCATGGAGCCTAAGTTGTAAGTGAACACAATATGTGAGACTGCACAATGTCTTTACTGCTAACATGGCACGGAAGTTAAGGCGGGAGCCTTAACTTGCAATTTCCAAGCTTTTTAGTGCATGATTGAATTTGCAAGAGCCTTAACTCTTCTTGTAAACCAGAGGTTTTTTTTATTATGGAATAGGGTTCTTCAGCAGACATCGCAATTCCGTCCATGTTCTGATTCAATCGGAACCAGGCAGTTCTTTTGTTCTAATCGGAAATCTGAATAGATGAAAATCCGTCCAAAGTGGAATGGCTGAAATGGCTTTTGCACATACACAAAATGGCTTGATTGGATTTCTGATGAAAAATTTTTTGATTAGAATTTCCAATCAAAATTTTGCCAGCCTTTCTATTTCTGCGGAACTGCTCCACAGAAACAGAAATTTTCAACCAGCCGTACTGTGCCACATGCAAAGGTCTGGTCACCCCTTCCTCCCAGTCAGGAATTGATTCTGCCTCTAATTCTTCACTGGTGCACATTGTAAGGGGTTTGTTGAATGAGTCAGCTTCCTCCTCTCTGAACAGGCCCTCCATTGACCCCAGTCCTATCCTTCCTCTGCCAGCACAAACTCCAGTGTTGCAAGTGGGTTTGCTGGTTGTGACCACAGCAGCCTGAAGAGCAACTGTTAAGGAGTGGTAGGGAGGAAATTATTAACACCAGAGAGCACTTACACAAATGCTTACCTGGGAGCAAAGTCCCCATGTGGTAAATAACCCCACCCCACACTACTCCAAAGAAACCTTAACTACCCACTGCTACAAACTGTTTGTCTGACTGCTCGTGCATTACCCTGGGCTGGAACCTGGGAGTTAATATTCAGTGTGAACAGGCTCTAGAGGCATCAAGCCAAGCTTTTTGGGTGTAGGTTTGAACAGTAACAACTTTATGACCAGGGCAAAAATGAAATCCCAAATTATCCCAGCTCCTACACCCAAGACTGGAAGGCATTGTTTTTTCACCAGGGTAGTTTAATGTCATTAATCATTCTAGTGAAGCATCAGTAGTACTAAAGAATGCTTAGCATTTTTACTCACAGTGAAAACATTAACTTAAGTAAGGAATTATAAACTTTCTTGGCCAAATGTCCCCTTCTGGTATAGGCACACAATCTCCACCACAATTCCATATCCATATGTAGGTGTCCAAGAGCAGAATATATCTCCATTGTACTACAACTCTTGCACTATTGCAGAAGTATACCTGACTCCCAGGAAAAGGAAGAGGCACAGATACAGAGAAGAAATAACTGGCCACATTTGTGTATGTACAACATGGAATTTTACAAAGAAAACTCTCTTACAAGAACAGATAATTGTGTGTGAAACTGGCATTGCCTTCAACTCTTTTCTTCCATTACTGTGATGACAAACAGGTAGATCCACAGAGAACTGCAGTTTGGGAGCTTCTGTTACTAAATTTGCATGGATATAACTCTATTGTCTTAAAGAAAATGGAAAACAGGTGGGGAAAACATGGAGAATTTGGTTGAGAACCATGTTTGTGACACTCGGGAACAAAACTAGATCAGGGACCCATGTTCACTGTGCTTTCCCCATTGCCACGAATGGGAAAAACACAATTAACAGTGGTCCCTGCCTGTGTTGGAGCCAGGAGGAGGCCAGCAGCTCCCACGGTGGGGGATAGCATAGACGATGGCAGCAACAACAGAGGGGCCCGAGAAACCCGCCGGACCAGGCAAGGCAAGGACCGAGATGTACAGCAGGATGCAGCACCACGAACAGCCAGTAGAGCACTGCAGGACTACAACTCCCAGGAGCCCGTGGGGCCCTGGAACCTGAGGCCACTGACATCATCAATAGCAGCCCAACCAGGCCGATCCCAGCGGGGCCATTTAAGAGCCAGAGCAGCCGGGATGAGGTGGCCAATAGCAAGCTGGACAGGAGGCGCAGTGGAAGCCAAACCAGTCTCCAGATAGCAGACATCAACAGAGAGCAAGCAGCTAGAGATCCATCCGTAAGGGTGGGCAGGAGGCTGCACAAGGGCGATAGTGCCTAACCCTCATAGACAGAGGGACGGAGACTGAGAGGGAGAAAGGGGCATCGGCTGAAAGAGGGAGGCAGGAGGGGATACTCGTCCTCCCAAAGTTCCTTGTCTCAGAGAAAAGGTGACTCCACCCAAAGGACCCCCATGAGAGGGGGCGCCCTGGGCAAGGGTCACAACACTACCCTAGATTAATCTATTTGGATCCCATTTTCAGTTCCTGGATCTTTGACAAAAGATCCCTTTCTCGTCTTCTCTTTGAAACAAGGAATACATTTCTTTAGCTCCAAAAGATGGGAAAAGATTACAGCTGCAACCAAGCAGGTGAAGATTTGGGCACCCCAATGAATCTGGGGTACCTGAATTGACCCAGCCCATTTAGGAACCATTGATTCCCAAATGGGACCCAACCGGATGCTCAAATGCACTGACTGGCCTTTGAAAGTGACAGACCCCAGCTGGGACGCTCCCCAGTGGTCCAAGTCAGGGCCTGTCCCTTTCAAAGGTCACTCCACCCTCACCCGTGCCTCTCACCTGAGAGGTGCTGAAGGAGGGGAAGCAGCAGGAGTCCTTTGAAAGTGACGGCTCCTGACTGGGACTGCTGCAGAACCTGGCTCGACAGCACTCTCGGTCAGTGCTTGTCAGTTTCAAAATCAGCTTACAGGCCACAGCACCTATCAGAGCACTGTGTGGGTGAAGGCCCAGCCTACCTTTGAAATTGAAGAGCCCCAGCTGGAGCGCTGAGGAGATGGACTCTGCAGGGCTTCCAACTGGGGCGTGTTAGTTTCTCTGGCTAATGCCCACATTTTGGGGCATCAGGCACCTGATTGGTCCTCGGGTAGCCTGTCAGCTGCCCGATGGGGGCGCCTAAAAACGTGGGCATTACCCCTGGGTACTCATTTTAACACCCATTGCAGCTCTAGAAAAGATCTGACATTTTTAGATAGTTGGAAGCCAATTGCACTTAATTTAGATTATAAAATGCTGGCTGCAATTTGAGTGAACGTATCTTATTTAGTTAATGAAGTGCAGTCAGATGTAGCCCATGGAAGGCACACCATTAATATGTGCATTTAGTTTTTAGAGGCATTTGAAAATCATCCCTTGGAATACCGCCTGTGTTTTGTGCTTAGAGGATATTTGGCATGGGGGAATGTTCTTCATTTAGAACCTCAGACTAATTGAAATTTGATGTTTGTTTTGCATGCTGGAAGACTGTGTATCCAGTAATTAAGAGATTTTGGGCTGCACTTATTTGCTTAGACACAGACTCATGAAAACAGAGATGCAACCCCTGTTTGGGGTAGGAAACTACTAGCTGGATGACTATGTAGGTGCAGGTCTAGCTGGCAGGTTTCCAGTCTTGATAGAGCATCCCAAAGCAACGTCCTCCTAGAGACATTTACTGTCACATATGTGATAGGCACACAGGACTCTGGGCCTGCTTTTTATTTATTTATTTATTTATTTAAAACATTTTTACGCCACCCTTCCTGCCATAGGCAGCCCGGGGCGGCTAGCAAAATCCATCAATAAAATTCAATAAAATATATAAAAACATAAAAACAACAATAAAAATGAGGAGACAGTAAAACCCAGAACACCCCCCACCCTCACCCTTCTCCCTCGCCAAACGCCTGGTGGAACAGCCAGGTCTTACAGTTCCTACGGAAACTTGGGAGGTCTAGGGACAGATGGGCCCCCACGGGGAGGGAGTTCCAAAGGCACGGTGCGGCCACCAGCAATGCCCTGTCCTGCATGGCCCCCTGGGAAACCTGAGGGACCGCCAACAGGACGCCCCCAGATGACCGCAGGGGCCGATCCAGAACCCGGGGAGTGAGGTGATCAGATAGGCAGGGCTCAGACCGTGTAGGGCTTTATAAGTCAAAACCAACACTTTGAATTGGGACCGGAAGACTATTGGCAGCCAGTGCAGAGATTGGAGCACTGGTGTCATGTGCTCTCGGCGGCCCAGTCCCACCAGGAGCCGGGCCGCCGCATTCTGCACCAGCTGCAGCTTCCGGGCTGTCGCCATAGGTAGCCCCACACAGAGCGCATTACAGTAGTCTAACTGAGAGGTGATAAAAGCATGGATGATCGTGGCCAGATCCGGAACTGAAACCAGCGGCCGAAGCCGCCGCACCAGATGTAATTGGCCGAAGGCACCTGGAGATCCAGGTGGAGCTGCATACTGAGGAGCACCCCCAGGTTCTGCACCTGGGAAGTCAGTGGGGGCAAACCCCCTCAACTGAGCCCTCTTTAAAGCCCATTTAGAGCCCTCTTTAACTGGTAGAAGAACCAGTAGAAGATTTTTCTTATACCTCTTTAACTTTCTCTGAAATTAGTTTAGTAAGGCTGGTTCTTTGCCCGACTGTCTCCTAAACTGCTGCAGCTTTAGTAAGTAGGGGTGACAACAAACGTGCAGCCAGCACGCCAGCTACACACTCGGGTAGTGGGGGCCGGCCCTGGCAGTGTCAGGTTGAGGCATGGAACTGAAGTGCACCCGAACTGGCCAGCTGGTAAACACTTCCCCACCCCTGGTAGGACGCAGGAACAGAACAAACGCGCAGCTGGGCAGCCCTGCTACTGGCACGCCCCCAACACCCCCATCATGATGGGCAACCATGGTGGCCAATCACAGGCAGCGATGGCAGACAACCATGGCAGTCCCGTGTGGCCCAGGTAGGCCATAGCAGGTCCCCCTCATGTTTATTGTCACCCTTTAACATATGTGTGGATACTGGATGTCTTGGATCAGTTTAAATTAGGGCTGCAACCATTAATCAATTAATTGAACCAGTTAATCGATTAATCTGTCTAAAACCAATTCAAATTTGTCCCCCGATTAATCGGTTAGCTGCCAGGACTTTCTGACAGTCCATAGTTTTGAGTCCATAGCTCAAGTTCCAGCGGAAGGCAAGTTCACCCAACACACATAAATTAGGCAAATCTATGCAAATTATAATTGATTAATTCAGCGACAAAAATTGACCAACAAAAATTTCTAATTGGGTTGCAGCCCTAGTTTAAATGGACTTCCTTGGATGAACATTGGCATACTAACCAATATGACATGTTGCCTGTATTGGTACAATGGTTGTCAACAGATATAATCAGAAACTCAGAAATAAATCCATCCTGTTTTCAATCCTGGGCTCCTAGCTGGTTGCCTGATGAACACTATCAGGTAGCTGCTGCTTGTGCCAGAAGCTACCCATTTGGAGGCGGAGACAGGGCTTACCTGCTGGAATCTAGGAGTAACGGCAGCAGCAGAAGTAGGGCCCTGGAAGTACTGGTGGATCTCTGGGAGTGGGAGCAGTTGCAGGGCTCCAAGAACATCATCATTCCTGCTTCCACTGCTCCCAGAGCCCCATCTCTGCTGCTGCTCCCAGGAAGGACCCATGCAAGACATCTGCCCCCCTACCACCAGTGAGTGACCTCCCCAACTTTCTGCCAGTAGCCACTGTCACCAGATGGGCCTCAGCCTAGGACCTACTCTTCGTCGTTCACCCACAAATGTTGTAAACAAGCAACAAAGAGCCACTGGGTGAAAAACAAGTCATGGGTCATGAAAAGACATAACAATTGGCTGTGGGTTTGCCACCCAAATGAGCAGGTAGCATTACACCCTGTAACACCCAATGAGCAAAAACAATCTCAATGCTTCTGTGATGAGCCCTGGCTGTGAACACAGGTCATTTGGTTCCCTTAAGCCAGTTTGATTTTGACAAGAGAGGAGCTAGGGAAAGCCTGATGGAAGAGATAGGGGTTTAGGGGGGATTTGAAAGGAGGGAGGGAGTGAAGGAGTGACTGATGGAAGAAAGTAGAGTGGGATTAGCGTGAATGTGTTAACACATATGGGCAGAGCCACTGCAGTCCCACCTGGCCCTGGTGACTGGGGATAGGGAAGTTAGTATACAGTAATATGTCAATGCCTGCTGATTTATGCCAGCATCTGTTCTTAACTTGTTAGATCCCTTGTTTATCTTCAGAAGCCTCCTGTTTGTCCCATATGGATAATTTGGCTGTAGCAAACTATGAGAGTAGTTGCGTAAAAACATAGAAATGAATCACAATAAATGCTGCTAAAATAAGACTGGTTTTCACATTTTAACCTTAAAATAACCTAGGAGTTTCCAGGTGTCTAAGCAGCCCCTGGGCACTGTCTGAAAGCTGTCCCCCTGTCCTGCACTGAAATGTAAAATGACACTCCTGGTTGAAGACTGTCTTGTAAAACTGGGGATGGGTTGTGGTGACAAGATTCCTTGGCTTTCTTAATTCCTTCAAAATTAGGAGTGGGAAGCTAAGGTCACTGGTTACATGCCACCCCCAGTCAGGACCAGATGGAGACAGCAGCTGGAAGATGCCTACAGGACTGCACTCAAATCCCCCACCCAATCTTGAAAGAGGCAATTGAGGGAGCTAGCCACCCACGACATGATGTCTTAGATGTTAGAGGCCTGGGGCAAATGCTCCCTTTGCCTGCCCACCCCAAAAATGACCGTGTTAAATAGATGGTTGTTTATACAACATCTGCACTCTGCCAAGGTATTACAAGACAACAAATATTTCCATGTACATGGCTGACACTGCATTGGTCGCTTGCTAATAAATCAGTTGGAAGCACCAACAGAATTCAGCACCAAAAGGTGCAAGAATGGAGGGGAGATTTATTTTGGCTGGGGTGTGTGTGTGATTTTTCCTATTTCTTTATATATATACTGTTTCCTCATTATTGTAAAGGGAGCCCTACACTGGGGGAGAGACTCCAGGTGATAGGTGGAGTAGTGGAGTGACTAGGAATGACCATTTCCATGTCGTTTTTCTAAAGGAAATGTAGCTATTTTTGATTAAAATCTTGTAACACCTTGCATGAAAACTTGGTCAAAAAATTGTACTTGAGATTTTCAAAGATGACCTCTTAAGTGCAGATGGAAATCTGCATTTTGGGACTTATCAGACTGGCACAGAGAATACATTTTATTTATTAATTATTTATTTTATTTCATTACATTTATTAGCCGCCCCCTCATGCCTACGGCATCTCGGGCCGGCTTACAACAT
>QEPC01006715.1:3137019-3160988 GCA_003113815.1 Sphenodon punctatus | reverse complement strand
CCCTGTTCTCCACCCCTGGTGCCAGGAAGTCTGTTCCTCAGCTACCTCCCCCTTCCAGTCATGTTTTTCCCACCCAAAGTCGCATTTTTCCCGCCCCTGAACTCATCCGAACTCACTCTAACATGACCAAACTGTTCGTCTGTTTTTCGAGTTCAGTTCAGATGTTCGGTTCGGACATCCGAACAGACCAAGTCCGGTCCAAACTCTGAACATCTGAACCGCATTCGCACATTCCTAATAATCTATCCCTGAAAAATGTCCCTGCACCACTGCTGTTTTAACAGTCTACATCCGCAGACTCGTAAAAGGTTTCCTACGGGCCGAGACCAATAAGGTCTGCAGGTAGCAGGAATTGGCATGGTCTGGCACACAGAACTTGTACCAGAGGGCAATTTTAGAGAGCAAAGCCCCAGCCTTTGCTATTTGTAGCTCAATGTCTTAGGCACATTGTCTCAAGAGCCATCTAACATTTAACCCCGGATGATCTTGGGGCTGTGTTCTTGGGAAAAACCCAACCGAATATTATTCTCCACCTACGACAGCCGTGTATTCCTGCCTCTACAGGGATCGGCCATTTTTTCTTGCAGGCAAAGTTTAGGGAGGGAGATAGTTGGTGAACGTGCCACCTTTAGCCAGTAGAAAAGTAGATGTGAAATAGATCTTGATGAAAGAGATCTCTCCCCTGTTTCTAGCTGTAACAGTGCTGCAGGCGTTGGATGGGGAACCCCCAGCAGCGATCTCAGAAACCTACTCTGGGATACTTCCAGAGAACTATGCAACACTCCCACCCCACACACCCACACTGGGACCTCATAGCACAACTGAGTCACCACCTTCAGCTCAAAGGCCTCCAAGGCCGACTTAACTAAACCACCTCTCTTTAGGTGGAAAAATCTCAGTGGCACCTGTGTGGAAATCATAGCCACTAGAGTCATATAGTTTATATGGGGCCCCCAGGACCCGGTCAAGGAGAAGAATATCCTCAGACATTTAAAGCTCTTAACCGGTTCCAATCCAAACCCGTTCATATACCATGCCTGTTTAATAAACCCGGGGCGGGGTGTGTGTGTGCAGGACAGAGGATATCTTGCCTTGGAGCAGGGGACTGGACTAGATGACCTCTGAATACACTTCTAACCCAATAATGCTATTATTTCATTTCTCATTCACTGTATCATTATGCAGCATAATTACTGGGCTACTGCCAGGAAAGTGGGAGTGCAGAACACACCGCTGTACCTAGGACATACTTACAAGGTGGTCAGACCAGACTTAAATGCTGACCCTAGAGAGGGGCTGTATTAGGTGCTGCCCCATGTGCAAGGGAGATGAGTCAATGGCATCTCTTGCTGTGAGTGCAAGGAACCAGGACATGAACTGGCACCCATGGGGTGATAGCTGAATCCCAGCACCCCATATGCACTCCAAGTTTCGTCTGTGGGTATTTTTAGACATGACAGGCCCGGAGACCTGCCACGCTCAATCACGGACCAGGATCCATTTCGGATCCCAGTCAGGAATCAGGCCGGCTGTCCTTTAGATGTGCCGGCCTGATTCCAGAGGGGGATCGGGGAGGGGTTGCGCGGTGCGACGTGCGGCCTCACAGCCCTGCCCCCCCACCATGCTCCCCCGGCCACCTGTCCTCCATGAGATGGGTGGGCGCAATGGCCAATCTGGCTGCTGCGTCCAATCCCGCATCGGGGTCTGGGCCACAATTCGGGATGGGCCAAAGTAACAGATGTTACTTTTGGCCCATTCTGGATTGTGGCCAATCTAACCGCGATTCCAGAGGTGAGACCAGCCTCACCTCTGGAATCGTGGCTATTTTTATTCTCGCCAGGTATTCACTGTGGTGAACATCTGGCGGGAATCTTTTAGATGTTACGGGACAAAGGGCCACCACAGGGGATTCACTGTGGTTGACTGTGATCTCGTAACGTCTAAAAATACCCTGTGGACTTGTGAAGTATTGGCCAGATGTATTGGCCAGATCACACCCCTTCAGTCCTCTGATAGGCTCCTTAGTTCTGGCCCCTGGCCACACCCTCCCAGCTGCCTGATTGGCTTTTGGCTTGGATAAAGGCCCACTCATGGTCACAGGAAGCTGGACCTTTCATCAGTTACTTCCTGTTTCTGTGCAGTGCTTCCTGATTTCTAGTCTGGTTTCTTGTCCTGAGCCCTAGCTAGTTCTGGCCCTGCTCTGGAGCTTATCTGATCCTTGCTTGGATCCCATTCATGATCCAAGGCCTGGACCTTGATATCAGATTTCATTCTTTTCTGGCCCACATTTGGCCCTGATCCCACCCTACCTGACAGCAGATGAGGATTTGGCACCCAGTTAAATCTAATGTGGCATACAATTCATGTGCACACAACCTCCTTTCGCACCTGGACATACATTACACCCTATGCGTGCGAGGCTTTGGGATAGATCTATTGTCTTATGATCTCCATTGTACACACAGGTCTGATTTACACCAGTGATACATTTTACTTATGGAAAAGTCTTGTCGAGTTCAATAGGGATGAAACCAGAAATTACTGCTTAAAACCTGCAGCTTTTAATAGGATATAATAGCCTTCCTGTAACATGTTTAAACTACTGGGTAAAATTCAAACAAGGATCATAACCCTGCTAGGGATTGTCTTAATCCTACCAAAAAAAAAGGTTTATCATTCCCTATTAAATTCCATAAGGCTTACAACTGCTGTGGGACTATTATATGCAACTCTAATCCAACCTGTGCATATCTTCCAAGCTCATATCGCATGTGACTAAAGTGAGTTATTGGGTAAGATCCTGGCCCCACTATAGCTGGAAGGGTGGGTGGCTAGGCAACCTTGCATTGCTTGGCACCCTGGCTGGACCAGCTATTGGAATGAGAGCTGTCCAAATGTCCACACTTCCTGTGCAAGGAGCAAGGTTTCTACCCCTTGGGCTCCCTCCAACCATTTAAGAAATTTCTGGTTGCACCCTGACTGCAGGATTTTTCCAGGTAACTTGAATTTAAGTCACAGGACTGTGATTGAGTGAGATCCCCCATCTGCCAGTGAGTGAGGTCCCCCATCTCCCAGTGCCCAGCACGCTTACTGCTTCAAGTAATTCCTATCCTGATTTTCTGTTCTAGTCCTCTACAGCTCGACTACTGTATTCAATCTTTCTTCTTGCTGGAAGCATCCAATGATCATTCTTAAATAAACTTGGCCAGGCTCCTGGAGGCCAGGAAGCCAGGCAGCGCCAAGGAAAACTAAGTAGCTTTATCTGAAACTGAGCGGTGGGTGGGCTTAGACCTAAACCTCCGGAGGCATTAGCAGATTTACATAGATATCAGCAGGCAGATGGAAAAAAGGTGTGGGATACCTATTAAGAGAGGGGGGGAAATTGACCTCATGTGCACCAAAATCCTGGGAAGCTTTAACTCCCAACACACTAGACAGATACAATACTTTAAAAGTTATTTTCCTCAACTGGAGCTTGGCATGGCTATTTAAAATCTGTAAAGTTGAAAGCTGAGCAAACTGTAAGTGGAGCCATGCACTTCTGACAGACCAGTGCAGGAAGACTGATGACACCAGTTCTTGAAATGCTTTAAATGTAAGATCTATTCCCAGGCCCTCTATGGCACCATGTTGTGGGGTTATGCCCCTACTAGGGAAATTGAGATCTTCCAAAACAGGCTATTAAAAACTACCCTTGGAGTACCCAAATCTACTCTGTATGTTTTTGTTAGAGTGGAGATGGTATACTTCCTATCAAAATTAAAGCCTATCAATGCATGCTTAATTATTGGCTAAGAATTAAAACCGTGACTGAATATCGGCTCCCAAAGGCCTGTTTAATTGAACAACAGAGCCTTGGGTCCAAATCTACACGGCACAATCATTTGGTAAAAATAGCCTGTTTAAGCCACGTGACTATTTGCAGGGTTTCCCTCAGAGTAAGGCAAAAATCACTCTTCAGGTGTAGGTTGAGTGACGTTGCCAAGCAAACTGACATGGCTGAGCTCTCAGATAGTAAATTAACTCCTTGGTTTAGCCGATGTAAACCCTTACATAAATATGAGAAATACCTTAATATTGCGAACAATTTTTCCTTAAGAAGGGCTTTGACACTTTTGCGCTTCAAAATGATGTCTATGGCTGTTTGGGAGGACAGATATAATAATGTTCCTTATTTCCAGAGACTGTGCCCATGTGGGATTGGGCAGGTCAAAGATTTATTGCATTATCTGATTACCCTGATTTACTTGGTCCTCGTACCAAGTTTCTAACTCCCATTTTGCGTGGAAAAGAGTATTGGATCAGAGCACAAAAGTTGTCTTATTTATTTACCAGCTCTAACGGATGTATGATCATTGGGATGGCAAATTTGACTCATGCCTTAGCTTGCCAGAGAAAAGCTGCTGCTGATTCCTAATATACAGTTTTGCTCTGTAACTATCAGCCTGCTTTTTGTCTGCTTAAATTGTATATTTTAGCTATGAATATTTTATTCTAATGATTCTGGGTTTTTTAAAATTTTGATATATTCTGGCTTTGGCCATTTTATGTTAATGATTTTGTTTTATTTGTATTCTGATATATAAAATATGTAATATTATTGCCATGGCCTATGACCACGGCAAATAAACTTTATTTATTTTACTTTAAAAGCCAGCTGATGTCGACGAACCCTGCCCACGCTACATCTGAGAAAATCTCCTTATTCCAGTGACCTGGGTGCCCCTGATCTCTCCATCCAGATCCATCCTGAAGACTCATTTAATCCACAAAGTAAACATATGCCACAATGCAGCCCCCATTCTAGCTTAACACAGGCGTCTTCTATATCCCCGTTGTCCCCTGGCTACCCTTGTTTCCTTTCTAGTGATTAGGCAATGAAATTCCTCCACTGTTAGGAGACCAAGACATGGATGGACACACCAAGTTAGTTAGTTTTTTTCATGATAGAGCCTTGCAGGATCATGTCCTGCTGTGAGGTCATTTTAGTAATAATAATAATAATAATAATAATAATAATAACATCAACAAACAACAACAGTTATTTTATAGCACTCCTCACCAAGTGGTACTCAAAGTGCTTCATAGTATAAAAATAGGATAAAGCATATAAAATTCATTTAAAACACAAATCCATTTTAAAACATTTTAAAAGAGCAAGGTAAAGAGGAAGAAAAAAACACATCTAGGGGGAACCAGCAGTAGAGGGAAAGCAGAGCTGATGGCCAGGAGCCAGAATAGGTCAGGTCAAAGTCCAAAGGTCAAAGGCCAGAAGCAGAAGCAAAGTACCAATGGAATCGGAGTCCAGGAGCCAGACCAAGGGTAACAGACATGGCGTCAGCTCAGGAAGTGCTAGACACATTTCTATTTCTCATTGCTGCAAGGAAAATATTTTTTGTTGTTGAGTTTTCAGAGAATTTTTTGTCATCAGAAAAAGAGGGTGGGGTTGTTTTCTTCCTTTCTTTTCTCTTTTATTTTCTTTTGCCCCAAACTGATTTTTTAAATTTCACAATTAACTTTTTTATTCTGAGAACAGTTAAGTTTTCACAGAAAACAATTCCCTTCTAAATAGGAAAAATATTTAGAATCATTATATTTTTAATCTACTTAATATGCATTGCTAACTCATAAAAAAAACTCAATTTCCCCCCACATCAGCACTCCTTGTAAGTGCTACTCACTGGACCACGCTGCCCCCAAGTCTATCTGCCCTTTGTCTCTAAGCATTCAGTGACTGTCAAGCTCAGGTATGTATCATACTCTGTATGATTGTGTGGTTTGTGGTGTCATATGTTAAGTATTTTGCAATACATTTTGTTTAACGTCTGTCTGCGACTTTGAGACCTTAATGTGTGTCTCTTTCTCCCTTCTTCTCTCCAAGAATGTTACGTATAAATCAGGAGAAGAAAGTTAATTCTCAGTCTTTCAGAAAGCAACTGTTTTAATACTGGGTTTTTGAATATGTTTCATAGACCAAAATATAGAACAGAAAGTTTGAAACGTTATCAATTCATTTCCTAAAGGACCATTGTCAAGATTTTTTTTTTTAAAAAAAAAACATATTTCATTTTCATCTACTTTATACTATTAGCACTTTAGATTATTAAAAATGGAATAATTCTATTCCACTTTCTACTGACTTTTTAAATTGTATTTTGCCGACCATGTACATGAAACTAGCTTGGTCAGTTTCACGATTGCCTTCCCTAGTCATTTTCACACTGCTGGAATCCTGCCTTAGCACAATGTTATCATCAGCATGATCCTCAATCTAATTAGTTCTAACACAAGTCCTTAGTGCAGGACTGAGACTGTTTTTAAATGGACCGCGGTGGGTGGCCGCAGCGGCTGGAGGCGGGTGTGCACCTGTTCTCACAGGCGCACACCTATCTCCACACATCCATTCCCCCACCCATGGAGTCCATTGTTCTGGGCGTGGGTGGAGATGGTAGAGGTGGGTGTAGCGCAGGAGCGCGCATGCACCCCCGTACCATCCCTCATGGCTTTCACCACGGGCGCCTCCACCCATCTCCATGCAGCGACACTGTGTGGAGATGGGTGGGGGCGTCTCATGTGAAAAAGGCCCAAGTTCTCACTCACTTCGGTGGGATTTATGCCAGTACTAAGGGCAAATACCAGGACTAAACAGATTGAGGATCATGCCCTAGGTAGGGGTCTCAGCTAGGGCAGAAATATCCAGTGCAAACACTAGCAGTTTTCACAGATTTTTGATTAAATATTGAAAAACAATTCCATACCTTTTTCTGAAAGGTAGAAAAATAGCAATACAGGGAGAAAATTAACCCCCGGGCCCAAATTAAGAGAAAACTATAAAAAGAGCTCATTTTCAAAGGCTAAAAAACCCCACAGTATAAAAAAATAAATAAATCCAGGGGCACAGTTACCATGGAGCAAGGGGGTTGAGTTGAGTGCAGGCCCTGGACTCTCGGCGGGCCCTCTGCAAGCAACCTGAGCATCACTAGGAAATGTTCAGAGTCAGTGAGAGAGGGAGAAGGGCCAACACTCTGCTCTCACCCACTGAAAATTTCTAGGACCCCGCTGTAAAAGGCCCCATGGGTCTTAAACCCCTGGCCCCAGAAGAAGCAACTGTCTCAAGCTGCATTCCCACCTGCAGCGGAAGTGGCGACAGTGGGAGGGGCAAGGGAAGACACGGTAGCGCGGAGAAGCCGGCCGACGGGAAAAGAGCCGGTGCGAACAGGGATCTGCTGTGGCTTCTCTCGCGCATGTCAGGGCGCAAAATCCTGCCCTGACATGCGCGAGAGAAGCCGTGGCAGATCCCCGTTTGCACCGACTCTTTTCCCGTCGGCCGGCTCCTCTGCGCTGCCGCGTTTTCCCTCACCCCTCCCGCTGCCTCCACTGCTGCCGCAGGTGAGAACACAGCCTCAGTCTCTGGTGCTACTGCCTAGGCCTGAGCTTAGCTCTGTTCGTCCTCCTAATGGCTCCTTCAGTGTTTCACCAGCTCATGCCCTTCCCAGGTGTTTTCCACCCATGTACTTCAGCCCTACCTCCTAACTTCCAGATTGGGTACCAGCTAGCATAAAAGGCATGCGGGCACCAGCAGGAAGTTGGGCAGGGCAACTCCAACGTTGTTACTTGCGCCTTCACACGCCATGCCTTAGTTTCTGTGTAGGTGATCTTGTCGCTCTGTTCCCTTCCTCCCTTGTACTCTAACTCCACCCTCCCTTATTTTCTAGTTCTTGAGTCCTTGTTTCCCACTCTCCTACCCCTCCCCCCCACCTTTAGTATCCTGGCTTCTTGTGTTTAGTCCCTTGTTTGGCTTCCCCTCCACCTAGTCTCTTTATCCTTGGCTGCCTTATTCCCTGGTTCCTGCATCCTCAGTGTGCTTCCCTTTCCCCTTTGAATCTTGATGATGAGCTGCATTCTCCCCCATAGATCTATTAGGGGGTTTGCTACCCTTCACCTTGGGGAATGGCCGAGAGGTTTTCCTACCCTCCTTTGTTCATATTCCCTTTGCCAGTTCCCAGACTCCTCAATTCTCCCTTCACCCTTTCCCCTAACATTCCCCTATCTGCACCCTTGGGGCTCTCTAGTTTCCTGTCTGCCTACAACCCAGACCCCCCCACACTCAGGGCCCTTCTTGACACCCACCAAGAAGGAAGTTTTCAAAGTGGTCAGGGTTCGAACGCTGGCCTCACTGGGCATTTTTACACACACCTTAAAGTGCTGGTCTTTCAATCTTCTGGGTTTACAATTCCACAAGTAAGTTCCGGATGCATTCTTGACACACACACTGCCCTGAGGCAGCCTAAAGTAGCCGCAGCTGTAGATATGCCATGGAAACCAAGTGCCAAAGTTGCTTGGAGCAAAGCAGTTTACCAGGAGAACTTTTTACACACAAAAGTTCTGGGAGAAATTCTATGCAGAAGTTCAAAAAGCCAGATGTTTAAGATCTGGGCGAGTGATTTAGACACACAGAAAGTTCAGGATGCAACAGCAATTATGCAGGAGAAATGTGTGTGTAAAAACCCCATTGCCCCTTACAACATCTGTCCTGGTGGGTCTGAGAGCCAGAGCTGCACCTCAACTTTTGTGGGGGGAGGCCAAGGCTGACCAGAAGCCATGAGAGGGCTCCCACTTAGAAAGTATCTGCTCTTAGGGGGAGGGCCATAATTGGGACATGTTCCCATGCCCACCACAGCATTGCTACACCATTGGAAAAAAAAAATCAATAATAAGGAAAGGAAAGCACTTAAAGTCTCCTTTATTATCCTTTTAATCAAAGCCTTAAGTGCCCCGTTGGTATCTGCGAAGGTCCTGTACCTTTGTATTGGACAATTAAATTACTGTAAAAATAATTCATGGCGGTTTTCGGAGAGTACATTTCCCTGAACTCTTATTCTGGTTTGGCAGCAGAACAGAGGGTGTTTTTAGACAGGAGAGTTTTCTTCTGCAGCTTTAAAGTGAGGCTCGGGGAAACCCATAGGGCCAGATACACAAGTAGCCAGCTCCCTGCTACACACTTTTGAACACTGAAGGCACACTCAACATGATTAATAATAACCCCAACACAAAGGGAAAGGAAAATACTGAGAACCCCCAAGACAAGCACTTTCTTATTGGTACAGAAAGGTGAAATCCCAGAATGTTCTTCATTTCCCCTCACTACCCCACACTCTGGGCATTTTTAGACAGCTCAGGGAAACCCTGGGAGGGTGGGGGGCGGGGCAGGGACTCAGACGTTCTTTACTGGACTGGAAGTCGCCCAGGTGCTGTTGGACTCCCAGAGGTTTTGAGACGCTGTTTCCAACAGCGCCCAGACGACTTCCTCCAGCCACATTTTAAAGCTGCAGGAGTTAAAAGCCGAGCAGAGAGCTCAACAAGGACTGGAGAGAGACCTTGGTGCAGACAGGCTGACAGGGAGCCTGAGAAAGTATTAAGAAGAGATTTGGGGAAAGCTGGCAGCTGAAGGGGTTGCAACAGGAGTAAGTAGTGCCTGGCCAGGGAGCAGCTCCCAGGGGAGGGCGACCTGTTATGCTAGCCAGGAGAACAGCACCTGTGTGAGCTCCCGGTTAGGTCAAGCCGGGTGCCGGAGGAGGCCTGTGCCACACTCCTGGTCCCAGGTGTGGAGGGAGATGTAGGACCTGCTGAGACTTGCAAAGCAGGAGGCTCAGGGCTTCGAGGAGCAGCTGTGGAGCTGTATGCAGCAGGAGGTTCATAGCTTCCAAGAACAGCTGTAGCGAACTCTGGTGGGACTCCTTCCCGCCAAAAACCCTTTTTCCTGAAGATTAAATCAATCAGGATGAAGGTGACTCGGCTCAATTAGCCCACTCACAGACAGTTTTATTTAGTTTAGTTTAGGTGCCCTTTCCCGTATGCCTCCTGCTGAACCCTACCTGAAGCTCTGAACTGCTGGGAGCGCTTTGCCTGTGATGCAAAAGTTGCTGGGGACTGTGGCCATTCATGTCCCTCGTGTGTTGAAAGTTGGCGAACATACACCCAATGCGCACATCTGCAGCCCCTTCTCCTTCTGTCCATGGTTAAAAAACCTCAACTTTCTAGCCCTCAGGCTGGGGAGGAAAGTTTGACAACCTTGACTCCTAAAACTCAATACAATAACTTTAAAAAACAAACAACCCCCCCCCCCCCAATGCTTTTTAAGAGAAACATATGATTTTTTCTAGGGCCTGGCTCCTCACTGGGGTTGGCAATACTGCGCGTTTTAGACGATAGTAGCTGAATGTTTCTTACTGAAGCTGACGAAGGGGACGGGACCCAAGAATTCTGCACAAGGCAACGCAACTTATTCGACAAGCATTCTTCATCTTTGTCTTTGCTCCCAAGTTGTCTCGAAGGCCCTTTTTACACGGGCATCTTCCACTCATGAACACACAGAAATCTGGATATTCATGAGTGGGCGCAATCCATGTGAAGAACACAGCGAGCGCGGGGTGAGTGCGGGTGCGTGTGTGCTCCCACCTAACCAGGGAAAATGGAGGTTGCTCCATGTGTGGGGATGAGTGGGGGGTGAGTGGGGATGCGTGTGCAGCCATGTGCACACCCCACCCACTGCACATGCACCGGTGCGCCCATGCACCCCCTACCTGGCAGCGTGGTGTAAAAACGACCTTACTCTCCACCCAAGGGTTCACATCTTGTACTTTGTTTTTCTTGTATTCAGAGATGCACTAAAGCCCTTGTTTTTGACGACCATCCTAGTCACGAGCCTTTCTCCTGAAAGCGGACAAGTTTTTTAAGATTGATGAGAGTCTGAATCAAATGTCTAAATTTGGAATAGAGTTCCAAACAGGCATTTTGCTGGTTCAACCAGTTTGGTATGCAAACAAAACTGGAAGAAGCTCTTAGGTCTCTTGAATTTTTGCTGAGTTGAATGTATTAATGTTGCCCAGCGAAATATGAACAAATCATTTGTATCATGCAAAACTGCAAGGTGTACTTCACAGAGCCTTCTAGCCGTTTGAATTTTTCCTCCCCACAGGAAACAAAAAGCCTGTCAATAGTTTATGTATTTTATAAGATTGAAGCAGGTTCATAGGCTTGGGAAGTGTTGGATTGGCAGGCCCCAATGCCTTTCTTTATCTATTCAGCAAGGTTCAACGTCTGGAAGCAATCTGTAGAGCTTAGCTGTGATTACAACTTTTTATTTTTAGCCTATGAGATTTGTGTGCTGCTAAGTAGATTATTTTACAGGTTTGCACACTTGTGAATAGGAAAACACAACTTCCTTTCAGTGACGTATAGAGTTCGCCCAATCCAAGACAGCTGTTCAATCATCCAGTGTTTCACTTTTAGGATAGTCTGTACAAATATTCTGCATTCTCTCCCACCATCCAAAGGTGATTGGGAAAATACCCAAGAGAGACTAAGAATCTAGAACCCTGGGACATTGTTCCCTGCCTTCTGCCCAGGCTTCTGGATTCAGAGATCTACACCCAAACTTTTTTCCCGGGTGGTCCCATTTTGAACTCAGATAGAGCCTGTGATTCCACGCAGCAACAAAGACAAGCAAATTAAATTATATTAATCTCAAGGCAAATTCAGACACCATCTGCAAATGGCATGACCCCACTAGGGGTCATAACCCAGAGTTCGGGATTATCTTGTCTAGCACACCAGTAAGCAGGTACAATGCAGTTGCACAATGCCCCTTGGACTAGATGGGTGGGGAACTGGATGGGAATAGGGACAGTTCGGGTGGACCATTCAACCACACCTCATCCATCAGTCACCTCAAGTGAGCCTGCATAGCAGGCATTAGACAATGCTACAGGACCAAGTGTTTTTAGACGGACAGGCTGCCCACTTCACCCCCTGGTGGTCCAGCTGTCTAAAGGCAGCCTACCAGATGGACAGGCAGAGCAGGCTGTGCCTACTGTGGGCGGTGTTCCGGAACATCCCAGAGTGCCACTGTCAGGGCTGGACCTCGAACCCCAAGGGTTCTTTGAGGGTGTTTTGCCCCTTGTGCCACAGGTGGCTGGTTGTAGGGAGCGGCTTCCCCCCCCTGCCTTGGTATTCATTCCCTTCCCTCCAGCTCTGTGTCCCGCCTGCACCTGGGAGTGGACCCACTTGCCACAGCGGGATTGGCCCTTTGTGGTATTTAGGGCTGCTGAGGGCTGTGGTGGGTGTGGAGCTTTGAGTCATTCTTCTCTGACTCTTGCTTGGCCTGCTTCTCTGTTACTTCAGCGTGTGTTCCCTCTACTTGTGTCTCTGTGTATGTTCGTGTCTTGGTGTGGGTAAGTCCTAATGTGTTGTTCCCCCTCTGTGTTACCAGCATGTGAACCCTTCCCCATGTGTGAACACTTGTCCTGTTTGTAGCCTTTAGTGTTGGGACCTTTCCTGCCCAGTTTTCCTCCCTCTCCACCTGTCTGCACTGTGAGGGTGTTGTTTGTTACCTACTTACCCCTTGTCCTGTCTCTATGCTGGTCTGTTTCCCTCATGCCCTAAATTCCTCCCAGTGTGTCCTGTTCCTTCTCTGTCTGTGATCTTGTTCAGCCAGTCTTAGGGCTGTTAGAGATCTCCTGTTTCTCTTGCCAGCCGTCCCTCACCCTTGACTTCACAAGGACCCTTCCCATGACTTCTAGGCCCCTGTGCCTTGTGTCCTGGGAGCCTGGCTCCCGGCCGGCCGCTCCCCGCCTCTGGCTGGGCTTCCCCTTCCCACTGTGCCTGGGCTTCCCCTTCCCTACTTCAGGTTCCCTTGCTCCCTGCCTTGGTCCCCCTATTCATTGTCTCTGGTTCCCTCGCTCCCCCTGCCGCTGGTTCTCTTGCCCCCCTGCCTCGGGTTCCCCACTTCTTATCCTTGGTCCCTTGGCCCCTGTCTCTGGTTCCCTATCATTCCCCAATTCCTTGCCATGAACCCCCTGTTGCTCCCTACCGAGAGTTTCCTGGTGATCCCCCTGCTCTGGTTCCCAGTTCCCTGCCTTTGGCTTCTTGGTTCCTGGTCCTGGTTTCCCTCCCTAGCTCCCTAACCCTTGACCTTAGTGATGAGCCATATGCTTTCTCAGGCCAGCTCTTATGCTGAGCACTTTGTCTCCTTGGTATCAGAGAGCGGCTGAGAGGTCCCCTTGTTACCCCCTTGCCTCCTTCCCTCCCTGTTCCCTGCCTACCTACCTTTTCCTCCTCCCCTTCCTAGCCCTCAGCCCCGCCTACCTATCCTTCCTTCCTCCCCCTCTCAGGCTCCGACCCCTGAGCCGTGACAGTCCTGTGTTATCCTCATTGCCTCCTCCCCCCTCTTGCCTCCTCCTTGGCTTCCTTGCCCCCATGTCTTGCCTCCCGTCCTTCCCTTCCTTGCCCCGTAGGCTCTGGCTTCCGGAGCCTGTCCATGCTGAGGGGTTTTAGGGCGCTTTTAGACGATCCCGCTTACAAGCGGGATCGCCAAACGCCAGCTTTCCCCCCCACGGCGTCTCTGCGTGCCGTGTCTGCAGTTCAGACACGGCGCAGAGTGCGAGTTCGCATGTGCGCCCTTCTGCGCATGCGCACTCGCCCGCGGAACCAGGAAGTGCGGCGTAAAGCCGGCACTTCGGGAATCCGCGTCGGAGGGGGCAGGCGAGCCTGCCCCCTCCGACGCGGATTAAAAAGCGGCCCCAGCAATTAGACAAGCGCCAAGAAAGGCGGCTGATCAAAGGATCAGCCGCCTTTTTGGTCTCGTCTAAAAGCGCCCTGAGTGTTAAATTCCTTGGCCCTTATTCCCCTCGTCCTTGCCCTCCTACCCTCCTTCCCTCCCTCCCCTAGGCTCTGACCCAGGAGCCGTGACAGCCAATGGCAGAATGGGCCAGTCAAACCCAGGGCACTGGCCTGAAGCAGAGAAGCTCTTCTTCTAATACCCGAATGCACCCTGGTACTCCAATTCCAGCCGGCCATTGCCCCAGACAACGCGATAGAGTTGCAGATGATTGCCCGCAACTCTATGGTGGGGCTGACAGTGGGCCAGGGAACCCGCCAGGTCCACCTGATCCTGACCCAGGCGGAGGTGGGAGCAGGCAGATGTGGGGGTGCACAGCTCCAGGGGTTCAGCTGAAAATATCCAATGTGCCTTTAAGTCACAGTGCCGCCTGGCTTGACTACTCGTAAGAGTGCAGCCTGCATGCCATTGCTATGTCTTGTTTGGGATCGCACCAGTATTTGCAGTGTATGTTCTTGTGAAAGGGGCAGGGTTAGCATGCAAGACAGAAGACTGGAGGTCTCTGTTTCTTCATATCCTGTACCTTTCAAACTTGATCAGGCAGGGAGGTCTTGAAGAATGTGATGAAGCCACGGTCATCAATTTACTTCCTCCTTGCCAGCAGACAGGACCACCGGAGGCAGCAACCATGCTGCATTTTCATCCCAATCGCTAATGTTTTGGTCATTGACAAGGACATGTTTCAGTCTGATCGGATTTTTAAAACAGCAGCCTGGAGAGTAATGCCACTTTCAGGCACAAGAGGGCATTCTTTGCCTGCATCTTTTTCAGGCTGGGGTGTGGAATGGAGGGAGAATCCTTCACTCATTTTACCCACTTCAGTGTATCTTAGGAGACAAAGCTTTTGCCTCTAAAGCTATTTCATTATAAACTCCAAGGGTGCAGCTCTTGGGGAAGACTTTGCATCAACAATTTTGTCCGTTCTTATAAGAGTTTTGCAATAGCCAAATAGACAAACACATTCAAATAGTTAATCTTTTCCTTAGTGTCTCCCACCGCAGAGACACCCCCCACTCCAATGTACATGAGTTCCCCTCTCTTAAGACTACAAGGTGCAGTCCTACAGAAACCTATCGCATCTTGTCACTAGGATAGAGTCTCCAGCAAACCCATTGGTTTCTAATTTTCTCTCACTTCTGCTTGGAACAATTCACGGACAGCAGTTGAAATTATGGGTGTTAACGTACATGCAGCTGCCACTCCAGCTGCATGCCTGGGGGTGGGATGGCTTCTTCTGCCACCCCTGGCTGGGTCAGGTCAGGGAATGGAACCAAACATTCCCCTGGCTTGACCTGGCCAGGAAGAGGGAGAAGGGAGAGACATATGGCTGGCTGGCTCCACCCCCCTTCTGCAGCTGTGCCCCACCCCCTGCCATGACGGACAGCCAATAACAGGCAGCTATGACTGGCTGCCATGACAACGCTGGGGATAGCCCAGGCCGGGCAGGCACAAAAACAACCGTGCCTAGCCAGTTCTTTGTGCTGTGGCCCACGTGGGTGGCTCTCAGGGCTGGAGTGTGGACTGCCAACCTCACCACATCTGGCTGGTACGGGGTTGAGCGCTGGCCCAGGTGTGCCAGAGCCAGCAAACCAGGCCAGCGTCACATGTGTTAATTAATACCCTAAATCAAGAGCAGGGGTAGATCCCCCCATGTGTATCTGCTGTTTAAGAAGAGAGGTGCTAAATCTCTTTGATGGAAAGGGAGACTGGATGGAGGCTTTCTTTCCCTGCCCGTCATTTGGGTTGGGAGGGGGGGGGGGAATCTCTTCCCTCCCACTGCTACTTCATCATCAATAATTTATTTGCGTAGCCTGAGGCCATTGCATACGCACATCAATACAAACAAGACATACAACACACAAGTATTCCTAGTAGTTACTTTAAATATACATATTCCTATTTGGGGTAAATAAATACATCATACCCAATCTCCAGCAGGGATAAATTTCTATGCATCCCATTTACATCACAATGGGCCATTACCCTGGGCCCTAAACTAACATGGTAATAAAAAAAACCAGTGATATCACTATACCATTAAACAGTTCACTAACCTGACCACTTGTTACTATAAAACGGATACAATAAAACTATCAGAACTTAATCCATCAAAAATGCATTCCTGGGACCCATATACATCACAAGATGCAGTTCCCAAGGCCCCAACCTAACACAGTACTACAAATTCAACAACAAACTATGCTTTTATAATACTAAACTATGCATAAGAAAATGGGGACTCAATTTGTGGGAATTACCCTAACCCCCCTATTCTCATACATATAACTTATTCAGACCATCCCCCGTGGATTGTTGAACAACGGCCCTACAGACATCAGCCACAGCTGCCAATTCATCTAGAATAGAGGGCCTCGAAAAGGAGGTCCCTAATTGAAAAGAAAGTGGGTAGCTAGCTATCTGGGGGCTTAAAACAATGGGACACTGTAAACAGGTCTGACGATCCAAGGGGCTGGGGAAACCCCTTCTAGTGACTGAGGAGGTAACAGATTTTGCCTCCACTGGCAGTGAGTTGCTGCATGGACTGGGCAATAGAACCCTAAAGGTGTCCACAGAAGGTAACAATGGGATAACAGGTGGAACTAACTGGTTATCTAGGGGTTTGGCCATTGGGAAATCTACTGGAGGCTGGATGGACGTAGAAAAACCCGGGGAATCCCTAGGTAAAAAAGGATCTCCCTGGGTCTCCAACCCATCCTCCTTCTGTACCAAAGGCTTAGACTTGGGATGGATTAAAGCCGCTGGGGCTGTGAAACTCACTCTCCTTATGGGAGATTTCAAGTTAGAATTTGTCTGGGCCACCAGGGTACTTAAATGGTTTGGCCCAACTAAAGAGGCACTAACTGAATGGAAATGAGGCAAAAGTGGAACAAGACCAAGTCTTTCGTACACTTGACTAATAAAAAAACCCCAATAAGACAAAGTATTATAATGGACCCACAAACTTTTAACAATAGATGGAACATTAAAATAAACAACAATCCGCTGAATAGAATCCACGTTAGGCATCCGAACAAAACTAGCGATCTGATATGCAAAGACCGTATATCCCAATAAATCAGAGAGATGGGAGAGAATTCTACTCTTAGAGCCCCAGTAAGGAAAATTGCCGGGGCTAAGAGGGCAATCCTGAAGGCCACAGTCATAGGCACCAACTGAAGCCTTTTCCTCTTTAGTGGGGATAATAATCCGGAGTTCAGAAGCTGTCGTTTGGGGGCCATCGATCCTGACTGGCCAGGGAATGTTATGGTCTGAGTTGCCGCAGAGATCCCCTCCTCAAGGGGGGCATAGTTGTCCCCTCCTTTGTCTACCTTGCGGTCTTGGAGTAGATCCTCCAATCCTTGGAGGCGTATTTGAATTGCTATCAACTGCCGCTCTGCTCCATCAGTCCATGCTGTAATCAGACGGGTCAAATTCCCCACCTCCACAATCAATTTCTCCAGCAGGGCATCTGCAGATGAAGCCTCCCCCAATACAGATGAGCACGCCCCCGTTGAAACAAGCCTAGGCAATGTGCTCTCATCCTCCACCAGAGAACTAACCCTCTGGCCATTGGGTAAAAAATCATCTAATTTAAGTTGTCTTCCCCTGGCCCTTGTAACCATACCCTGTTTCCCTTTTTTGGTCATAGTTTGGGAAAGGGAATCAATCCCACCACACCCCAAGTAACCCACTTATCGACTCAAGTGGCAAAAGAAGAAGAGGATGCCCGGCCCCGCACCAAAGGCCACGTGCACAAGGGCACGCCCTTGCATGCGTGGACCTTAGGCACGTGGCCCCGGTGCATGCCTCCAACACCGCCTTGCGCTGCGTCGGCTTTTACCTGGTCCTGGAGGAGCGGCCCCGCCTCCTCACACACCTGCAATGGATCGCTGCTGTGGGAGCACCTCCCTCTATCGTCAGCTGGGAAGAGTGGTAGTGGGCTCCTAATTCCACTGGTGACTGATGACCCCCCCTGGCAGGCCAAGGGTAAAACAGGAAAGAAGGGGGGGGAAGCGGGAAGCAGGCCACTGCTACTTTGAAAATTAGATGCAGGTTCAAGAAAGGAGCAAGGACATATAATGGGTGCTTTTAGATGGGAGGTTGGAGGCAGGTTTTGTCAACACAAAACCCTGCAAAAGTCATGTCACATTTTTGTTTTAAAAGCCTCTTTCTTATTTTGAAATTAGCAAATTACTTCCATGATACATGTAAAAGAAATTTATAATAATAGATTATTAGAGCTGGAAAGGACTTCAAGGTTCATCTAGTCCAACCCCCTGCTCCCTGGTAGGATTTGATTTGAACCGGTTTGAATGGTTCAAATTGGTAAGCAAACCACTTTTTTTTTGTTGGTGGTGGTTTCAACTGAAACTGAACCCAAACTAATTGAGGACCTTTTTGGACAAGCTCTGTTTCTCACAGACTGCAGAGTCCAGGAGAAAAAAAAACTTGTGTGTGAGGGGAGGGGGGTGGATTTAGACATTCCCCCTGATTCCAGAAGTCATCTGGCACCACTGAAAACAGTGCACTCACACATGGATGGAGATCCGGACTTATGAAACCTTGATATTGGGGTTTCATAAGTCCAGATCTCTGCCTATGGGTGAGTGCGCTGTCTTCAATGGTGCTGGCCGACTTCTGGAATCGGGGAACAGGAAGTCTAGTGCCCCCCTTCTCCTGATGCAAGTTTGTTTCTCCCGGACTCTGCAGTTTGTGAGAAACAGACCGTGTGTAAAAATGCCCTGAATACATCTGAACCCAAACTTGAACCAAATCCAAATAAATACTGATTTCACTCCCTGCTCTCTACTATTGCTGGTCTTGAAGCCAGATGGTAGGGCAGAGAGAGATGAGATAAATAGCCAGAACTCCTAAGTTCTCACTTTATTAAGGAGGAAACAGAGGGGGCGAGGGCCCAGCTCATGCCCTCCTGTCTCCAGCTTCAGTGTTGCCCCCAACCTGCAAAGAGGAAGAGGATTCGGGTTGAAAGACAAAGGCAAAGTGTGGGTGCATGGAGCCTAAGTTGTAAGTGAGCACAATACGTAAGACTGTACAATGTCTTTACTGCTAACTAGGGGTGGGACTACCGGATCATCCGGTATCCAATACTGCTGGTATTTGGTGTACCGGCAGTATCGGATTAAACCTGGTAATCCAGCCCGTTTACCGGATATACCGGATTTTTTACATGAATGGCCACAATGTAAAAAAAACACACCAAACCCCCCCCCCCACTTTACTTTCCCTCCCCAGTCCAGGCTGCGTGGGTGGAAGGGGAGACACCCCCCACCCACCCTGGCTTTAAAAAATTTTTTTCCCCTGAAGTCCCTGCTAGTGCGGGCTCAGGGGTGCTGCCGGCGACCTGGAGCCCGCACCAGCAGGTATGATCCCTGGGGTGGGGGGTGATTTAACACACACACCACCCCAGGGATGAGATCACCCTGCCTAGTCCTACCTCCCCACCGAGGGATCGCCTACCTTGCACTCCGGGTGGCGGCGGCGGTCCGACTCCGGTGGCTTCAGTGCTGGCTGTGGCTGCCTGCTTCAGTGCTACTAGGCCTTCCGGGGAAACCCGGAAGTTCACCGGAAGGCCTAGTAGCGCTGAAGCCGGCAGCCACAGTCAGCGCTGAAGCCGCCGGAGTTGGACTGCCGCTACCGCTGCCCGGAGCACAAGGTAGACGATCCCTGGGTGGGGAGGTAGGTGATCCCTGGGGTGGGGTGTGTGTTAAACCATCCACCACCCCAGGGATCACCCTAGTACCTGCTGGTGCGGGCTCCGGGTCGCCGGCGGCGGCCCGGAGCCCGCACTAGCAGGGACTTCAGGCGGAAATATTTTTTTTAAAGCCAGGCTGGGCAAGGAGGGTTGGGGGTGCCCCCCCCTTCCACCCGCACAGTCTGGTTTTTTGTGTTTTTTTCCATTGATTTCAATGGGGACAGTTCCCCATTGAAATCAATGGAACAAATCCGGTACCAGTAAACCAGTACACAGATTCGGCAATCTGGTTTTAAAAATCCGGTAACCGGTAAATCCGGTAGCCGGTATTTGACCCGATGTCCCATCCCTACCATGGCACGGAAGTTAAGATGGGAGCCTTAACTTGCAATTTCCATGCTTTTTAGTGCATGATTGAATTTGCAAGAGCCTTAACATGGCTTGTAAACTGGAGGTTTTTTGATTATGGAATATCCAAGTTTTTTGTTAAATACAATGCAATGGAGAAAACTTGTCCGTAGAGCAGCATAACCACTGTGGGAGCAGGGCTTAGGGGAGGCCAATGTAGAAGAGCTGCTCCCTTCTGTTTATAAGGTTGTTACTTCCTTCAAATAGCAAGCACGGTGAAGCTGGATTTTTACTGGTAGCTCCCTGCTTTACTAAGAATACAACAACTTTGGTTCAGTTTAAGCATTGAAAACTTCCAAAAACTGCTCCGTGTGATCTCTTTAGCTCATGGCTTGTACAGGAGTCTTCTACTCTATTCCCCACTGCTCTTTTCCTTGTGCAAAACTGGCCATTCTGCTTTCTATAAGCACCTTCCCCTGTACAGGACCCCGTGGCTAGTTCACCCTTGTACAGGGCTCCCTAAATCTGATGTGCCCATGTACAGGACTCTCCACCTGGCATAATACTGCTCATCCTGCAGCTCTCCCCCTGTACAAAGCTCCTTCGCTCTGTTCTCCTCTGTCCAGGACTCTTCCCCCGGCAAAATTATGACCATTATTCTGCAGCTCTCTGTCTCTACAAGACTCCCCCTTGAACAGGCCTCCCTTTCTTACACAACAGGGGTAATCTCATTCCCTAGTGAGGTTGGGAAAGTCAGAAGAAGTGCTGAAGGAAGATTGAGTCCATCCCACCTGTAGCCTCCTGTACCTGTTTCCGGGATAAATCTCTGCCCTCTTCCTGTACCTGTGACCATCACAGGCAACCTCCAGTACTCCAGCCCCAGCCATGCTGCTCCAATGGTGTGCCCCATTGGAACCACAGTCCAGACACACCACGTTTTTTGAGGGGGAATGGCTGTCACTGAAATCCATATGCTCTGTGTTTCTGGGTGGGTTTAGGGGGCAAGATCAGCCACCCCAAACATCACTGCTGGATTAGCTAGCTCTGTTGTTTAGTCATCTTGGCATCCCTGGCCCCCAAGTCATGCCTTCTGGGCAAGATCAGATCAGAATGACCTTCAGATCTCTCCCTTCCACAGGCCTTTCCTCTCCCCACCAGATCAGCTCTAAACATGGCTGACAAGTCACTCACACTGCCCCCTGGGAGGTGCAGTTCCCTCTCTTTCCCCAGCACTGATAGGCTCTGTCAAGCAGTGCCTGCTGGGAGTTGTAGTCCCCAGTATTCAAGACTTTTTGCTTTTAAACAGTCTCTGCATTACACATAGAATGTTCACAAGCACTCCATACTCAGGATACTCCCTCCCTGGAGGGAGACACACACACACACACACACACACACACACACAAGGCCGATCTGTGGTCCATATGCTTGGCAGTTCCACACTGCACCTTCACGTCTGGCCGGCCATTACCCTGGCAATGTCATAGAGTTGTGGGCGGTACCCTACAGCTTCAGGTGATCTGCCTGTAACTCTATGGTGGGGGGTGGTGACGTGCGGGCAGACCACAGGCTGGGGTCTGGCTGTGATGGACCCAGGCTCATGTCCCAATCATGGGCCCTCCTATGGGGGGAGGGGCGATCTCCAGGGCAGGGAGTCAGGGCTTCCCCATGAAAGCTCCCAGCAGATTTTCCAGGGCAGTCACAATCTTTACACAAAGGGGGATGGAGGTTGGGGGGGCAGCACTTCACCACCTACCTGCTCTTAACAACTCTTTCTTGGCAGAGTCTTTTGCGAGTGTCCAAAGTAGGAAGGGGGCAGAATTCTGGGTCTGCTCCCTCCCCTGCCCAGTCTGAAAATTTTCTAGTGGTGCTCAGGCTACTTCCAAAGGGCCCCCGCAGGGTCCAGGCTCAACTGAGCCCCCTCACTCCATGGTAGCTACGTCCCTAGCCGGGGACGCCACTGGGTCCATTTAAATCCAAGTCAGGTGGGGCTGGATACAGAGGGGGCGGGGCACCCCAGGAGCAGCTCCAGTGGTGGCCAGCCCCACATCCGTCTAAAAGTCCCCAATTCTGCCTCTTCCCATTCCACAGATCCTAATTCAGCAAAGCTGCTATAAAGAGGATTCCATAGCTCTGGATGAAGAGCTGTCGTGTGGACATTCAGTAGGCAAAAACAGAGGAGAGTTAGAGTGCAGGGGTCAGGCCGCCTTACTTTCAGCCCCCACAGCTTCTATGCTGGAAACAAAATGGCCAGGAGGTCAAAACTGAAAAGCTCCCTGCTGTGCTCTATTCTCTGTAGACAGCTGGGGCAGTGGGAAAAAGTGCTGCAATTTTCTCCGGTGGCTGGACAAATTCAAATGCTTGAAGAAGGAAATCTCTCTTGTAGTGGTTCCAGTGGCAACAGCATCAATAAACTATGCAGGTATTTGATTTAAGTTGTGTATGCACTTGATTTCACTTGGGTATGTGATGACAAGGAGTGGGACTTGGAGGGAGAAGGGAAGAAAGTTGTCCCACCTCACTTTGGACAGTTATTATTTCCCTCTCTATAGGACCTTAACCTAATACCATCCTTGCCTTTCTCCTTCCAGGAGATGAGGCCAACGTGGAGTCCTGACTGTGGTTGCACAATACAATCCTGCTGCTCTGGTATTTCAAACATTGGGTGTTTTCAGACAGATGCGGGGCTGCCCATGCCCAGAGCTTCTCTGGGGATGCACCCGCACATCCACCTGCTTTCAGCCCCACCTGGGTCCATTTTAGACAGAGACAGCGGTTGCCTCCACCCATGGTTCACCTGCACGGCACCCCCACCCCGTACCATAGAGTTGTGGGTGGATCGTCTGATGCTTTAGGCTGGGATCCGCAACTCTATATTATTGCCCACACAATGGCAGCTGAAAGAGCAGCAGCAGCACGGGTCCGCTAAGTAGACAGACAGAAGCTGTGCTTTGGGCTGTTGCCCCGGGTTTGGCAGGCCCATGCCCTCAGTTTGGCTGGACCACTCTGAAGTTGGTGCTCCAGGATGTTCCAGATCACCGCCAACGGGACTGGCTTGGAGTAGGCAACACCTGCTCTGTTTCCACGTCTGGCAGATCGCCTTTAGATGGATGAGCCAGTCCGTGGGTGAAGCAGACTGGCACGGCCTGCAGTGGGGCATCCCGTCCATTGAAAGGCCCCCATTGTCTCATTATTCTTCTAAGCTACTTGCCCCAAATGTACTTGAGTCATGTTCATATTAATGAACTTTGGGGATTTTTAGTAGCAGTTCTAATGCTTGGGTGAAGACAGCTCTGTTGTGTAACAGCAGAAAAGGTGTGGAATTAGTAGCACTTGCTAGGTGGCCTAGGGGAGTATGGGCTGGAAGTGAAATTAATTGTACCAAGTTGAAAATGCAACAATCATAAAGCATGAGTTTTATTGATGACAACTCCATCACCTGCAGCCAATTTTTAGTTTTCTTTTGGCAAGTTGCTTACTTAGAAAATTTATCTTCTCTGGGGAAATGGTATTTTTCACACCCTACGGAATGCAGCTCCTCCCTTTGGGAGGAAGCAAAGGTGTAAAACATCCGTCTTACATAATAGCTCTCCAAAGAGCAGCAAGTTCAATTGTTATTGTGTAATCCAGACTGGTAATCTCCTCTCATTTGGCTGTTTTGATTGAAGTATATGTCTAATAAGTCATATTAAGTATATGTTTTATAAGTCGTGTTAAGAAAGACGTATTCCTTTATTAAGTTTGTATGTTGTCAAAACACTGTAGTATTTTTGTTTATCCTTATGTGAAATTTGACCCATATGGGTCGTAAATAAACATCTATCTTGTAAGCTATCATGTTTCCTATCGCCCACTACTCCACTTAGATTTAGTATCCTGAGGTTCACTCTGCCTTTGTGTGTGTGTATGGACACAGCAGATTAGATGCTTCATGCAGGCTAACTGAACAAAATGGTCAAGCAGTGAGCTCTTAAAACATGTGAGCAATTATGCCTTGTGTGTGGAAACTGACAAATTGCACGTGCAAGCAATAATCATTACAATTTTGAGTTGTGTGCATGTGATATATAGGCAGGCTACCTACTTTATTGAATGAGGGAATGCTGAGTAGAAAATTGCCAGACCCCCTGTACTCCTTTTGAGAAGTCATGAGGCACCATGGCAAGGGGTGACAGGAAGGACCTCTCTTTGCATGTCTAACAATAAAGGATCCGCTGGCTAGTATTACCT
>QEPC01006715.1:3120666-3136495 GCA_003113815.1 Sphenodon punctatus | reverse complement strand
GTTAGTGATTTAGTTTTAGTGTTTGTAGGAGTAGGTCTGTGTACTTATTAGATAATCCATTTAGTTCATAGCATTTAGAATAGTTCATAGCAGTTAGATTTAGTGTAGATAGATATATAAAATATTAGATAAAATAAATAAATAAAAAAACCCATTTAAAAACAAAAAAAACCAAATAAAAAGAAAAAGAAAACCATATAAAACCCAATAAAAAACCAAAAAACCATATAAAAAACAAAAAAACACCCATAACAACACTTCCCGAATGGCCGAATCGAACAGCCGAATGGCCTAACCGAACGGCCTGTTCGGACGACTGAACCGAACAGCCGAACCCGAACTCGGCAAACGAACCGAACAAACGAACCGAACGAACCGAACGCTTCCGAACTGAACAAACGAACCGAACGCAGCCGAACCGAACGGTCGAACGCGATCTGTTCGCCCATCCCTACCAATTATGGCGTGTGGTTGGGAAAGACAGTGGTTAGAGATGAGGGATGAGTGTATTCACCAATAGCCTATTGCTATTGTTTGTCAAATTCAACCTAATCAGATCACCTGGAGTTCTTGTGCAGCAATCCATAGCATGGTCGGCAAATTTGGGGAATTGCATTCAAAGGGGCGTAATGTGGATTTAGTTCACAGTATATTATTTTTATGAATTTAGAGGTTTAATGGAAGTCTGGGGTGAAAACAGATGCGACACGAGCCTGCTATGACCCACTGTGGCCCAGGATGTGTCATGAAGCAGGAACGATATCGGAAAGTTAAAAGATAAGAATTGCTTGATTAGGCTTACATCTGCCTGGAGGACATGCAAGAGGCTGCTGCATGGCTTGCAGTCCCTCCTTCCTCTTGCGTCTTGGTGCGCAGAACCCCGAGGCTGTCTCTTTCAGTTGCCATGCTTAGGAGGCCCCTCCCACTTAACTCCTTCCATTACATCTCCTCCCCCCCCTTTTTTATCTCCAAACAAATAAACTTTTTGGTGTCCCATAGATTGCGGTGGCCAGAGGTTACTAGCACATGGCCACGTTGCAGTCCTGTCTTTATCGCAGTCTCACTGGAGTACATAGTCCTTCAGATAGCCTGGAGTATTCATCTGCCGGTGATAGTCTGACAGCGTCATTTGTTTCTTGCTCCTGGTAAGCTAGCATTTCCTCTCTGCTCCCTCTGGATTCGTTGCCCCCTTGTTCTGGTTCTGTCGGGTCAACTGTATCTTCTGATGTGTCTGCTGACCTGACCAGTGCTTGCACAGACTCCCGTTGCACCCAAACATATTTGTGATTTCTTCTTATCTTTTGCCCCTCCTGAGTGGTGACCTCATATGATCTGGGTGCCACCATTTTGTTAACCACTCCTTTGGAGCAATTCTTCTGATTTCTCTCAAGACTTTGTATCCACACTGGTGTGCCACTAGTTAGTGTCGAAAGGTCCCATGCTCTATGATTGTAGTAGTGTGCTTGTCTCTGTTGGGCATTCTCTAGCTCAACTCTGCAACTTGTGTTGACTTTAGGCTGTAGCAGTTCTCTGGAGGTGGGCAGGAGGTTGTTTTTTTTTGGTGCCCCATTAAGACGTGTGCTGGACTGCTGCTACATCCCTGTGTCAGTGTGTTGCAGTGAGCCAGAAAAGCTAGGTAGGTGTCGGCTCCCATTCCTGCGGCTCTAAAGAGCAGTCTCTTGGCAATTTTGATGGCAGATTCCACCTTTCTGTTACTCTGTGGGTATGCTGGTGATGAGGTGACATGGTCAAATTGAATTCCTCTGAGGCAAATTGGCATCCATTATCACTCACGAGTATATCGGGGTTCCTGTGTCTGGTGCAATGTAACTTATAAGAACATAAGAAGTGCCATACTGGGTCAGACCAATTGTACATCTAGCCCAGCATCCTGTCTCAGACAGTGACCAATCATGGTGGCTTGGGAGAAGCACCCAACAGGTCACAATGGGGCATCCATTCCTTGTTGTTTTCCCCCAGCTCCCGTCATGTTCCCTGATCCTGTCTGGCTAATAACTACTAATGGACCTGTCTTCCAGAAACGTGTCCAAACCTCTTTTAAACTCAGCTATAGTACTGGCCCTTACCACAGCCTCTGGCGGTAGATTCCACAACTCAATTATATGCTGAGTGAAAAAATATTTTCTTTTATTTGTTTTAAACTTGCCACCCATGAGTTTCATGAGTGTCCCCTAGTTCTAGTACTAGCTGAGAGGGTAAATAACTGTTCCTTGTTTATTGGACTCATGGAAACGGGTGTCTAGCCTCCGATTTGGTCCAGTCAGATGGCCACACATTTGGGTTACACTGGGGAGGGGGTCTAACACCGCTTCAGAATGGGCTTTAATTGACACCGGAGCCTCTATCTCTGTGGCTCACCTGAAACAATTCCCTGCTCATACACTACCAGTAAAATCAGCCCCCATTCAGCTGGAGAGATTTAATGGAGCTGTTAGCATGGGCAGGCTTTGCAAAGATGTACAAATCTGGATGGAGGGGGAAGGGTACAAGGACGATTTTGTCATTGACCCAACTACCCCCAAGGATACCCTCTTGCTGGGCAGCCCTATTGCTGTCCACAATCATTGGTGTATTGATTTGTCAAACATGTGCATTTGGCAGCTGCCTGACACCATGCCGGCTACTACAATCACCTCTGTGTTTTGAGCTAGCGCTCTTAAAGCGCCAGAGACACTAAAACTTGCACAGACTGATATGTGGGTTCAATTGTTCCAGGAGGTATGGGCTACACACGAACAGGATTGCGGAAGGGTTAAGGATGCTCTGGTTCGCATTGATGGCCCCCCAGTCCCGCCACAAAACAGTACCCGTACCCCAAGGCGGCTGAAGAAGGGCTTTTGCCAACCATTAATGGACTTCTCGAGCAAGGAGTACTGGTACCGATACAATCCACCTTTAATTCCCCAATCTTGCCAGTCCTGAAGGCAGATGGTAAAACATACCGCCTCACCGTGGACTACTGAGCGATCAATGCAAAAACCCCTGCAAATGCACCTGTGGTCGCCAAATTGCCCCATGTACTGGCCTCTATCCCACAAAGCGCTAAGTGGTTCACGGTGCTGGACCTGGCTAATTGCTTCTTTGCTATTCCCCTGCACCCAGACTCCTGGGTTAGATTTGCTTTTACCTATCGCAACCAGCAATACACATTTACGAGAGTTCCACAGGGTTTCCACACTGCCCCAGCCATTTCATGGATCGCGTCTTTGGGAACAGCTCCCACCCCAGGACCAATCCAATGTACTTTTGTATGTAGATGACATACTTTTGTACGGGGAAACTGAGGCACGCATGCTTGAACTTACAAAACAAGTCCTAAAAATTGTACAGGAGGCAGGGTTTAAGGTGAACAGGGAGAAGGCGCAATTAGTTCAACAAGTGGTTAATTATTTGGGAGTCACATTAGGAAAAACAGGAAAAACAATTCAAAAACAACGGGTGGAGGTTTTGTTAAATCTGCCTGCCCCTGAGGATCCACACTCACTAAGACAGGTATTGGGTGCTTTTGGCTTTGTCTCAGAATTTATTTATATGAATGCAGCAAAGGCGAGACCCCTGTGGTCCTTGCTAAAGAAGGGAAGAGAATGGGAATGGGGAAAAGAACAGGAACAAGCCTTTGCACAATTAAAGACAGACATGGCTTCTGCCCATGCGCTACCCTTTCCAGATTCCAGCAAACCTTTCATTGTGCAAACTGCAGTATCACAGGCAGCTATGGGAGTGATGTTGATGCAGGAAAGTACAGAGGGTAAACTTTTGCCAGTAGCATATTCCTCCAAAGTGTTAGATTCTGCCGAGCAAACATACTCCACATGTGAGGCAGAATGCAATTCACTTATCTGGACTCTCAAGAACTGGGGGTACCTCATTGGAAGTGCACCCATCATAGTCCAGTCTGTACATTCCCCATTAAAATACATTCTTTCTGGCAAACTCCAGGAAGGACATGTGTCCAATGCGCGCCTGGGACAGTGGTCTTTATGGCTTGCAGCAAAGGGAGTCACTTATCAGAGGCTGAAAAAGCCCCCGCCTATTCCCTATGCTTTAACAGTACAAGGCAGCAAGCATGAATGTCCATTACCCCCAGACCCGCACATCAAAGCATGGCCAGTAAATACTGCCCCAGAGCCGTCACAGGTCTCTAATACAATGGCTATGTGGTTTACTGATGGCTCAGCCTTTTATCAGCAGGGCAAGCCCCTTGCAGGTTTTGCTGCTGTAAATCCACATACCAAACAGGTCATCCAGGGAAAATTCAAACCCCATTCCACATAAGCTGCTGAGCTCACGGCAGCTATAGAAATCCTGAAGTTAACCCCTTCAGACCAGCCTGTATACTTGTACATGGATTCACAATTTGTGTCTCAGGGTTTGCAAAGGTGGCTACCTTTCTGGAAACACAGACAGTGGGCTGCGTATGACCAACAGCCCTTAGCATATGCAGCAACATGGAAGGCTATTCATGCTATCATGCTTTCCAGAACTCAGCCAATTTTTGTCAAACATGTTAAAGCGCACACTAGAGCAAAAACCATGAAAAGTGAGTGGAATAACAAGGCTGACACCCTAGCCAAGGAAGCTGCAATGAGTGCACCGTACACACACTATATATCTGCCATAACCAGGTCCCAGGCACAAAAGCTACAACAGCTTCAGTCTAGCCAGACTCAGATCCAGGACCCAACATACACACCAAGGGATCTACAGCTAGAAGGCAAACAGTTTCAGGAAAGAGGAAGTTGGACTATAATAAAAAGCAAGGATTCTCTGCAGGCTCAAAACAATGAGGGAATTAGTCTGTGGGTTCCGCCAACAGTAGCAAAGCAGGCTATTGTTCAATACTGCCATGAGTTAGCACATCAGGGAGTGAAAGCAACAACAGATAGAATACAGACCTTTGTAGGAGTCACCCAAGATGTAGTAAGCTGGGTAAATAATTGTCTCCCCTGTGCAAGCAATCAAGCGGACACCAAAATAATCAAAGGTCCTTTTTGGCATCAGGGAACCATTGGCCCCTGGCACAGGGTACAAATAGATTACATAGACAAATTACCAAAGACTGCTAGAGGAAATCAGTATTTATTGGTTCTGGTTGATTCCTTTTTGGGTTGGACTGAGGCAATTCCTACTAGGAACCATACGGCTCAAACCACAGCCCAGGTTCTTTTCTCAGTGGTAATTTCCAGATTTGGAATTCCAAAAATTATAGATAGTGATCAAGGTCCCAGCTTTGTAGGAGAGGTTTTCAAGCAGCTGTGCAAAGCCATGGGAATTGAGCACAGGAAGCACATTCCTTATCACCCACAATCCTCAGGGCAAGTAGAAAGAATGAACAGGGTGATTAAAACAGCCTTGAGAAAAACTGTCAAAGTCTGGCTCCAACTGGGATATCAGGCTACCTCTTATCTTACTCGCTCTTCGAAGTAGCAAAAGGCTCGGGTCCCAATTCTCCCCTTTCGAAATTCTCACAGGTAGACAAATGGTAACCCCAGAGCTGTTCCAGTGGTCACTTGCCTGGGGGGGTCAGTACGCTGCCCCCGCACAACTGTCTACACTGGAGGATTCGCAGATAATGTCTGATTGGATTAGAGCACTCAAACAACAACATGGAGATATTAACCAGGTCTTTGCTGCAGAACTGAAAAAGGCACAAAAAGCCATGGATAAAATTGGAAACACTTGCAAAGTAATTGAGTGGTCGATAGGTACACTTGTCATGCTGAGGCAATTCCACCAAGCTCCCCATACCTTGTCTAGCAAGTGGACTGGACCTTTTACAATTATTGACAAAGCAGGTCCCACAGTATACTGTATAGACAAGGATGGGACACTAAAATGGTTCATTCTTCCCAGCTGAAGCAATACAGAGGCAAGGTGCCTGCCCAGCATGAACAACCAATGCCCACACACTCAGGCGCAGATCCTGCAGATCATTCAGAACACCAATAGGCATCAAGCTAGGGTGTTCCTTGAACAGTTTATAGGCTGGAAGGTAAAGCTGCTGATTGACTGCCGACATTCCTGGTCTTGGTTTTGCAGGTGTCCCAAGACACTCCCAAAATGTTTTGTGCTAATAACAAAAAGGGGAACGGAGGCATCCATTCGGGTTTGTATTGGGTGGACTTACAAATTTCCATGGGAACCACAGTACCCACCACCTATGATCCAGTTGAGAGGAATAATCATAGGGTTTGACTTCTCTATTAATTGGGAAGGAATGCTACTATGGGATGTGCCTATGTTCTTCCCATGTGATTTAGGACCTGGCACACGAGATAAGCAACCTGAATCACTGGTGGGATACGGTTGGCTCACAGCATGGGCTGCAACAAAAATTCCTGTCACAATGTGCCCCACTACGAAATTATTTTCTGTGCACACCTTACAGTCCATGTCGGCTGCAACAATTGCAGTCCATTTAACTATGGTGCATAATTCAGACTATAGGACCTTACATTCAACTTCCCCCACCATGAGAAGGGACATACCAATCACAGGGACTGTTATTTCTGGACCACTATATAGAAGGTGGATGGATGGAGGGTTACAAGTCTTGTTGGGTCTGCCACCTTTGCTCAACAGACAGGTGGCATGGTGGCTCAGACACCTCACAGGTATGGCAGACAGGCAAATACACTGTGATTGCCCAGACCACTTCTCAGAATGGAGGGACCAGCCAGAACCAGACCTGCACGATCTCAGGTTCTCCAGCTCCAGACTACACATTTAGTTTATAAGTGGGGGAGGGAATGTAATGCATAACATACCCTCTCCTTTACATCCTCCCATTCAGGTATAATGCACCCCTCCACTGCTATCTGCCTGCTGTTCCTAACATTTGTAATATTGCTAACTGGTTCTGGTTTGGAAGCCCCTGGTGGAACACAGTGCAACATAAATGAAGCTGCAGTTCCCATACTACCAGGTCCTCAGCCGCTTCCAGCAGCTGAAGTTCCAATGAGATCGGATCCCCATCCGATTCCAGTCTCCCATGATTTACCACCCACCCACACTTCCCCAGAACAAGCTGATGTTTCTGCTGGGCTCGACCATCACACACACGCTGTCATAGATGACGACCTTAAACACCGCCCACCAGCTCCACTACTGCCCCGTCTCCAGTGTTTGTGAACGGGAAACTTTCCAACAATTTCTCCTCAGGGAACAACAGCTTTGCCACTGCTGATTTAGATGACACCTTGCTGCAACGAGCTGTATTTTCTCCAGATGTTTGTTCCTGGCAACCTACTCCTGAAATATGCTGGTATGGACTCCAGCTTCTATCCTGTCCCAACACCACACTAACTTGGATACCACGTTATGGCCACCTTAGGTTGCATTTTATGAACAGCCAATGCTCTTTACAGGTACCCGCACAAACACACATTACCATACAGCAGGATGATGTGGTGCTCCGCTTGCAAGCTCATGATCCCGCTTTGGGATGCCAGTGGAACATTAAAACACCCAGTTGTTCAGCCTCCAAAAACCAATGCCACTTGTCTGGAACATTTTCCACGGAGGCATTCAATTGCTATGCAAGCAGCATTTTTCCAGTTATCCCGGAGCAGATTCAGTCATATTTTCAACCACACAACCCGTGTACTCATGGGACACATTCTGCTGATATAATAGATACTGTGTCCCTAGAGTTAAGTATGACTTGTGGGGGGAAATAATGGTAAATGTCACACTTAAATGGGAAAATGTTATGCAATGTACCACCAAAAATGTGAAAAATGTATGGATATCTAGATCATGCACATTAGGTATGCAGAATGATATTGTATAGGAAAAATTGAAATTTCCTGGGGAATTGACTATTTTCAAAAATGATACACAGATCCAGTCTCCATGGGACCCAGCTTTCTGCATTCTAAACCCAGGGTACAGATGCAGACACAATTTTGCAATCCCAAGAGATGATTATGTAAATGCATATGTTATCTGGACTGGAACACCCCAGCCACACCCACACAACACCTCATCCATACAAACACAATGGGACAAATGTGTGCACATAAGGGATGGGTACATCCAATTTGTAAATTTAACCATCAAACTGGCAGCATATAACATTACTAGAAGACAACCACAATGTGCACCATATGTTGATCCACTCTTTGAAGCCTGGTTGCAATCCTTTCAATATTTAAAAACAGAAGGGGAAAAAAACAAAATTCTGCCAGCCAATCCAGACATACCAGAGATGTGTCAGGTTGGATAGGCACAGGTGGAGCTGTATTAAATGGCATCGATATTGAGACAATGGCCAATAAATTGGGGATTGCAGGAGGATTATTGGGTTCACTACGCCAGTCCCTAACCAACAGCAACCAAGTTCTTCAGGAGGGTCTCAAGCATTTAGTTCTGACTCTGCCTGATTGGTACAGATTATTGAAGCAGGAAATTGAGGCAGCAGATAATGCTGTTGTAGCACTGGCTAACACAACCAGGATGGCTATCCAGTGCACACAACGGCAAGAAAGAGCATTGAGTGTATTGGATGACATCATTGGAAATCTAGAGTCAGGAAAAATGCATAGACATCTATGGGCAACTCCTTCCATCAGAGAAAACATCGATCCTGGCTGGACCAAGGTTCTGGTCCTCCACATTGCACACTTACCAACTGGGCTAACCTTAAACATTCAGGTAGCCACCCCAAAGGGAAAAGACTCATCAGCATGTGCAGTCCAGGCATATCCCTGGGTTGCACAAAATCAATGGTTAAAATTTGTTCTTCCAGGCTTATGGCAATTAAAAGGCACCACAGAGGTGGAACTATATGAATTGGATTCCCAGTGTAATGTGTGGAAAGACACGAAATATTATTGCCCACTACCACTTCAGGAATATAAGCAATGCAGACATAATGAGGATTCATATGTGTGCACTGTTGATACCATGAAATTTGAGAAACCTCAGGTATACACCCTAGGACACAAGTGCTTTTATATTTCTGCTGAACCAAATATCACAGTAACATTAAATTCTATGTTCTTTCAAGATATCCCTTATAGTGATATCATTTATAGTGATATGCAATGCTACCAAAATATCTATTGGCAATGATTCATGTACACTGCATGCTAATGAATGGAAAAACTTATGGGATAAGGACCGCTTCCAATTGTGGAACATGTCTTTTTCATATTCGGCCACAGCAATTCACAAAGCAATACAGGATACTGAAATGTTTCACACCAAAGTACAAAGTTTAGTAAACACATTGGGCCAGGCAGCAATTGTTTTAAAGGCAGAAGTAAAAAAGATTACACAGGTCCTTACTGAAGTAGAATACACCACTAAGCACTCATTCTGGGAAAGCATTTTTGGATGGTCACCAACTGCAACTGGAGTATTAAATCTCCTGATCCATCCAATCATTATTATCCTAATAATTCAAGTTGTGTTGTTTATTACTGTAATATACATTGTATGTTGGATCAAAAAGAAAATAGTTCCCCTAAGACACAGAGCATTTTATGTTGTGCCAAAGTATAAAAAAGGAATTATGTGTTAACTGGGAAGATCCCAGATTAACAGAGGGCAACTGTTGGAAATTGATATGATCTCCCTGATCCAAATGTGCTGAATCGGAAATGCTGCTTTGATTCAAATGTGCTAGAACATACATTAAATGTTTGTAACTAACTTTGTGTTAAAATGTAACTAAACCAGAAGTGCTTCTCCGACACAAATGTGACAGCAATATACACTGGATGTTATTGTAACCATTGTTGTGTTAAAATGTAACCAAGAGTACACACTGGAGCTATAATACTTGTAATGGAACTTTTGTAGGCCATTGGGACTGCTATGTAGGATTATATAGAATGCTAGAAATTAGGCAAGACACTATTAAGCACATGTGTTAATGCATTTGATTCAAAGAACAAAAGTATTAGGAAGAATAATCAGGAATTGGTCAGAGAGAGAACAAATGATGCTGGAGAAGTGAGCAGAACCTCTTGTTCCCCAAACAACCTATGTTGATAATTTACAGAAACATTTACAGGAACAGGTCAGTAGAAGGTCAGTGGAACTGATAGCAGAGTTGAGCTGAATAGGCAGGAGTGTGGTCTTATCAGACACATAGATGACTCTTAGAAGGATGTGTGGGCTAAGCCAGGGCCAAGGAGCCATGATACCCACCTCCGGAGGGAGGAGGGGGGCCTGACTCTACTGGTCAGAACAAACCTCACACCATGACTAAGCAAGAAGGTACCCCAGATCTGGGCAACCAATGGGAGTACTCCACAAGCTTAGTACAGACAACCCCGCACTCTGGATAATCATAAGACAGCCACAGAATATAAGGCTTGACTCTGGATTCGTTCTTTGCCTTCATGGTATTTTCTCGCCATCCCTTATCAAGGGAGCTGAAAAGCTCGTGATCGCCCTCTCTGGGATTTCTCCATAGGAAATCCTACAACGTGTCCAGCAAGGCTCTCTCTCTCTCAGCATCGTTTGGGCCCTCTCCCGCCTTTTCCTGGAACCAAGATTGTTATCCTCTGATCACATAAGAATATGTACTTTGTAGGTATTTCTAAGTAGTTCAGAGCAAGATGAGAGCAGGATGTTGGATGCAAGTGTCTCTTTGGTAATTGGTATGCTAATTGTTCTGATATTATTGAATAAATGTCTATTTGATGGAATAAAAGACTCATTGCTGAAATAGAAGAGGAGTAATTCCCCAGTTCTCTCAAACTGAAGTATTTCCACTAAGATCCCGAGGATTGAAAGGGACCTGCTAATACATGCAGCAAGAATATCTTTCTTGGACAGATAGCTGGTTAGAATACATGCAGCAAGAATATCTCTCTTGGACAGAGATAGCTGGTTAGAATACATGCAGCAAGAATATCTCTCTTGGACAGAGATAGCTGGTTAGAATACATGCAGCAAGAATATCTCTCTTGGACAGAGATAGCTGGTTAGAATACATGCAGCAAGAATATCTCTCTTGGACAGAGATAGCTGGTTAGAATACATGCAGCAAGAATATCTCTCTTGGACAGAGATAGCTGGTTAGGATACATGCAGCAAGAATATCTCTCTTGGACAGAGATAGCTGGTTAGGATACAGGTCTACCCCAAATGCAGAAAGGCAGATAACCCCTTTTAATTCCTTTTAGCTCCATGGTAGCTACGTCCCTAGCCGGGGACGCCACCGGGTCCATTTAAATTCAAGCCAGGTGGGGCTGGATACAGAGGGGGCGGGACACCCAGGAGCAGCTCCAGTGGTGGCCAGCCCCACATCCATCTAAAAGTCCCCAATTCTGCCTCTTCCCATTCCACAGATCCTAATTCAGCAAAGCTGCTATAAGGAGAATTCCATAGCTCTGGATGAAGAGCTGTCGTGTGGACATTCAGTAGGCAAAAACAGAGGAGAGTTAGAGTGCAGGGGTCAGGCTGCCTTACTTTCAGCCCCCACAGCTTCTATGCTGGAAACAAAATGGCCAGGAGGTCAAAACTGAAAAGCTCCCTGCTGTGCTCTATTCTCTGTAGACAGCTGGGGAGGTGGGCAGAAGTGCTGCAATTTTCTCTGGTGGCTGGACAAATTCAAATACTTAAAGAAGGAAATCTCTCTTGTAGGGGTTCCAGTGGCAACAGCATCAATAAACTATGCAGGTATTTGATTTAAGTTGTGTATGCACTTGATTTCACTTGGGTATGTGATGACAAGGAGTGGGACTTGGAGGGAGAAGGGAAGAAAGTTGTCCCACCTCACTTTGGACAGTTATTATTTCCCTCTCTATAGGACCTTAACCTAATACCATCCTTGCCTTTCTCCTTCCAGGAGATGAGGCCAACGTGGAGTCCTGACTGTGGTTGCACAATACAATCCTGCTGCTCTGGTATTTCAAACATTGGGTGTTTTCAGACAGATGCGGGGCTGCCCATGCCCAGAGCTTCTCTGGGGATGCACCCGCACATCCACCTGCTTTCAGCCCCACCTGGGTCCATTTTAGACAGAGACAGCGGTTGCCTCAGCCCATGCTTCACCTGCACGGCACCCCCACCCCGTACCATAGAGTTGTGGGTGGATCGTCTGATGCTTTAGGCTGGGATCCGCAACTCTATATTATTGCCCACACAATGGCAGCTGAAAGAGCAGCAGCAGCACGGGTCCGCTAAGTAGACAGACAGAAGCTGTGCTTTGGGCTGTTGCCCCGGGTTTGGCAGGCCCATGCCCTCAGTTTGGCTGGACCACTCTGAAGTTGGTGCTCCAGGATGTTCCAGATCACCGCCAACGGGACTGGCTTGGAGTAGGCAACACCTGCTCTGTTTCCACGTCTGGCAGATCGCCTTTAGATGGATGAGCCAGCCCGTGGGTGAAGCAGACTGGCACGGCCTGCAGTGGGGCATCCCGTCCATTGAAAGGCCCCCATTGTCTCATTACACTTCTAAGCTACTTGCCCCAAACGTACTTGAGTCATGTTCATATTAATGAACTTTTGGGATTTTTAGTAGCAGTTCTAATGCTTGGGTGAAGACAGCTCTGTTGTGTAACAGCAGAAAAGGTGTGGAATTAGTAGCACTTGCTAGGTGCCCTAGGGGAGTATGGGCTGGAAGAGAAATTAATTGTACTGAGCTGAAAATGCAACAATCATAAAGCATGAGTTTTATTGATGACAACTCCATCACCTGCAGCCAATTTTTAGTTTTCTTTTGGCAAGTTGCTTACTCTTCTCTGGAGAAATGGTATTTTTCACACCCTATGGAATGCAGCTCCTCCCTTTGGGAGGAAGCCAAGGTGTAAAACATCTGTTTTACATAATAGCTCTCCAAAGAGCAGCAAGTCCAATTGTAAACTATTGTGTAATCCAGACTGGTAATCTCCTCTCATTTGGCTGTTTTGATTGAAGTATATGTCTAATAAGTCGTATTAAGTATATGTTTTATAAGTCGTGCTAAGAAAGACGTATTCCTTTATTAAGTTTGTATGTTGTCAATACACTGTAGTATTTTTGTTTATCCTTATGTGAAATTTGACCCATATGGGTCGTAAATAAACATCTATCTTGTAAGCTATCATGTTTCCTATCGCCCACTACTCCACTTAGATTTAGTAGCCTGAGGTTCACTCTGCCTTTGTGTGTGTGTATGGACACAGCAGACTAGATGCTTCATGCAGGCTAACTGAACAAAATGGTCAAGCGGTGAGCTCTTAAAACATGTGAGCAATTACGCCTTGTGTGTGGAAACTGACAAATTGCACGTGCAAGCAATAATCATTACAATTTTGAGTTGTGTGCATGTGATATATAGGCAGGCTACCTGCTTTATTGAATGAGGGAATGCTGAGTAGAAAATTGCCAGATCCCCTGTACTCCTTTTGAGAAGTCATGAGGCACCATGGCAAGGGGTGACAGGAAGGACCTCTCTTTGCATGTCTAACAATAAAGGATCCGCTGGCTAGTATTACCTGTGTGCCCAATTATTGCGTGTGGTTGGGAAAGACAGTGGTTAGAGATGAGGGATGAGTGTATTCACCAATAGCCTATTGCTATTGTTTGTGAAATTCAACCTAATCAGATCACCTGGAGTTTTTGTGCAGCAATCCATAGCATGGTCGGCAAATTTGGGGAATTGCATTCAAAGGGGCGTAATGTGTATTTAGTTCACAGTATATTATTTTTATGAATTTAGAGGTTTAATGGAAGTCTTGGGTGAAAACAGCTGCGACACGAGCCTGCTATGGCCCAGGATGTGTCATGAAGCAGGAACGATATCAGAAAATTAAAAGATAAGGATTGCTTGATTAGGCTTACATCTGCCCGGAGGGCATGCAAGAGGCTGCTGCATGGCTTGCAGTCCCTCCTTCCTCTTGCGTCTTGGTGCGCAGAACCCCGAGGCTGTCTCTTTCAGTTGCCATGCTTAGGAGGCCCTTCCCACTTAACTCCTTCCATTACATCTCCTCCCCCCCCCTTTTTTATCTCCAAACAAATACACTTTTTGGTGTCCCATAGATTGCGGTGGCCAGAGGTTACTAGCACATGGCCACGTTGCAGTCCTGTCTTTATCACGGTCTCACTGGAGTACATAGTCCTTCAGATAGCCTGGAGTATTCATCTGCCGGTGATAGTCTGACAGTGTCATTTGTTTCTTGCTCCTGGTAAGCTAACATTTCCTCTCTGCTCCCGCTGGATTCATTGCCCCCTTGTTCTGGTTCTGTCGGGTCAACTGTATCTTCTGACGTGTCTGCTGCCCTGACCAGTGCTTGCGCAGACTCCCGTTGCACCCAAACATATCTGTGATTTCTTCTTATCTTTTGCCCCTCCTGAGTGGTGACCTCATATGATCTGGGTGCCACCATTTTGTTAACCACTCCTTTGGAGCAGTTCTTCTGATTTCTCTCAAGACTTTGTATCCACACTGGTGTGCCACTAGTTAGTGTCGAAAGGTCCCATGCTCTATGATTGTAGTAGTGTGCTTGTCTTTGTTGGGCATTCTCTAGCTCAACTCTGCAACTTGTGTTGACTTTAGGCTGTAGCAGTTCTCTGGAGGTGGGCAGGAGGTTTTTTTTTTTTGGTGCCCCATTAGGACGTGTGCTGGACTGCTGCTGCATCCCTGTGTCAGTGTGTTGCAGTGAGCCAGAAAAGCTAGGTAGGTGTCGGCTCCCATTCCTGCGGCTCTAAAGAGCAGTCTCTTGGCAATTTTGATGGCAGATTCCACCTTTCTGTTACTCTGTGGGTATGCTGGTGATGAGGTGACATGGTCAAATTGAATTCCTCTGAGGCAAATTGGCATCCATTATCACTCACGAGTATATCGGGGTTCCTGTGTCTGGTGCAATGTAACTTATAAGAACATAAGAAGTGCCATACTGGGTCAGACCAATTGTACATCTAGCCCAGCATCCTGTCTCAGACAGTGACCAATCATGGTGGCTTGGGAGAAGCACCCAACAGGTCACAATGGGGCATCCATTCCTTGTTGTTTTCCCCCAGCTCCCGTCATGTTCCCTGATCCTGTCTGGCTAATAACTACTAATGGACCTGTCTTCCAGAAACGTGTCCAAACCTCTTTTAAACTCAGCTATAGTACTGGCCCTTACCACAGCCTCTGGCGGTAGATTCCACAACTCAATTATATGCTGAGTGAAAAAATATTTTCTTTTATTTGTTTTAAACTTGCCACCCATGAGTTTCATGAGTGTCCCCTAGTTCTAGTACTAGCTGAGAGGGTAAATAACTGTTCCTTGTTTATTAGTCTCATGGAAACGGGTGTCTAGCCTCCGATTTGGTCCAGTCAGATGGCCACACATTTGGGTTACACTGGGGAGGGGGTCTAACACCGCTTCAGAATGGGCTTTAATTGACACCGGAGCCTCTATCTCTGTGGCTCACCTGAAACAATTCCCTGCTCATACACTACCAGTAAAATCAGCCCCCATTCAGCTGGAGAGATTTAATGGAGCTGTTAGCATGGGCAGGCTTTGCAAAGATGTACAAATCTGGATGGAGGGGGAAGGGTACAAGGACGATTTTGTCATTGACCCAACTACCCCCAAGGATACCCTCTTGCTGGGCAGCCCTATTGCTGTCCACAATCATTGGTGTATTGATTTGTCAAACATGTGCATTTGGCAGCTGCCTGACACCATGCCGGCTACTACAATCACCTCTGTGTTTTGAGCTAGCGCTCTTAAAGCGCCAGAGACACTAAAACTTGCACAGACTGATATGTGGGTTCAATTGTTCCAGGAGGTATGGGCTACACACGAACAGGATTGCGGAAGGGTTAAGGATGCTCTGGTTCGCATTGATGGCCCCCCAGTCCCGCCACAAAACAGTAC
>QEPC01006715.1:3083296-3120566 GCA_003113815.1 Sphenodon punctatus | reverse complement strand
CACATGCTTATTTACACCCTCAAAGAATTCCAACAGGTTAGTGAGGCATGACTTACCTTTACTAAATCCATGTTGACTCTTCCCCATTAAGCCATGTTTGTCAACATGCCCTGTAATTCTGTCCTTAATGATGGTTTCCACCATTTTGCCCGGCACAGACGTCAAGCTTAATGGTCTGTAGTTTCCAGGATCGCCTCTGGATCCCTTTTTAAATATCAGGGTTACATTTGCCACCCTCCAGTCCTCGGGTACAGTGGCAGATTTTAGTGACAGATTACAAATTGCTAACAGTAGGTCTGCCATTTCATATTTGAGTTCCTTTATTTGATATTTATTTCATATTTGAATGTGACTTTAATCTCTCAATCACCTTCTTGGATCTTGTGTCTATTGATTTCCCAATCTATTGATTTCCCAGAAGTTGGAGAAGTAGTTGACGGTGATCAGATATTGTTTGTTTTGGAATGCGAAAAGGTCCACTCCAGTCTTCTCCCACGGTCTTTCCAGAAGATCATGTGGCCATAGTGTTTCTTTCTGTTGATAGTTGTCATTTAGCTTGCATGTCTTACAGTGTCCTATGAAGACTCGAAGCTGTGCTTCCGTACAGTACACACAGTCTCTGGCTTGGCGAAAGCAACTCTCAATGCCACGGTGTGATGTGTGTATTTTTATCATGATTGTTACATAATGCGGATGGAATGAAGAGGGTCGATCCCCTGTATATCAGCCCGTCCTGCACACTCAGCTCCAATCTGCAGTGGAAGTAGGGCTCTGTGCCTTCTGGTGTTTAGGCTTTGTCCACTGACCAGCCTTTAAGTATTGTGTTTCAAAGTGTTTGTCATATCAGATCTTGTTCTGTGGCTTCCTTGAATTCCTGGAACTTGTCTTTTTTAATTGGTAAGTAATGGAGTATATTGATTGACTCGATCCCCACGTATTTATGGTCCTATGACATGAGCTCTGCTGAGTGTATCTGCTAGTATGAGAACTTTTCCAGGGCAGTACCTGATTTGTATGTCATGGTTTTTTAATTTCATCAGCATTCTCTGCAGCTGTTTCGGAGCCCCCAGCAGTGGTCTTGTCATGATAGTCTCGAGAGGTTTGTGGTCCGACAGCACTACCACCAGGTGTCCAAATGTGTATTGGTGGAAGCATTCCACTCTGAAGACCACTGCCTTTAGCTCTTTTTTAGTTTGGGTATAGCCCTGTTCTCTGTCTGATAGTGCCCAACTGACACATTTAATAGGTTTGTCCTGTAGCAGGACTGCACCAAGTCCCTTTTCTGAATCATCACATTGTATGACTAACTGTTGTCCTGGTTAGTAGTATTCCAAGACTCGTGCTTTTGTAAGTAACTCTTTGATCCTGAGGAAGGCATTCTGTTGCAGCTCTCCCCAGTCCCATACAATGTTTTGTTTGGTCAACTGGTATATTGGCTCCACCTCCGAGGCTAAGTGAGGGCAGTATTTTGAGAGGTAGTTGACCATTCCGATTAGCCGATGTACCCCTTTTACATCTATAGGTGGAGGCATTTCTATGATTGCTTCTACTTTCTTTGTATCTGGGCGAAGCCCTTCTGCTGACACTATGTGTCCAATGTATGTAACTTCGTGCTGCTTTGACCTCATCTTGTCAGGGTTGAGTTTGACATTTCTGTCTCTGCATCACTCCAGAAATTCTTTCAGTTCCTCATCATGGTCCCGTTCAACTTCCATGTGGTTTGCACCTTCCACATAGATGAGGATGTCATCTGCGATCACTTTTACCCCTGGCAACCCCTCCAAGGCTTGGTGCAGTCTCCTCTGGAAGATCTCCAGCAATGGAGAGATGCCCATTGGGAGGGAACACCACCTGTAATGTCCAAAGTGCATTGCAAAGGTTGTGAGATTGCTGGATTTTTCATCCAATCGAATGTGTCAAAAACCATCTGATGTTACAGACCATGAACATATGGGCTTTTGCTAATTCTGGCAAGATGTCTTCAATAGTAACCGATAGTGTGCTCCTTTTAGAGCCTTGTTCAGTGGTTTAGGGTCTATGCAGATTCACAACTTGCCTGACGGTTTCTTCACCACTAGCATGCTCATGGCACACCCCCTTGAGGCTGTTATTGACTCGTTGTATGGTTGGGGAAGGGAAAAGTTGGGGGTAGGGGGTGGGGGGCAGGAGGGGACAGGGTGAGGGGGAAGGGAGGGAAACAAGGCTGTAACTCAGAAATCTGGGAGGGACTAGGGGAAAGAGAAAGGAGGCAGGTCCAAATTANGAAAACTGGGAGGGACTAGGGGAAAGAGAAAGGAGGCAGGTCTAAATTAAGGATCATGGCTGAACTGAAAATCTGTACTTTAAATGTAAAAGGATTGAACTGTCCAACTAAAAGGAAAAAGCTGTGTCAATATCTTAAATGAAAACAGATACAGGTGGCTGCATTACAAGAAACACATTTATTGAAAAAAAGATAATGCCAGGGTTAGAGAGAAACAATTTGAACACATAATTTTTGCAAATTCAAAGGCAAAGAAGGCTGGGTTCCTGCTGGCATTTGCCAGCAAAATTAATTGGGTGGGAAACAAAACAATTAAAGACCTGGAGGGGAGATATCTTTTGGCTCAAGGGCTGTTGGGGGTGGGGGGGAGGAATTCACGTTCCTCACCTTTTACGCCCCAAACGCGGGACAAGCAAAATTCACGCAAACAATGTTAGATCTGGTTAAGAAGGAGGGTCAGGGTACTGTGGTAATGATGGGGGATCTTAATAGTCCATTGACCCAGTTAGATAGATCAGGGCAGGGAAAGCTGAAGAAAGGCCAGAAAAAGATAGCACAAAAAGTAGCTAGAGCACACTTTATAGACATATGGAGATGGAAACACCCAAAAGACAGAGAATACACCTTTGATTCTAACAGACATATGTCTTACACCAGGATAGACTATATTTTTATGCAAAAAGAGGCGTGGGGTTGATGTCAAAGGTGTGAGATAGAACCCGCAGTGTTCACGGACCACAGCTTGGTGTCAGTATCAATACAGATGGGACAACAACAATAAAAAAATGACACGCAGATGGTCATTAAATAAAGCAACTTTATTGACTTCTGCAAATAAAGAGAAAATTAAGCAAGAGATAACAGAGTTCCTCCAGCTGAATGACAATGGAGAGGTCTCCAAGACAACTCTGTGGGAAGCGGCCAAGCCATTCATTCGGGGCCAGTACATAGCATTAGAGGTCCAGAATAAGAAAAAGAAAAAAACGGAGTTAAATGAACTATACCTTAGACTCAAACAGGTAGAAGGCAGCCGAAAATTAATCTGACAAGGAAAGGGACAAAGGAATGGGCAGAGATCAGGAGTCTGATTGATGCAATGGAGACAGAGACAATAAGAAAAAAGATAAGGTATACCAAACAAGTCTACTACGCAAAAAGTAATAAGGTAGACTAGATAGAGTCTTGTCCTGGATGATTAAAAAGCAGAGAAAAAAGACACAGATAACACACATACTGCATCCTAACAAGGGGACGTATATAGCAGAACCCGAAATGCAGAAACAATTTTTTGAATTTTATAAGTCACTCTACACCTCAGAAAACCTGAACCAGGAAGACATTAATAAATACTTAGGGAAAATAAAATTACCTAAAATTACTGCAGAGCAAAGGAGAATGCTTAATGAACCCATTTCAGTGGAGGAAATAGAGAGGACAATTAAAGAATTGCCTAAAAATAAAACACCTGGCCCAGATGGTTTTATTCCAGAATTTTACCAAATGTATTCAGACATAATAACCCCTCTGTTGTGTAAAGTATTTAACTTAATAAAAAAAATAAGGAGATGCAAGAGACATTTTGCATGGCCACAATAACACTATGTCCCAAAGCAGAGAACATGGGAAAGGAATATGGGGACTTTAGACCCATATCCCTATTAAACACGGATGCCAAGATCTTTACTAAGATCCTGGCTACCCAACTTCAAATCATCATCAAGGAGATAATTGGTCTGGATCAGACAGGATTCATAGGGGGAAGAATGGGTATTGACAATGTGAGAAGAGCGGTCAATTTAATTTATAAACTTAATAAGAGAAAAGACCAGCAGCCATCATATCCTTAGCCAATAAAGCATTTGACAGACTGGAAAAAGGATTCTTAATGGCCACAATAACTAATATGGGTTTTGGAGGGACGTTTTTGGAATGGGTCAAATGTATATACAAGAAGCCTATTGTGCAGATAGTAATAAACGGAGAACTGACCCCAGTGTTTCAACTGATGAGAGGAACCAGACAAGGATGCCCATTGTCCCCACTCCTGTTTGACATCGCAATAGAACCTTTGATGCTGGCCATTAACCAAAATGATAAAATAAAGGGGGTAGAGGATGGCAAGACAGAACATAAAACAATGGTATATGCAGATGACATGCTCCTCTCCCTAACGAACTTACAAACCTCCATGCCGGAACTCTTAACAGGGTTGGCAGAATCAAAATCCAGAATTTGGATTTGGATTCTGCCACTCCCGATTCAGACACCCCGGGAGTTCTTTCAGAAAATAGATAAAACTATGAGATTTATTATATGGGGGAAAAAGAAACCACGGGTATGCAGATCAATTCTTAGGACAGGGATTGAGAAGGGAGGGTGTAACTTACCTGACCTGAGACTCTATGCAGAGGCCTTGGTGTTAAGAACAGTTAAGATCTGGTACAACGAGGGCAAAGAGCCAAAATGGCAAAACTTAGAAATGGATATTTTAGGGATTAAACAGGAGTGGGACCTATTTGAGGGAGTATCGCTAATCACATTAAAAGGGAAAGAAATGAAGGACCATCCCTTTGTAGGTGCGGCGATGAGCGCATGGCATAGTTGCAAAAAAAAAATGGAGACCCTCCCAGAGAAGACACCATAAACCCCCTTAGGGAAGGTGGGACCTGATTGGAACAAAAAAGAGAAGGAAATACTTCAGAGGTGGAAGGAGAAAGGGATAGGTAGGGCAACTCATATGTTCCTACAAGATACCGTCAAAACTGTAGAAACACTGGAGGAGACTCTAGCAGGGAAAGTAGACTTTTGGATATATTGCAAACTACATAGTGCCATGAATAATTCTAGGGATAAGGTCCACTTCAGCAGGGCTCCTACTGCTATGGAAAGGATGTTGTTTAATTATGATGGACATAAGGGGATATTTTCCATCCTGCATAGACTAGTGAAAGCCCTATATCACTTCCCAGACGCGGGATATATTTCTAAATGGTCAGATAAACTGATGCTAGAGATAATGGAGGGAGATATGAAAAGTATCTGGGAATATATGTCTATCTGTTCTATGTCACTATTAGTTAAGGAACCTCAGATAAAGCTAATCCAGAGGTGGTATATCACACCAGAAGGGATAAACAGAATCAAAAATACTTACCCGTCTACCTGTTGAAGGGGATGTGGAGAAAGGGGTACATATTTACATTGTTGGTGGAGCTGTCCTAAAGAGCAGCCTTATGGAAAAAAGTATGGACTCTAATTAATGGACAGCTGGGAGTGAATCTCCCATTCAAACCAGAGATTGCGTTGTTGAGACTATACCCACCAAAGACGCTAACAAAGACCCAGAAAAGAACCAGTCAGAACTTCTGTTTAGCTTCGGTGCACACAATTGCCAAGACGTGGAAACATGCAAACGGGACTTACCAAGCTCGCATGGCTTCAGCGGTTATGGCACGTGCTATCGATGGAATGGATCACTGCTAGTTTTAAAGACGACTTAAATAAATTTTATGAAAAATGGACCCGATGCTGGACAGTTCTGACACAACAAATCAAGATGGATTAATATACTAAATCGACCTGCCTGAAAGACATTTTATAGAGTACAGCCATGTTGGAGGGGGGAGGATGGGGGAGGGGATAAGAGGGGGTAATTGCAAGGTGGAAAGTTGGGGAAATCTACACAGCAGCATCTAAAAACAAAGAAGCTTCAAATGTACAACTAACACCAATAACACAGTCGCTTGGTTATATGTCAGGACATGAACACCAACGGGCTTTTAATGTCCGTAGGGATCAAAATGTAACTTGTAAATTGATGTTGCTGATATGGAAAATAAAAAATATATGAAAAAACAAAAAAACAATGGGGGTCATCACTCCCTCGGCCCTCCCCACCAGCATCACCTCTGTCTTGTCGGGATTCACCTTCAGGCGGCTTGCCCTCATCCAGTCTCCCACCGCTGCCAGACACCGGGTAAGCAACGAGACTGCGGGGTCTGAGTGTCGTTGGCATAGGCTGCTGCAGTTCCTGATCTCCATGTTTGAACCAAGCTTCTCTCAAGGGATTATGTTACAGGATGCCCCGCTATCTAGCTGAAATCATATCAGCTTGTCTTCTGCGTGCATTGCAGCAAAGATGGCTGCTGGCTTCAAGTCTTCCAGGGCCCCCATGTGATGCTGGTGAGGCATCAGTACGATAGTAATTAGTATTACTTCTGCGTCATCCTCACTGTCCAACATGACTGCCCCTTCCTTTTCCGGCAGGAACTGCACGGTGTTTTCCCACCACAACGCTCTACAAACGCTCCTAAAATGGTTCCGTTTGTTGCACACATGCAGTGTTGTCTGAATGAGGGACATTTTTCTTTTAATGGTTTGTGTTGTTTCCCGCAATAGGTGCATCACCCTCCGCGTTGGGTCCCCAACGGGCATATTTTGGCTTCCTTCTCAGGCTGCCTCTGTCCCACCCCCTGCACCATGTCGGGTGCTTGTGCTCCCAGGACTTTCATCTATGTTTTGGCAGATTCTGCAGCACGGGCAATGTCCAGACATTTGCTCAGTGTCGGGTCACTCTTGCAGAGTAATTGCTTGCAAAGCTGTCTGTCCCAGGCCCCCCACACATAATTCTGCCTTTGATTAAGGAGTCTTCTAGCTCTCCAAACCCGCACGTATTAGCTAGGGCCCTCAGCTCCATCACATAAGCCTCCAAGCCTTCTCCCTCCCATTGGTCCCTGGTGGAGAACTTCTACTGTCTCATTGCGTTTGGGTGCGCAGTGAGATTCTAGCGAGTTTAGGATCGCTGACAAAGGAGAGGCTGGAGTCTGCTTCCGGCTAGTGCATACATTCCTGCCTTAGGGCCCGCTAAGGTAAAATAGCAGCTTTACCTTCATGGATTCTTCTGCCTCCATCGTGGCCAGGTTTGTCTACAGCTCAAGTTCCTGCTTTCACCACACCCATGCCTGCCCCAGGTTTTGATCTGCAAAATCCAGGGATGCGGGTGGCTTCAGCGAATGCGGCATGGTGCCTCTGTTCCTCAAGCTCCTTCAGGAAATGACCAGCTTACCACTGCCACTATGTGTCACAAAGCAGGAACGACACCGGTAAGTTAAAAGATAAGGACTGCTCGATTAGGCTTACATCTGCCCGGAGGGCATGCAAGAGGCTGCTGCTCGGCTTGCAGTCCCTCCTTTCTCTGGCGTCTTGGCATGCAAACCCCCAAGGCTGTCTCTTCTGGTTGCTGGGCTGTGCCCCTCCCACTTAACTCCTTCCATTACGTGTGGTCCTGCGCCACCAGATGTTGACCCGAGACTGCCCCAGGGCAGGTAGGTGGCAGGCCTGAAATAAGTCCTCCTGAAGATCCTGGGTGCTCATTCTGGGCCAAGGGCTGTCCACAACGGCCAATGTGGGCCAGCGGTCTGTTCAGCTCTGCCATCCCTGCTGCTGGGTGGGGGCTGACATGCCTGGGTGGTATGGCTAGTTGCCATGGCTGCCTGTCATGGTGGGGGGGGCAGGGCCAGAGCTGATCACCCACCCACACGTCTCTTGTGGTTCCACCCCTACCCGGGTCATGCAGGTAGCATGACACTCCCAGCGGCAGCCACATTTGATCAGTGCCACCCACCGACCCGGAGTGGCAGCTGCTGTTCCTTGCCCTGGGTTGGGGAGCTGCCATGCCGCTCTCACATCTGTTTTTACCCCTGGTTGCAGACTGCAGCATATAACGCTTGGCAGGCTATGGCAAGTCCTAAAATATTTTCTGTTTCCTTTGTGCCAATGCCTCAGAGCCAGACTTTTAATTGGATTTTTTTAAAAGTAGGGTCTATACACTTTCTTCTAATTCCTGAAGCTGGGTTTTCATTGGTGTGGCCTCCTACCCTGTTCTTCTTCTCTATACTTATCTATTTCTTGTAGTCTTTCTTAATTGAGTCTCGTAGTCTTTCTTAATGCTCCTCCAGCGCATGCGATTGTGATAAGCATGTTCCGTTCTCTCAGAACATTCTGTTGCAGAAGTAGCACTTCTCAACATCAGGAATGTATCCCTACCCCTCCCTATGTGCCTCCCACTTGCCTCCCCTCCCTTTGTCTCTTTTAGATTGTAAGCACTTGGGGCAGGGATCTATCAGGATGACAGTTTAGCACCAAACACATTCCTGCTGCTATGGGCATAATTAATAATAATGATTGTACAAGAAGAAAAATATGGTCAAAGGACTGGACCATGATCCACAAGCCACTTACTCCAAAGCAGTCCAACTGAAGGCTCCAGGCCAAATAGTTACTCCAGCTAGCAAGTTACTTCAGAGTAAGTAGTTTGTGGATGGGAGCTCTGGAGGATACTACCCAGCACAAAATTCTCTATTTTTTTTAGACAGAATTATTTTTCCACCCAAAAAGGAATAGAGGTTCAGAATCAAAAATTCACCCAGGGAAATTCCTCCTCCTAGTTGCATTTGTTTTTTTCAAAGAAGCTGTCCATGTTTGAGCAATATGGTAGAGTCACTACCTCATTATCTCTTGGAGTGTCCTTTTACATGAGGACATAAGAGTAAAATGGCCCTCTCCGTTGTTCTCTTCTAATCCGGCCTGGTCTTCCCTGACAATTACAAGTAAACTTCAATTACTAATGGGGAGCAAAAATCCCAAGACACTTTTTCAAAGTTGCAATGTTTCCATCCTTGCTGCTAGGATTAGGGAGGTGCTACCCTTTGCTGATGCACCGCTGATGTAGTAGTTATACTCGGATTTTATTACCGTCATTGTTATACTGTAGTATGGTGTCCGTATTTGTTTGTGTTTGTCTCTTTGCCTTTTGTTCTAATTTGAAACAGTCAATGGCTATCAAATAACATCCTTTGACTGACTGACTATTTGTTTTTTCAATAAACATTTCTGAAATGCAACAAATATTTGTGTAATTTTGAACTGAAATGTCAAATTTCAGTTTGCTAAAATTGGAATTCAACTTGAGTCAAGAGTTTTGTTTTAACTTTGGTTTTATGGAAAAATTGAAGGAGGGAGGGATGGAGGGAGAGATTTCTGGAGAAGTCTTTCTTTTGCAGTGGTCGCTATCTTGTGATAGGGTCTTCTGGAACTTGGCTTTGTGCATGCATAAAAAAAGCAACACTCAGCATCCACATCACCGATTTCTCTTCTGAAAAGAAGCTGACTTACAAAGTCACAGTTTCCTGCTTTTGCTTGGCAGAGGGTTAACACGGGTCAAAATCCTTCCTCTTCGGTCAGTCTTTCCCCTTGTCCCGTGTCCTCTAGTGGGTCAACCCAGGCTCTGCATGCACCTGGCACGTGCAATGTGTGTACATGGTGCACACCAAGCATGTAATGCACACGCAGCATATGCACACATATCTTGGATATTAATACCTTAATAGTCTCTCTTTCTTGTTGGATGGATTTTTCTGTGCAGATAGTTAAGGCATGGTGAACCCTGTGGTGGTCCAGGGGTCTGGACTAGATGACTCTTAAGGTCCCTTCCAGTTCTGGGATTCTCTGATTCTTCTGTCCTATGAGTCCTTTTCTCCACTGTGTACCTGAGCTAAGCATATGTACCTGCCAGTAAAAAATTATTTTTAGGGGCCCACACCAGTCCCAGAAGCCACACCCCCTATCCTAGAAGCCACGCCTCCCACCTCAGACCTTCTCAGAGCAGGAAAATGAAACCTATTCTCCAGTTAGCAACACATCCCCTAGACTAACATGCCTCTCTACAGTTGAGTATACAACAGGAATTCTTATGATTTAATCTATGGCCCTTTTCACACAGACACTCTAACACTGATAAAGTGGGCATAACATTTTATTATACATGTTTCAGGGCACCCATGGAGCACACCTGCAGCCCTGTAACACCCATTTTATGAGTGTTAAATTGTCTGAGTAAAAAGGTCCTATGTGATAGCCAGCACAGGCGGTGGGACAGCCAGGAAAGTCACTAGTAAATGTCAGATAAACCACCCAGGTTTTTCTAGCTTTCTTTCCAACCCCAAAATGGCCAATATTATTTTTTCCTGGTCTTTCACATTTTGGGGTATGCATTCCTATCAGTAGCATTTCTTGGGACTCAAGTTCCCCTCCTTGAATTTAATTGCAAGTCCCATCCCCCTACAAATTAAACCCTAGCACCTGCTACTAGGGATGTGTGAACGCGGTCCAGGGGTTCGGCCCAAATTCGGGGTGTTCAGTCTGTTCGTGAACACCCCGAACCCAAACTGCCCCCCGCCCAAATCGGCTGAACAAAGTTTGGGATCTGAACCCGTTTGGGCAGGGGGTGGGGGACAGGGGGGAACCCACTTTTCCCTCCTGAACCCCCCTCCAGGCTGCGCAGGTGGAAGGGGCACCAGGGCTCACCTCTCCCCCCACCCTGCACAGCCTTGTAATTTTTTTTTTAAAACCCCACCCCAGGGATCGCCCTACCTGGTGGTGCCGGGGCTCCGACCCTGGTTCTGGCAGCGGCGGGTCTGGCGGCAGCGGTGCTCTGGATCGCTTCAGGCCTCTACTAGGTCTTCCGGGTCACCTGACCCGGTCACGTGACCTGGAAGACCTAGTAGAGGCCTGAAGCACTCCGGAGTGCTGCTACTGCCGAACCCACCACCACCGCTGCTGCTGGACCTGGGGCCAGAACCTCGGCACCACCAGGTAGGTCAGGCTTTGGCCCCAGGTCCAGCAGTGGTAGCGGCGGTGGGTCCGGGTCTGGCGGCGCTCTGGAGCACTTCAGGCCTCTACTAGGCCTTCCAGGTCACCTGACCTGGTCATCTGACCCAGAACGCCTAGTAGAGGCCTGAAGTGCTCCAGAGTGCCGCCACTGCTGGACCCACCACCACTGCCGCTGCTGCTGCCGGACCCGGGACCGGAGTCCCGGCACCACCAGGTAGGGTGATCCCTAGGGTGGGGGGTTAAAAAATAAAATGTACAAGGCTGCGCAGGGTGTGGGGGGGAGGTGAGTCCCGGCACCCCTTCCACCCACGCAGCCGGGAGGGGGGCGCGGGAGGGAAAACCGGGTTCTCCCCTGACCCCCGCCCAAATGGGTTTGGCTCCTCTGAACAGCTTTGGGCTGAACAGTCAGAACCGGGGGGCTGAACCCCGAATGGGCCGAACACCAAACTCCCCCGTGTTTGCACATCCCTACCTGCTACTTCTCAACTTTGTGAACTACCCCTGTCCGTTATTCTAGACTCTAAGCCCCTTGGGGCAGGGAACTGTCTCTAATTAACGATTTTTAAGTGCCAGATGCATTTACGGTACTATATAACTACTTAATAAATAATAAATAAATAACATTGTGGCCCTTATCCAACCATACAGTTGCACCGGGTCAAGGATACCATATGCATATGGGGATTCGAGCCTATATTTTTAGTTTGCTGATCTTTAAATATGCAGAACCAGCTGCCTTTGCATACATTCTACAGTGTCATTTGCATTTGGGTTATCAGCTTGCTTCACTTTTTAACAGTTTGAACCGGTAACCAACCCCCAACCTCCTTCTTTTTTTAGGTGGTGGCTTGAACTGGAACTGAACCCAAACTGATTGGGTGCATCTGAACCCAAATTTGAACCAAACCCAAATAAGTAGAGAGAGACCCAACTTGGCAAGCCTGTCAGTTGGGTGAACTATCTTCATGTGTGTAAACAGGACAAATTTGAACTGGAGTTCGAGATCAGCCATCAATATGCTGATGACGTTCAGCTCTACATTTCTTTTTCATCTGACCCAGGCTCTGCAGTCTTCGTGCTTACTCGATGTCTGGCTGTTGTTGGGGACTGGATGAGGATGAGTCAATTGAAGCTGAATCCAGACAATGAGGTGAGGATGTTTGGCTGGCCTTCTAACCTGTAGGGGATTGGGACTCCTGTTAAGATGGAGTCCAGTCCAGGCCCCCTCTGATCAACCAGGTTCACCACCTCGGAATGCTTCTGGACCCCTTGTTGCATCTGAATTGTCAGGTTGCAATGGTGGCCAGGAGCACTTTTCGCCAACTCCATCTGGAGTTGCGACCGTTTCTTTCCGATTTGGATCTGGCCACTGTCATCCATGCTTTCTTCACCTCACAGCTGGACTACTTCAATGTGCTCTACGTGGGGCTGCCCTTGATGACTATTCAGAAGCTGCAGCTGGTGCAGAATGCGTTGGTTTTCCACCTCTCGGGGGAGATGCGCCAGGAGCACATTACACCAGTGCTCCAAAGTCTGCACTGGTTTCCTATAGCTTTCCGGGCACAATTCAAGGTGCTGGTTTTGACCTTTAAAACCCTAAATGGTCTGGGCCCCAGATATCTGAGAGACTACCTGTCCGTCCATGCCCTACTGTGGCCCCTGCGATCAGCCAGGAACACCTCCCTGCGGGGACCATATGTTAATCTTGTTCATATGGTGAGGGCTCACCAGGGGATGTTCTCGGTTGCTACCCCAGTGCTATGGAACACTCTTCCCCCAGAGGTTCATTTGAGCCTGAACCTGGGCATCTTTGGGAGACTTTGCAAGACCTTTCTTTTTGTTAAGGCATTGGCAGGCAGGGATAGGGAATAGGGGTTTTGGTGGGGGCGTGGGGTAAGGGGTGAGGGGGTGGTTGAGGAGGATTTTATGGGGATTGTGGTGAGGTTGGTGGGGGAGGAGAAAGTTTAGGGGTTGGTTTTTATGCTGTTTTTATGTATTATATTTATCTATTTTGCAAACCAGCCTGAGCCAACTGGAAAGGGCGGGGTATAAATTTAAATAAATAAATAAATAAATTAAATAAATAAACATGAAATCCTAATAGAACACCTTTTGCAAAGTCCCTTCCCAGACTACGTCCATGCATTAGGGAGATGGGTTGAGGTTTTTTTTAACAATAAATAAATAAATTAAAATCTTCTTGGCCTTTAAAAAAGCGCACCGAGTCATGATGGGATGGTTTGAAAATTATGGGCTCCATTAGAATGCGCATTTTGGGACAAACCCAAGTCATTTTATAATGGCAAAAAAAGTCACCCATTTCTCCATGTCAAGAGCGCTTAGACAGAGGGTATTTTCAGATGTGACACCCCCACCTGTGGCCACGCTTACCCCAGTATGGCCACGGGCAGGGGTGTCACATCTGCTCCCGCCCCATCCGATGTATACCATGGGCGGGAGCAGAAATAACCCCAGACCATGGTAGGGCTAACGTGGGATGTGTGCTGGGCTTCCGGCCAGCGCACATCCCATGTTTAGCCCTGCCACGGTTCGGGGTAGGCGTCCCCCAGACCGTGGTAGAGCAGTTCATCACATCATGGGCATGAGGGGGCGGCTAAGAAATGTAAATAAATAAATAAATAAATCTGATGGCCCGTTCCACCTAAACCCAGCCTGTGGCCGGAGCAGTTCTGGCCTCATAGGCCACCACACCCGCCCATCAGGGAGGAGACGGGATCGCACTAAAGAGTGCAGGGGGCAGAGCTGTGCGGACCCAAGTCCACACAGTCTCTGCCCTCTCCCCACCCGTTCCCCAGCCCCGGACACCAGAACGTTTGTTTGGCAGCCAGGCAGACCCCTTCCCAGGGTGTGACGGCTTCTCAGCTGTCACATCGGAAAATACCCTGAGTGATGAATTGCAAAACGGATGTGTTAGACAACTTAGTTGAGCGACACTAACTAAGTAGTCAGGTTCACTTTCCAAGGAAGGGGCGTCCTGCTGAGTAGGTTGTTAATAACACATGTTTCTGGAACCGTTATTTACATCTCTTTACAGAGATGACTGTTCTGGGGACCGGAATATTACACTGGAGTAAACAACTGTTCTAACATTAACTAGTCCTTTGCAACTTGGATGCAAATAAATATTTCCATGAATGCCAGAATACCACTGTTAGTCTGAATATCAGGAAGAGGTTTCTGGCAGTAAGATACATCTTGCTGTGCGATTGTCCCCTAAGGGAAGTGGGGGAAGCCCCATCATATGAGACAATTGAAATTGGACTAAAGAAAGCATGAGACTTGGCAAGGATAATTTAATAGGACTGTGTAATTTTAATGTGTAAGACTCCACGGCAAGCAGTGTGCCATTCTTTCCACCATGCACACACACTCTCACACACTTTAAACCTCCCAACATTTCCAGTAACCAAAAAGGGACAAGTCCCACCCCCTCAGCCAATAAGCTCCACCCTTCAGTGAACAAGCCCCACCCCCTCATACACTTACATATACACACACCTCTCAAAATTCCAAGTGCAGAAAGAGGCCAGAGGCCAGACTGGGAAGAAGAGTAAGCATGGGCAGGGCAGTTAAGTAGGCGAGTTCTGTGATACAGGTTGCTCAGACAAGGAGGTGTAGCAGGACAGGGAAATAAGTACAGGCGGAGAGCCAATCAGCAGCGGCCTCCTACTACTCACCTGACCCCCTACAGCTGTATCAGGTTCAGGCTGGGTGGATTGTGCCTCATTGGATGTAATTTGCTGCTCTAGCCTCAGGTTGCTGTGGTGCAGTTGGGAAGGCACCAGTTCCATCTCACTAGGGAGCCAATTTCCTGGCACCTAACAGGTTTTTACTGTAGAATAGGCAGTAAGGAGCCACCTGAGGGAAAAAACCCCACTGCAGAAGGATGGTCATATTTACAGTAACTGAATTTGTCTAAGGATCCATTATCCTAATAACACTTGCGCTCCCGCATGTGGAAATCATCCACTTTAAATAATTGGCTATGCTGCAGCTGAATATTCAATTCCCATAGAAGTATTTCACTTGGTTTGTCTCTAAGCGGTAAAGCTTTGTCACCGCCTCACTCCCCATGTGCCCGAGCAACCCTTGAGATCATCTGTGGGTGCCTTTTTGGAGGTTCCCCGGGCGAGGCGGGTGGCCACCGATGTTAGATCTTTTTCGGTGGCCGCCCCTGTGCTGTGGAATTCACTCCTGGAGGAGGCTCGGTTGGCTCCCGCTCTCCTGCTGTTTCGGCATGTATGTAAGACCTGGCTGTTCCGTCAGGCTTTTGGCGAGGGGTAGGGGTGGGGTGGGGTGGGTTTCCCCACATATTGTATTTTTTAATTGTTTGAAATTTTTTATATTGTTTTTATTGAATGTTGTTCACCGCCCCGGGCTGCCCTGAGGGCAGGAGGGGCGGGATATAAATTTTAAATAAAGAAAGAAAGAAAGAAAGAAAGACTGCTCCAGAGAGCCTTTTTATGGCTATAACTAGGACTGAAATGTGATTTTGCCAAAACTGGAAATCTCCTCAAAATCCTGGTTACCAATATCATTTTTGGTCAAATTGAGAACCTTGCGGTACTCTGTAATGTCTCAAATGACATTTAATTTATCAGTTTACTGACTTTCCTCTTACCAGGATCCCATTTGTATCTTTGCTCTTTTACTGCTTTGACTTTACTGCTTTGTCCTCCATTTCAAATCCTAAGAGGTAATACTGACGCAATACTGCATTTCTTGCTCTCCATGTCCCCTTGTATTTTCTTGTCACTCATTGGCTGGTGCGCAGATTCCTTTACTGATCTGCAATCCACTTGCAGATTGGCCAAAGTTAAAGTGCACTGGGGCAAGTTTAGGGGGTGAACTATTTGCACAGTGATTGGCTCAGAAATGCAGAAACAACAGACCTGGAAGTAAAGTGGTACCCTCAGCAATGCAGTAAGCGGTAAATGAACTGCAAACGATGAACAGTAAGCACAAAGTCGGTAAATCAGGACGGTATCTTGTGGTACTGCCTACCACCTGGCTTCAACACCAGCAATAGTAGAGATCAGGGAGCCAAACCAGTATTTATTTGGGTTTGGTTCAAGAATTGAGAAATCATATCAGTATTGGGAAACGGTTGGAAAATCGATCCTGGTTCCTGATATGGCAAAATGTCTCGTGAGCAGCAGTTTAGCTGCTCATGTCAGGCCTAGCTATAACTCATTCCCTTTGTGTTTCCCCCACCCCAATTTTCCTCCTTGTTAAATACAGAAACATGATGTCATTGCAGGCTTTTATTTTCAGTTTTTCTAATGGTTAAAAAAATGCAAGGGGTTTAAATATAACAAAACCAAATTCAAGTGCAGTTCTTCTCTGAGCAATCCTGCAGAACCAGCTCAGCTCTGAGATTTTGAGAAGGATTACTTTCTAGCTCACAAGCCATTGATATAGTTCTTAACTCCTTTTTTAGTGCCCCAGGACACTAGGGGACTGATCCAAGATATGCGCACATACCAAGCACATGCATGCAGAGCACGCATGTACCAAGGACGCACCAAATGCAACCGGATGTGCACACACCAAGTGCAGAACATGAGTGGACCAAGAACAGTCTAGGCGTGCATTGTGTATGTGTCAGCAGGGATAGGAAGGGGGTCCCACCACACATGCACGTGCTCCGGGCCTGCCTTGGCTCTGCCTCGTATTGAAAGGGAAAAGGTGTCCGTCAGGATAGTATGTGGGCCTGTGAAGTCTCACAGAGACTAGACCCCTATCATCATAGGGTGCAGAGAACAAAGGAAGGCTGGAGCCTGTTAGCTCCCTGCTAACATTAGTCACCCACGTTCACACTGGAGGGGGGTCCGGGTGAGTCAGTGAGACCTGGTGGGGAAGAAGAGGCAGGACCCCTTGGGACAACCAGGAAGGAAGGAGAGGGCAACACACTCAGGACTGGGAAAAGGGAACCCGGGAGGGGGGAAGGGCACTCACACACACCTTCAAACTCACACCTTTCACGTCCCTGCTACACACTCCAAGGGAAAGACAAGTACCCAGGAGATAAGCACTACGCCACACCACGATATGCACAAGTCAACAATATCCACAAGGAACTACTTAGCTCTCAGGCGGGGGCCAGCTTCTCGCTCTGATTACCGGTCCTGTCTCAGTCTCAGCGCCGGTGTTTTATCCCTGTAGTCCTGCCCCCTGCCGTGCCTGCAGCCGCGCGGAATGCCGCGGCGGTGCAGGCCCTGACTCCGCGTTTGGTGGCGAACCCGGAAGTGCTGCATTGCTGCCGTCAGCCGGCCCGTCCGCTGCAGCACCTCAAGGTACTAGCGGTGACAGGACAAGTGCAGCTGGTGGTGCTGAGGGGGGATCGGGGGTGGCGCCCGGGAGGGGGGCACTGGGGTGCCCTCGGCGCCTCCTACTAACAGTATGGTGTGCACAAGGTGCGTGAAAGTCCTGCACTCCTGCTAACCTGCACACGGTGCGTGCGTACACCTTGGAATGGGCCAAAAATGGAGACAGTGGGAATGAAAAGGTGTAATTGTTTGAGGAGGGCACGCAGCCTGAAGACTTTTTACACTTCAAGAAGAACCCACAGACTAAATTTGTAGAGCTGGTAGCAAGAGAGCAAATTAATATGTCATCACTGATAGCGTTACTCTACATTGCCACTGTACGGAGCTAATTATTAGAGTAGAACAACAACGCCTTTAAAAGACTGACTTGTCCTAAGAGCAGTCTGTAATGTATGTTCATGAACCTGAACTACAAGCAGCCATGGTTCAAGTCCAAGGGCAGCCTTTGCTCTCTCCCCTCTGGTTTGGTTGGCCCTTCTGTCAAAGTTGAATTTCCTCATTTCTAACGATGGCTCATTCTTCTTGTTGATTCCTAGAACCCCTTTAAAAGGCCATCACAAACATGGAGGCACTGTGCAAAGAATGTGTCCATTTTGCCTTTAGGCTCCAATGCAAGAGGCTTTGTAGCTTCTTATTTGTTATGAAGTTTACACACTTCCCAGACAGCATTTAATGTCATCAGCCAACAAGGGCTCCTGCAGGGAAAATCTTGAATGGCCAAAGCTGAAGTGATAAATCAGAGAGAAAAGCAGATCTTCTCCGGCATTTCCTACTGTAACCGTACACCAATCAAGGGAATGGAGAGTGACTTTAAAGACATAGGTCTTGGCCTAAGTGTTGTGTTAAATGATGCGAGTCTGACTCTGGCTAGATTCATTTAAAAAACCCATTAATTATTTGGGCTAATTATCAGAAAGCTTTTCTTTTTGACTTTTTTGGAGCCAACTCCAATTGTCATCTTAAAATAGCATCTTTACTGGCAGAAAATCAAGCTTTGAAAAAAGGCATATGGAATACATCTCCCTAAGTGCAGAAATCCTATTTATTTAGACACATTTTTATCAGATGAGCATGCATGCTTGCCGAAGCCCATATTTTGAATCAGTAGCAGGTGCTTTGCAAGTTCTGTGGAAGATGCTTTTTGAACTGAGTTTAAGAGTTTCTGGATATTATGGTTTAGATTCTCTCCCTTATATTCTGATACATTCTCTCCTTTACACTCCCTTACACTCCCGCTGTGACATTTTTGCTGACCTTTTTTCTGATAAAATCTCTCAGATTCACCATGACCTCGATGCTGCACTCGTGACAGTGGATGAATCAGAGGTAAGGGAAGCCCTGCCATGTCTGTTGTTGTGGGATCAGTTTCAGTGGGTATCGCCCACTGACGCAGCGGAGGTCCTTGGGATGGTTCGGACCACCTGTTGTGAATTAGATCCGTGCCCATCCTGGCTGGTGGAGACCAGCCGGGAGATGCTAGGGCTGTTGCTGGCAGGGGTGGTCAATGCCTCCCTTAGGGAGGGCAGGGTGCTGAGCCATCTCAAAGAGGCGGTGGTGTGGCCTCTGCTCAAGAAGCCATCTTTGGAAGTTGATTCCCTGGCCAGCTATTGGCCAGTCTCTAACCTTCCCTTTTTAGGGAAGGTTATTGAATGGATGGTGGCTCGGCAGTTAGAGGGGCAATAGGGCCGGGTCAGTTTTCTTGATCCCTCGCAGTCTAGTTTTCGCTCTGAGTTTGGCATGGAGACTGCGCTTGTGGCCTTGGTCGATGACCTATGCTGTGAATTGGATCAGGGCAGATCATCAATTTTGATCTTACTGGATCTGTGGGCAGTGTTTGATACCGTTGATCATGAGATGTTGGTGTCAAGGCTGCAGGACCGGGCTGGAGTGAGCGGAATTGTTCTTGAATGGTTCTGCTCATTCCTGGCAGGGAGAACTCAGCAGGTGGTTCTTGGGGAATGTACTTCATCTCCCCAGAATCTCATGTGTGGAGTTCCGCAGGGTTCTATTCTGTCCCCTCTCCTTTCAATGTGAATATGCAACCTTTGGATGAGGTCATGAGAAGGTTTGGCATGCAATGTCATCAGTACGCCGATGATACACAGCTCTACCTCTTGTTTTCTGGAGACCCAGGCCCAGCAGTCTTGGTGCTTACCCGGTGCTTGGCAGCTGTGGGGGACTGGATGAGGACGAGATGTCTGAGGCTGAATCCTGACAAAATGGAGGTGATGTTGGTGGGTAGGGCTGAGGGGGTGGTGGCTCCTGTCATTGGCAGGGTCTGCCCCCCTTTGGCTGCTCAGGTTCGTAGTCTGGGGGTGCTTCTTGACCCACAGCTCTGCCTGGATTGTCAGGTGGAGGCTGTGGTGAGGGGAGCATTTAGCCAATTACATCTGGTATGACGACTGCAGCCATATGTCTCAGGCTCGGATCTGGCCACCATCATCCATGTCTTCATTACCTCTCGACTGGACTACTATAATGCGCTCTATGTGGGGCTACCCTTGATTACGGTCTGGAGGTTGCAGCTGGTGCAGAATGTGGAGGCCTGCCTCCTAATGGGGACAGGCCGCCATGAGCACATTACACCTGTGCTCCATACTCTGCACTGGCTGCCTATTGTCTTCCGGGCCCAATTCAAGGTGTTGGTAATGACCTATAAAGCCCTAAATGGCTTGGGTCCTGCTTACCTGTGAGACCGCCTCAGGCCTCGGGTCATTTCGCGGCCCTTGCGGTCAGCTGGGGGCATCCGACTTGAAGTCCCCTGGGTATGCTGCATTGCGACGGCAGACAGGGCATTCTCGGTGGCCGCACCTTGGCTGTGGAACTCCCTCCCATTGGAGGCCCATCTGTCTCCAGACTTCCCTTCTTTCCACAGATATTGTAAGACTTAGTTGTTCCACCAGGCCTTTGGGGAGGGGGTGGGGAGGGGAGGGAATAGGGGGAGGGGTTTTCTTTGCCTTAGCAGCGGCTGAATTTTAAAAAAAATTATGATGCATATTTTTATATATTGTAGTGTTTTAAATGGTTTTATTGTTTATTGTTCTTTATGTTGCGCATGCCCCGAGTTGCCAGTGTGCAGGAAGGTGCCGGATATAAGTGTTTGTATAAATAAATAAATAAATAAATAAATCTCTCTTCTTTTAATTGCTGTAATCACACAAAAACTTGGGGCAAATTGGGAATTAAGCTGCTAGATACAGTATTTGCAAGTACATGCAAATTCTTCAGACAGAACTTTTAACGATGTCCAAAAAAGCTGCAAGGCAAGGAAAAGTACTTAAGACGTGGTTCTCCAGTTGTGCACAAGGAGGACTGGAGGAAAGTTAGCAGCATGTTTACAAGGAGAGAGTCAAATCAACGTGTGGTTAGTTCTCTAGCCAATTTTGATAGAGTTTTTATCTAAATGCATAAAGACATCGAGTGAAGTCAGTGCCACACGTGACAGAGTGGGGAGGCTTCCATGCTTTGGGTCGTCTTTCTCCTCTCTGGGCAGCTGGGCCATGACGCAATGCAGTGCATCGTATGGCTGGCGCCCACCAGATGTCGTCCCCCCCCCCCCGAAGAACAATTCCAAGGGTGCACCACAGAGCTGGCTTACCTAACACAGGGTAAGGTTGCCCAAGGTGGTGCAACTCATGTGCCTGGACAGTACTTGCCCCGCCACGTGGGAAGTACTGCTGCGGGGCCTTGAGAAGAGGGTACTGTTGCCCATCACACGCGACCACGTCATAGCCGGGGCCAGGATCTCAGTCAGCCCGGGGGAGGGGCCAGGATCTCAGTCAGCCCGGCCATGGCAGCAGTTCTAGCAGTGGCCCACCCACCTGGCTTCCTCATGACCATCTGCCCGTCTCCCTGTGATGGTCCTGCAGTGTGGCAGCAGTGACTGCACACCACAAGGCTGCGTGGGAATTAGGCCGCTGCAGCTTATCTAACAACACCCTTAATGTCAAGCACTTCAAATACTTCGTTTTTATTGTTTGTTGTTTTTTTCCAATAGTATTTCTTACAAACTTCAATATACTTCCTGCCCTCCTGGTTTTGTTCTTTTTGTATCTTGATAAGGTCGATAACCATAGTTCTCTATTACAAAACCAACATAACTATGGGTTGTTTACTTCTTTAGCTGTTAAAAACCGTCTGTTATAAAGTCATCGAGGATATAACCTAGTGGTTCTCAGGTTTTTGGGCCATGGCCCACATTTCTTCTTTGTTCATTGTATTCAACAACAACAACAGCAGCAACATACCCTTTTCACACATCATGTACAAATACTGTTTTTAAAAATCTGTTTTGCCCTTTTAACTAATTTTCTTTTTAATGGCAGTGCATTATAATCTTCAAAGCATGTTACGAACATCTGAAAATCTTCTCAACAGCCCTGTTGCATACCTCCCAACATTTCCAGCAGCAAAAGAGGGACAAGCCGTGCCATCTCAGCAAATAAGATCCACCCCCGACCCCTCAGCCAAAACCTTTCTACCCTCTCATGCACTTGCACGCACACACACACACACACACACACACACACACACACCTCCCAACATTCCTAGTGTGTAAAAAGGGACAGAATCTTTCCTGCTTCTCGTTCCACTTAGTTTCTTGTCATTCCATCATCTCTGTAAGTGTTTTTCCTTGGAGGCAACCAAGAAGGAGGTACCTGAGGCTTGAATACCAGTCTTTTTGTCTCTCTCTCCTGAAAAAGGGACTTTGACCTCTGAAAGAGGGACAGTGGGATTTAGCACCTGAAGAGGGACAGTTGGAAGGTATACTGTTTGACACAGGTCAGTATTGTTGTACAGTTAAGAAAACAAACAAAGTGGCTATTTTTAGACAGATGCAGGGACAACCTGGCCCCAGAGCTATTCTAGCCTCCAGGGGTTCACTCTTGCACCTGCCCACTTTCTACTTGGGTCCGCTTTAGACAGACCCAGCGGGATCCCCTGGCCACAGGCACCAGCATGGCATCCCATTATTAGGTTCCACTATAGAACCCATTGGAGGCAACCCCAGGGAACTCAGGAATGCCTGGCTTACCACCAACCCCGGAACAGCGTTCAAGGTGCAAAGGAACCTCAGGCAGGGAGAGCTGGCCCACGGGGATGTAGCCACATGCAGGGGGTTGGAAAAGGGGCTGGACCACCCCCCAGCACTAGTAAACAAACTCCTCAGAATGAGCGTGGTGGGGTCGAGTTGCCAGGACAACCCCGACGCTCGGTGCACCTGGGCAAGACAGCAGGGCGGAGCCTGCCAGGATAAGAGGCATCTGACAGGAAGAACATTTGCCGGTGATCAGCTTGCTGACTCTAAACTGGCCGCCTGGTGTGTCAGGCTCTGAGACTTGGCAGCGTGTGGTGCGAGTGAGGTGTGGTGTGGAAGGTGAGTGTGTGGTGGTGTAGGCATGTGCATGCATGTATGCGTGGTGTGCGATTGCGTGGGCAGTGTGCAAGGGTCTTTTCTCTTCCTTCCCAAGTCTTGTGATCCCATGGTTCCCTTTCCTCCCAGGAGTGTGCGCCCTGTTCTTCCTGCATTCTTCCCCTTACTAGCACTTCCCCTCCTCCACCTTTCACATCCCTTCACAATCCTTTCCCCGCATGTTTGTGACTTGGTGTGGTGGAGTCCTGAGTACAGCATGCCTGACTCTGTACCCTATGATGATCTAGCCTGCCCCCTTGTAGGGAGCATAAGGCACAATATGATCCTGAGGGGACTTTGGGCGCTTTTAAACGATCCCGCTCACAAGTGGGATTGTTCAGTACCGGCATCGGGCACCCGCCTTCCTCTCTATGACATGTCTGATGTTCAGAAAATCATCAGACATGCCGTAGAGTGTATGTGCGCATGCGCGCCCTTCTGCGCGTGCGCACTCTGGCAAGGAACCCGGAAGTGCGGCGCAAAGCTGGCACAGCGGCGATCCGCCTTGAAGGGGGCAGGATCGCCGGGCCGGCTTCACGCAGCGGAGATCCGGCGTTAGAGCGCGCCGGGGATTTAGACGGGTGGCAACAATGGCGGCTGATAAAGGGCTCAGCCGCCATTTCAGTGTCGTCAAAAAGCACCCTTTGTCATCTTCTACGGGTGCTGCTGGATCAAGGACAGGTGTGTGGATCCCTCTTTCTCCCTCCCTACACCCGCATATACATCATAGAATTGCAGGCGATCGCCCAATGCTCTAGACTGGCGCCCGCAACTCTACAATGTTGACAGGGCAACAGGTGGCTGGGAGCGGACATGCAGCATGGATCTGCCAAGCAGATGGACAGCAGCTCCACTCCAGGCTGGTACCTCAGATTTGGCCAGCTCAGTCCGCTGGTGGTGCTCTGGGATGTTCTAGAGCACTACAAGTGGGGCTGCCCCCCTGCTCTGCTGGAACATCAGGAGTTCTAGCAATAAATCACAGATGGACTGGCCAGTCTGGGGGAGAAGCAGGCTGGTGTGGCAGTCCCCACAGTTGCCATCCATCTGTTTACACCCAGTGAGACTGAGCGCCCCAACCAAGACTTCAGGGAGTCATCAGTGTCACTAGGCGTGGAACTCTGGATTTTGGGTTTTTTCACACATGAGCCCATTCTTATGCTAGGTGAGCAACTTTCCATCTGTATCCTGGAAAAAGACATCATAATCATATATATTTTAAAAGATCTCCACACACCATTCTTTAGGTTTCTCTGATACTTTACTTGTCCTTCATAATGTACACAGACACATAGATATATGGTAGCAGAAAAATCAAAATCAAACAACAGGGATCTGCTACCTACAGATAAAATGTTCCCCAAATTTAATGACAAACACCAAAAAGAAGAGGGAAACAATACATAGATGAACCCAGGAAACAAAACATACAGTACACCCAACGTTTCGCCCAATAAAGGGGGTTCTTCAGGGGTGATAGCTGGTTTCCTAGTACGCTGGTGGTAAAACTAGGATATTCATAAATCTAAAAGAGACAATGGCATAAACAGACAAAATTTCAATATAAACACATATACACAAACATGCTAATAGCATATAATACAATACAAATCATGGAATGGCTTTAGGGCAGAGAGATGTACTCTGGGAAAATCAGGGCCAAAGTAATAAATAGTCAGTCACATTAAGCCACAAGGCTATATAGCATAAGTCATATTTGAAATATTATTACCTTGCTGGTCCTACAAAGAAACTCACAAATGATTTGTATAGTTATGAGGACTGGGTAGCTTTTTGATGTAATGTGGCTATGACATTAGTCTCAATATTATATGCTATTAGCATGTTTGTATGGAAATTTATGCGTATATTCTCTTGCCTTTGTTGCCTATGTGTATATGTGTTTATATTGAAATTTTGTCTGTTTTTGCTATTGTCTCTTTTAGATTTATAAATATCCTAGTTCTACCACCAGCGTACTAGAAAACCAGCTATCACCCCTGAAGAAGCCCCTTTATTGGGCAAAACGTTGGGTGTACTGTATGTTTTGTTTCCTGGGTTCATCTGTGTATTGTTTCCCTCTACTTTTTGGTGTTTGTCATTAAATTTGGGGAACATTTTATCTGTAGGTAGCAGATGCCTGTTGTTTTATCTTCATAATATACAGACATGTTATTAACTGGAGCAGATGATTACGTGCCATCTGATTGGTCTTGATTCACGATTATTGGTACTGTGCCTCGTTCAGAAATGAGACAAGGTGAGGCTGGATTCAACCATTCAAATAACAAACACTGTCTAAAACCTAAGCAAAATATTTCATAAACAAGATTTGAATCTTAGCCAGAAATAAATTTTGGTTTATTGCCAGTAGCAATAAATCATAGTCAACTGGGTTTGAGTTTAGTGATAGATCCCTCTTTTATATTACTTGTGCGGAAGCCAAGCATAGCAAGAATTGGATCATAAAACCCATTGTATTGTTGCTATGTTTTGGGAAACCATTCCATCAGTAGCCTCTTGACTAGCAACAAGTGTGCTATTTGAAATTATTATAGAGAGATAAACTACTAACTAATTGACTTCTGTGAGAAAACACCTTGTACATGCTAAGGATAAATAATCTGAGATGCACACACTCTTTCCTCTGAGGGTAACTTTTTATTTTTAACTTCATTTGATGTGGCTCTTTATTGACATGGTATCCAAGTTTGTTTATGCAGAAGGTATGCCAGGCAATTTGGTGCACAGCATCTGTGGGACTTATGTGTATATAATCATGGTTAGTGTCTTTAATAGCTCTCATGTTTCTATCTGCAACTCTAGAGCTAGTTAAAAAAATCTGTTTAAAAAGATCAATGGGAATCTAATCTGTTTGCATTTTTCATTTAACACACACAAAAAAATTGTCAAAAGGTCAATATATTTAGCAAATTTTGACAAGCCCTGCGAGCTGTCAAAAAACCCAGCTCAAATTCACATTTACATGCACGTGAACATACGCACACGCACACACACACACACACAATGCCATCTTTCTTTGAAGTTTTTGTGTTTTAAAACAATATACTGGAAAAATTAAAATTCTTTGAAACCTAAATGAATCTATTTAAACCAGGTCACTTACTCTCCAAATTGACTTGCTTGGTTTCTCAGAAAAATCTGTAATAGGAAAGAGGCAACACAAAGGGTAAAAACAGACGTGACCTTGGCCCTCTGCTACCTGCTTTGACCTGCTGTAGCCGACCCACCTGCACGTGTGTGTAGGTACCGCCAGACGTTGGCCTAGGATTTCCCTGAGCCATGTTGGCGGCTAGCCTGGACTGTGACATCAGCAAATCTCTGCGGCTATCGTCTGGGCTAAGGCCTGCCCGACTGGTTAGCTGTCTCGAGCTGCTATTAGCAGGAGGGTGCAGGATTAAAATATAAATAAATAAATAAATAAATAAAATAAAATCCACCACAGATTTACTATTACTGTTATTATTATCCATTTCTATAATAACAGCAATGTGCCTGATGCAGAAAAGTCATGATTAGAGACAGGTCCCTGCCCCCAAAGAGCTAACATTTATTTATTTATTTATTTATTCCGCCCTTCCCTGAGGCTCAGGGTGGCTTACAATTCATACAAACATTTAAAACTAATACAAAAAAACCCTAACCCCCACCCAAACCCCACCCAATACCACCTCCCCACTCAACTCCCTCTCACACCACTACCCCAAAATCACTGACCAAACCCCACCACAATCTCCTATCCCCGCCCGCCAAATGCCTTTCCAAATAAAAAAGTCTTGCACTGCCACTGGAAGACACTCGGGTTTGGGTTCAAATGAATCTCCAGGGGAAGGGAGTTCCGAAGCACTGGGGTAGCAACCAAGAATGCCCCCCTGCAATTCCTTGTTGTATGAACAAGGCTAACAGACAGTACCCACAGGGAGGCACTCCAGGCCGATCACAAGGGCCACAATGGGATATGGAAGGACAGGCAATTTTTCAGATATGTGGGACCCAGAGTGTTTAGAGCTTTAAAGGTCAAAACCAACACCTTGAACTGTGCCTGGAAAGCTGTAGGGAGCCAGTGCAGACTCCAGAGCATTAGTGTAATGTGCTCCCAGTGACTCATCCCCAAAAGGAGGCAATGTTTTGCATAAAAACAATTTACAATATACATAAAAACATGACATCCATATTTATGTCTTCTTTTGTATTAATGAACAACTGAAAAGGCAAAAAAAAATATGCCATGGATTGAATGTTGAAATCAAGAGTAGAAGCTAGTAGTAATTATAATTTATGTCTTACAGAAAGAAATTCTTTTCCCACCAAGACAGGAATGATCCCCTGGAGTTTTAACTCCTCATAAAAATAACAGTAGAAAACAACATGCTCTAGATTTTCTATTTCCCCAGAACTGCATGGGCATGTTCGTTGCTCATATGAGATCCGATCATAAAGGGGAGCCGGATTCCATAAATAACAGGTGTCCCAATCTCCTCCTGATCACAAGGCCAGCCAACAATCATCCCCACCAGTAGGGATGGGTGAACAGATCGCGGTTCGGGTTTGTCCGTTCGGTTCGTCCGTTCGGTTAGTTCGCCGGGTTCGGGTTCGTCCGTTCGGTTCGTCCATTTGGTTCGGGTTCGACGGTTCAGGAAATGTTTTGTTATGGTTTATATTATATATATATATATATATATATATATGGTTTTTATTTGGTTTTATATGGTTTTTTGGTTTTTATTTGGTTTTTTGGTTTTTAGATGGGGTTTGTTATTTAATTTTTGTATCTAATATTATATATATCTATCTACACTAAATCTAACTGCTATTAACTATTATAAATGCTATGAACTAAATGGATTATCTAACAAGTACACAGGCCTACTTCTACAAACACTAAAACTCAATCATTAATGCTGTCTCTATCACTAAGCTAACTCCTATAACTGTCTACTATCTCTAATCTATCTATCTATCTATCTATCTATCTATCTATCTATGGGATGGGGGGAATCACAAAGAACACAAGGTTTCAGTTTAAGGTTTAAGTTTCATGTCAATACAAAACTGAAATGAAACTTAAAGCAATCTAATAATCCTACTCTAAATGAAAAAACAGGGGAAGGGAAGGGAATCTGGAATGGAATATATGGGAGAGGGGAAGGATTCAATGGAGGGGGGGGAGGAATGAAGATTGAACACAGGGAGGGGTAAAAACAAAAAATAACCACTAAATCTATCTAAGCTAAGCTAAATAAATGAATGAGAATATGGGGGTAGATGGGTTGGATGGGTGAAATGGGAGGAGGATTGCAATGGATTGGGGAGCTGGGAAATGCTGGGAGAGGGAGCCTTCTGAAACGCCTGCTGTTCAGGAACAGTGACTAGCTCAGAAGGTGTTGGGAAGGGGGGAGGCAGATAGTTTTGTTTCTTGCAAGCCTCTCCACCCCTGGTGCCTGGAAGTCTGCTCCTCAGCTGACTACCCCTCCCTGTCACGTTTGACCTTCCAGTGACCCTTTTTTTGCCACCCGAACTCACCCGAACACGATCCTAACTGACCGAACTGTTCAGTCATTTCAACGTTTGGAATTGAGTTCGGTTCGGTCTGTTTGGGTTCGGGTTTGGGTTCGGTCTTCCGAACAGGCCGAGTTCGGGCTGAATGCCGAACTTCCGAACCATGTTCGCCCATCCCTAACTACCAGCCACGACGGGTAAGGATCTAGTTCACAAGTGGTTGGCCTCATTGCCCCAAGCACCACATCAGAAAGTGAAACCAATTCAAACTGATTTAAATAAACAGGACAAGACTAAGCTTCAATAATCTCAGATTGTTATTTTGCAGAAAAAGTGACAGCACCAAAGTTGGGGTGGATATAAGTAATTTTGACTGAAAAGTAGTTAATAAAAATGTCACAGTGGGTATTCAATTACTTCATTTCCAGGCAGCGGCAGCCCGTATTTATCATGCCCCTCACCACTGGAAGAGCTCCACTGGATGAGACTTTGCAGACGCTATGATAGCAGAGAAGAAAACTTTCTTCGCTGCCATCACAGCCCTGGCATAGTCCTTTAAAAACGATCTATGCCACAATCAGCATGAGTCAAATGCCACCTGTGCTCTAACCACCTACCCTCCTGCTTCATCCACCTCAGGTCCGCTGTATACTAGGGGTACCTGTGCTGACACAGCGGTGGGAGCAGATGCCTGGGTGCAACTGTGTCAATGGCCATGGTCAACATGTCATTCCATAAAGCGGCCAGGGCATCGACAGAGTAGCTGTCAAGGTTGGTAGGTAAACCCCCCAGGGAATTCTGGAAACCAACTGAATCCATGGTTATCATGGTGGCCAGGAACTCCTGCTCCACCCCTGAAAGACGGACCTCAGCGTGCATGTTGAAATCACCTAAAACAATAAGTCTTTGCGATCTCAACACTACCTCTGAGACCATCTCAGCTAGAGTGCTTAGGGAGTCTGCTGTGAAGCAGGGTGGTCGGTATGTCAGCAGGATCCCCAATCTATCCCTTGCCAAATCCAATTCACGGTGGACACACTCCATATTGGACGAATCCAGATACATCCGAAGGAATGGATGAGGGGAGACAAGAGGAGGGGAACATAAGGAGAGACAGGGATAAATGTAAAAAAGTCAAGACGTTATAGGTGCACGTGCTTTGCTTAGTTACAAGGGGAAGAGGGGGACCCTGAAGGACAAAGCAGCTTAACCCCACCCTTTCCTGGTAGGTCCCCAATCCTGTGGAGCACCGTGACACTACAGTGCTCCATGGGAGTGAGGTCACCACGGTTACATCATGCCCGAGCATAGAACAACCTGTCCCGGCAGTTGGGCTTGGGCCATATTTTGGAGTCCATGCAGCTTTGTTCTACGCCTGAGTAGCAGTAGGTTTTATTCAAGGGAGGAGTTGAGGCGGACACATTCTCCCAGAGTTTGTGGCGCCAAGTCCAGTGCCTTCAGTTTCTTAATTTTAGGGGCTGGGGTTTTGAGGAGTTAAGGGGTGACAGCTGGCCAGTGATGGCAGCCCCCTGGCCCTCATCATATTTAATCAGATTCTCAGCAAGGGCTGGCATAGGGAACAGGGCTGGCTGGCTCATGGGGCCTGTCCAGGGCAGCTCCCAACCTCTCTGAATTCTCTCTCTTCCCCCGACTTAATTTGTAGGGGGGTTTCCAAGGGCTCAGCCCCAGCAGTTAAATTCAAGGAAGGACTGAGCCCCAGGAAATATTCCCAATAGGAGTGTGCACACCAAATTGTGACAGACCAGGGAAAGGTCAATATTGGCCATTTCAGGATTGGAAATGAAGCCCCCACCCCCACCCCAAAGTGCGTGTGTGTGTGTGAGATGGTTTATTTGGCTTTTATGAATGACTTTCCTGACCCACCCCCTCCACTGACCATCCTTTTGATTCAATTGCAAGAACTACTGTCTTCTGTTCTGCTGTAGAGAAGCAGCGTGGCCCAGTGCTTGGGGTCCTAACTGGAGACTAGGGTTAGCTTCTCTGTTATGACAAGTTATAGGGCAGGCTTGGGCCCTGGCATTTCATTTTTTTACAAATTAAGCATTGGAGCCTACACACTTTCTTTCTTTCTCTTTCTTTCTTTCCAACCCGGCCAACTTTAATTTGTTTCTCCTACCTTGTTCACGGCCTTTTACTTTCCATCATCTCTTGCTGCCCATTCTAGTTAGTAGTCACTAAAGAGATCAAACACCTTAAAAGTGAGAGTTTTTGATGTCTTCCAAGTTATTTCGTTTTTGTGAGGGCCTTTCTTAAAAGTCCCTTTCTTCTGGCAGAAAACAAAATAGCACAGATGGAAAGCATCTGCTAACATTATTTTTGCAGGGATTTAGCACATTTACTATCCACTAAGTGTTATTAATGAACTCAGATGCTTTCTTATCTGCACGTGTTCACGCTGCTTGAATAACCCATATGAAGAGGGGATAGGTGATGTGCCTGCTCTTGTCTCAGTCCACAGAGTATGTATGTGTGAGTCTGCTATCGCTCTTTACAGAGATGAAGTCAAAGTAGTTTGAATGATATCTTCTATTGGACGAGCTATTGTTGATGGAAATGTACAAGCTTTCAGACCTCACAAGGTCCTTCCTCAGGCAAGTAGGCGTCAGAGCTAAACTTTACCTCATTGTCTCCCCCATCCGTATCTATTAGATTGTAAGCCGTAGGCAGGGACCACATCATTCTTATTATTCTGTAAAGCACCAGGTACACAGCTGGCGCTACACAAATAATAATAATAATAATAATAAATAATAATATAATATAATATTGGAGAGTCTTGTCTCTTTATCTCTGGAGGTTCTGGGTTTATTTGTGTATTCTAATATATTAGGGGTTAGGGACTTTTATTTGGTATTATTCTGTATGTTTTTGAATATGTTTTTGTGTATTGTAACTCGCCGTGACCATTATGGGAAGGTCAGAATAAAAATGTGGATAGATGGATCGAGAGATAGATCAACCCTTCGAATGTCATAGGGTTGCCAGGAGTCCCTTATTTTAAGAACCTTACAGCTTATTTCAGAACCCTACAGCTCTATTGGACATCTCTTATTCTGAACACCTCAGCTCGACAGAAAATAATGGAGATCCTTTATTCCAGAGCCCTACAGTTCTATAGGACATCCCTTATTTTGAACACCACAGCTCCATGGAACATAGGCCATTTTCACACGGCGCTGCTGGGTGGGGGGATGGGTGTGCACCAGCGGTGGGTGGAGTTGGGTGTGCTCCCTTTCCCACGGCCGCACACCCATCTCTACCCACAGAGCCTCCTCCGTTTTGTCAGATGGCTCCGTGGGTGAGTGATGGGTGGAGATGGGTGTGCACCGGAAGTGCGCACGCACCCCCACCCACCGCCTGTGGTGTTTCCATGGGCACACACTGTGTGCACACGGATGCCCCCCCCTCCCCACACCCTCCTGCACACCCAGCAGGGGGGAGGGGGTGGTTGTCCATGAAAAAATGGCCATAATGAATGTTCCATATTTCAGAATCCCTCAGCTCTGTAGTGTCCCTTTGATCTGGCAACCCAGAGACTCAGACAAGATGCACATTGGATGTTCTGGAGCACTACAAGTGGGGCTGCCCCAGAGCAGACTCACCCTGTGCCACTGCCACATCTGGCAGGGTGCTTTTAAACAAACTGGTCAGTCCGGGAGTGAAGTTAGCTGTTGCAGGCAGAACCAGGGTCTGGGGTCCATCTAAAAGCACCTATTGTCTCATGCCCTTTACTTTTCCTTCAATTTATTGCATTATTAAAAGGGCCAGGCTTGCTGTGCCATTCCTCACTTGTCAAGTCTTGAAATTCCCTTCAAACACATATTAAATGCCTCATCTTTCCCCCCATCCGTTTGAATATTTTTAATACTGATGTCATTCTTAGTAGGGGTGGAGGGGTTGGATTATGTTAAGAGTAGAATTGCTTTGAATGATAAAATTCCCTAGACTTGATTTTGCTTGATTGGTAGCACTCATTGCGTTCTGCCTGGATTAAGAGTCAGGTCATCATATAAATATGAATGCTTCTATGAGGTCAGTGACAACATTTAGCTTTGCAGTCTGATGGCAGCATTTGAGTAAGGGTAAAAGTCAGGGATAGCCAGTGTAGTGTAGTGTAGTGGTTAAGGCGCTGGATTTGGGGCACTTTCACACCTGTGGAAATGGGTTGTTGAGGTGCATACAAATTAGCCGCGTATTTGATGAGGTGCGAATGCCATCAGCCGGGTGATTTCCTCTGATATGTGTCTTTAGAATGCTGATTGACCGAGTGCTGAAATCCAGTCAGTCAATTGGCAAAGACGCATATCAGAGGAAATCACCCAGCTGTTGGCATTCGCATGGCATCAAAGCCGGCTTCCTAAAGACCCATTCCCACAGGTGTGAAAGTGCCCTAGCCAATGATCTCACTGGGTGGTCTTGGGCAAGTCGCAACCTATTAGCCTCAGTTCCCCATCTGTAAAATGGGAATGTGCGTCTGTATTTCCCTTTGTGTTCCCCTTGTCCATCTTAGATTGTAAGCTCTCTGGGCAGGCACCTGTCTCCAAAAATCTGTGACTTTAAGTGCTGTGTATGCCAAGTAGTGCTATAGAAATTATTAATAGTAGAAAAGTGTTGTGCTAACAAGATGGCAGTAGTTCTGTCTGACTGCGCAATGTCTAAGTGGTGTTTAATGTGAGGATGAGAAATCTTTAAATACCCTTACCCAAGGTGACAAGTTCAATACATATTGAAATATGTGCTTTAGCTACACAAGCTCCTCGAGAGGGCCTCTGAAAGGAAGTGGATACATTCACATGGAACATTAATCAGTTTTATAAAGGCAGAACGAGGTTGGAGAATTTGTTCTAAGAACTGTCAGGAAGGCAATGTGCCTCAGGGTTACCACCGAGGCCTCAGGAGCCCTGAGTTCTAGTCCAAGCTTTGCCACATGCCTGTTGGGTAACTGTGGGAGAGTTATTTCACCTCTGTGCCTTGTGGTTATGCAAGTGTTCAAGTCAAATTGATTTAATGGTGAAGGATTTATGCTCTGTGCATAAGTACAGACTAGTATTTGCATTGTAATCCCTCCGTGTTTTGCAGCTAGTAAATTCCTTCAGCCACGTGGATTCTGACTGCAGTCATTGAAATGCTTGCTGGACATTAAAAGGAAGCAGCAAGGGATTTCCATAAAATTTACAAACAGCATTTCTAAACCTCGGTAGAGCAGGAAAATGTGTTCACACTGTTATGGCAGCTACCAGAACTGTATGTGCTCAAAAGTCTGTTTACATTTGCATGTGCTACTTGGCACGTCCACTTTGAGTGCTCTGATTCGTATTGTCTGCTATTAGCTATTTAAGTGTGAGAAACTGTGATGTATGGGCTTCTGGCCCAAGGTTTTGCAGAATCCCAGTCCCCAGGATATCAACACCAGCATTCTGGTTTTCTCTTTTCCCATGCATTGCCCAAATAACCGACTGCAACATCCAAAAAACAAATGTACAGTTTTATATATTGTTTTATTGCATTTTTGTACTAATATTGTGAAATGCCATTCAGCAGGGGATGAGGGGTGGAAGGGCTTTATTATTATGACTATTATTCACCAGTAACCTTTGGAGAGAGGTCCTGCTCTGGGCTCCCACCCGCCAACTCTTTGGATCTGTCAGGTTAGCCCTCTAGTCCTCGACAGTTCCTAGAGTAGAGTAGATCAGGAAGTGGTCTCAGGATGAAGAAGAATAAAGGAGAAGCTTCCTGGGTGCAGGCGTTTGGTTTTAAACCTAATTGGCTTCTGGTGTTTGGCCCTTTTCAAACAGGCCTCGGTGGGTGGGGGGGATGGGTGTGCGCCAGCAGTGGGTGGAGGTGGGTGTGCACCTGTTCTCACGGGTGCACGCCCATCTCCATCCACCTCCACCCATCTCCTTGCATGGAGCAACCGGCATTGGAGCCCGTCGCTCCATGCATGGGTGATGGGTGGAGTGAGGGAACATGCATGCAGCCCCACCCACCGCGGGCGCTGCTCCCCCACCGCAGGTGGCATTCACACAGGTGCCCGTGTGTAAAGGGCCTTTGTCTCACACACACTAGTCCGCCAGCACTGTGGCCCCTTTCAGTTCAGCCTGCCACCTAGTCGGCCCCTCAGCCAGCTCGCCCTTCTGCTGAGCCTTTTCCTTGGTGGTCTCCCTCTGAGCTTGCGGGTTCAGCCCTTTATAGCTGATACTCTCAGGGTGAACTCACACGTAACTCTGCTAACTCCCATGTCCGTGGGGCCCTGGAAGCTGTATAATCAGCCTCGGATCATCCCTGAATCGCTGTTGCATGTGAGTGAGACACTCCGAGTTCCAGCCCTGCTTTAAACTCAGATCTAACGAATACATCAGATGTAAACATCAGGTCCCAGTTTAAAGTGGGGCTGGAAATCGGAGCACCTCGCTCACATGCAAGAGTGATCTGGGGATCATCCAGGTCTGGATCATCCAGGGCTGTTTATACAGCTTCCGGGGCCTCGCGGAGATTGGAGTTAGTCACATGTAAGCTCACCCTCAGTGTACTTGCTGGGTTGCTGCTCCTTGCCCTGCCAAACTACTAGCTAAAAGCTATTATTATCTCATCCTCCTGGTTCCTGAGCCAGCCAAATCCTTAAAGGTACAAGTGCTCCCCACTCCACCCATCCTGTCTGACCCTCAGGGACTGTAGTGCACTCCTGAAAAAACATCCACCAGCAGCTGAGGGGGAATACAAGGAAGAAAATAGCCTTGCTGCCATGAATGTTTTCCCCAGGCTAGGTCTGCATCTTTTCTGCAGGTCAGGGCTCTGTCTCCAAATGCATACATTCAGCAGCGGATTAACAAAGACCAAGAAACTGAGAGAGCATTCTCTGACCACTAAGAATCCCTGCCCCCAGACACCCACCCTCCACACTCTTTGAAAGCCATGGGGGTTTCCTGATGTGCGTTGATCTTTAGACTGTGTTTCCTTGTTGTTTCTCTACCAGAACTGCAAGGATTCTGCATAGAGAAATGCACAAATTAAACCACGGGAAGGGAGACAAACAATCCAAAAATAGGATTTTAATCCCACCCTGGAGCACAAATATCACAGGCCAAGTTTGCACCAACTAATTTTGGTTTGTTAATTAGGAATGACAACCATTTTACAAGGTAATGCAGCATTTGGCAGCAAATTGGCTATAAAATCGTCTGTTCCCTTTTTTTGCATGCTTAATACATTTTTTCCAGCACCCAGGCTGGAGTATTAAACCCTGAGAAATGTTTCCACGTGTACACACAACTCCTTAGCAGAACATTTCATTTGGCCTTTATTAGGAACACTAACAAATGTTTGCAGGGGAGACAGGAAATGTCTGATACCTATTGGGTAAATATTAATGGCCATTTTAAAATGCATTTCTCTATTTAAATACATAATTTACAAGGAGACACTTTGAAATGTGCTAAAGTTATGCAATCCTGCAAGCTTTAGGTATAAGAGTTAAAATTAGAATTACACACGGAAACTAATAATAATAATGATTAATAATAAAAACATTCATTTAGGGGACTTTATTTTATTTATTTATTTATTTATTTATTTATTTATTTAAAACTTGTATCCCACCCCTCCTGCCCAAAGCCACCTCAGGGCGGCGAAAACCACATTTTTTAAAAACAATAAATCATTTTAAAACAAATCAACAAATCTGAAAACAAATAATAAAACTCACCCTCCCTTCCCAAACCCTACCCCCCTCGCCAAAAGCCTGACGGAACATTTATCTCATCTATAAAACCCAGCACTCCTTTTATATAATAATAATAAATTAACAATGATTAATGGTTAATAATTAATAATAGAAATTAATAATTAATAATCAATAATAAAAATAATAATTATTAATGAATAATTAATAATAAAAATCAGCTTATGGGGCTTTGTCTCATCTATAAAACCCAGTGCTCTTTTTTTCTCTGAGGAGTTTGCAGCGGTTTCAGAATTACAGGGTGCCAGTTTATAGTTTCTCATTGTATCTGTACTGGAAAGGAGTAGTGCCCCTTCCCAGCAGGGCAGGCAGGGTAGGGTTGTTTTTTCTTTTCCAGTCAGGGCTAGGGATTTCCCCACAGTAGCTGAGCCCAAAAGGGAAGGGATGAAGCAGGCTCTCTCTCCCTTGGGACCCCAGGCCCATTAGGAGAGAGGGGAGGGGCCAAGGAACGATAGGGAGAAGGACTGCTTAAGGGCCCATTTTTATACGAGCCGCGGGAGCATGGGGGGAGGGTGTGCGCTCCGCAGCGTGAGTGGCACCAGTGCACCTCCACCCCCACGCATTTCCATGCATCCCCACTCGTGGAGCAATCTCCGTTTTCGTCGGTTGCTGCATGAGTGGGGATGCATGAGTCATGGGAGCACACACACCCCTCACTGGTCTGAGCATGCACATGGGCGGTACCCACTCATATGCCCACGCAACGGATCTGTGTGTGCATGAGTGGGACAGGGAGGAAGAGCAGAGCACTGGCCAGTAGACCACAAGGAACAGGGAGGCTGTAAGATTCCCCTCACTTGCCCCCGGAGGCCACTCTTGCTATATAACGTGCACCAAATGGATGGAAAGCCCCAGCTACAGGTTTGAGGAGAAAAGATCCCTGCCTGCCTGCAAGAGATGGAGCTTGTGGGCATAGTACACTGTCTCTTTAAGAGAACAGTACTGGCAACTGAAACTTACAGCGCATGTGGTTATTTGTTACACAGAGCTGGCTTAGACTGGTTGCTACCAGATAGAGCCACTGGCTTCAGGCAGAGAGGCCTGCAGCCCTTACTTGAGCATTTTTATAAATATAATAAATAAGATTTACTTATCCAGAAGGTGTACTTCTTGATCAGCACAATCATCACGTGGCACCAGGAGTAGGGCACAAAGAAAGAGAAGGGGAAGAAAAGAAACTGCTGAAAAGATGGAGTATTTGAAACCCCCCAAAAATCTAAAACTCTCAGGTAAAGCTGCTGAATCATGGAAAAAAATCAAACAAAGTTTTGACACATACATGAAAGCAACAGGGTATG
>QEPC01006715.1:3063904-3073917 GCA_003113815.1 Sphenodon punctatus | reverse complement strand
GCCTCCTGCCAGCATCCTCCACTGCCACGCAGGGCACTGGAAGGCCTGAAGGACATGAGGCTGCAGCTGTCTCTGCTGCTGGAGCAGGTGCTTCCTCGATTATTCCTCAAGGGCCACCAATGTCCTCCATTGTTGAGGTGATCCCCAGCAGTCCAGGGCTGGCGGATCCCACCCTGACTGCTAGAGGCAGGGCCCAATCCCCGGGCAATGGCAGCAGGGAGAGGAGCAGCAGCAGCAGCAGCAGCAGCTATAGAAGAGTGCACAGGGAGAGTGGCAGCAGCATGGTGGGCAGTCAAGCTCAGGGTTCCAGTACTCCCCTTCATGTGACATCACTCTGATTGGGGACAGTGAGGCAGACACTAGTCCTGCGGAGGAGATGTCTGGTGCTGAGGCGATGGCTGTCCCTTCCAGAGCTGTGTCACCACCATGTTCTGTCCCTCCCAGCAGCGCTGGCAGCGGTGCATCACCCAGTGTGGGCCAGAAGGCAAGAGGCAAAAAATCCTCTGTCTGGGCACATTTCAACTTGGTGCAGGCGGATGATCCGAGGGAGTTGCAGTGCACTGTGTGCAATAAGGTGGCGAAGCGTGGGCAGGTGCTCACCAACCTTGGGACAACTGCCATGGCGAGGCTCCTGAAGGCATGCCAGATCGCTCTGCTGCTAAGCGGGCAGGCAGGGGCAGTGGATGCCAGCGGGTTCCCGACTTCAGCAGCCATGCCGGCCAGTCGGCCACCTCCTTCAGCAGGCAAGCATCCTGCTGGAGCAACTGCCTCTAGCAGCAGGAGCAGTATTGCTGCTAGTGGGGGAGCAGCAGGCACAGCAGCACAAGCAACAACGTCAGTCCACCATGGAGGAGCTGGGGTGGGGGCAGTTGCCAAGTCCATTGGCAGCTGGAGGGCGGCGTGGCTTTCAAGCGAAAGCCACACGCCTGTTGGGGGAAATGATCGTGCTCAATGGCCAGCCCTTCTCCACGGTACAGGACATGGGCTTTAGGCGGCTGATTGGGTACCTGGCTCCCCAGTTTCAGCTGCCATCGCACACCACCCTGAGTCGTCAGGTGGTGCCAGCCTTGTACCAGGCATTAAAGGAGCGGGTGAGGGAGAAGCTGGCAGGGGCTGGGGGTTCCACCATACACTTCACCACTGACCTGTGGTCCAGTAGAAATGTGCAGCATGCATACCTGGCAGTGACGGTGCACTAGTGGCAGGACCTGGAGGCAGCATTTGCCAGTGGCAGGAGGGGTCCTGTAGCAGGGTATAGGTGCTGTGAAACTCCCTTCCCCCAGAGGTTTATTTGAGCCCAAACCTGGGCATCTTCCAAAGGTGGTGTAAGACCTTTCTTTTTGTTAGAGCATTTGGCAGGCAAGGATAGGGAATGGGCAGTTTGGTGGGGGTTTGGGGTAGGGGTGTGGTGGTTTTGGGGAGGGTTTTGTGCAGTTGTGATGAGGTTGGAAAGGGGTGAGCGGAAAGGTTGGGGGTTGGGTTTTTATGCTGTTTTATGTGTATTGTTTTAATTGTTTTGTAAGCTGCCCTGATCCATTTGGGAAGAGTGGGGTAAAATTTAGAATAAATAAAATAAATAAATAAAATAAAAATTGATGATGACATACGTTGCAAGCAGAGGGCAAAATTTACATTGAAAGTAGGGCTGCACCGAATAGGCCTTCCTCAGACCGAGTTCCGAAGTTCCAAGTACCAGGACTGGGTACTCCGCTGAATTTTGTAGCTTTGTCTGAGGACCCAGAATTCGGAACTCCAGACCTCGGAAATCCCCGGAACCTTGGAACTCTTTCCTTTAATGATTTTAAAGAGCACCCACTTTAAAATCATTGTGTCAAGTAGTGCCCAGAAAATCAGGCTAGCAAGAATGAGACAATCGCTCAAGAAGACAAACCCAAACAGTGCAACTGCATGCAGAAATCCAAAAAAGATAGCAGTACATGGCCCACCATCAGCAGTCCACGTACTTTAAAATCATTATGCCAACCAAGCAGTGCCCAGAAAACCAGGCTAGTAAGAGTGGGACAATTGCTCAAGAAGACGAACCCAAACAGTGCAACTGTGTGCAGAAAGCCCAAAAAAGCCAGCATGACCCACCATCAGCAGTGCACCTGTAACCCAGCTATATTGGGGGAAATGCCTCTTTAAGAGGCTGGGTTAATCCTAGAAAGGGGCAGTTGTGACTCATCTCTGGGTTGCACATGCCCAGAAGGGAGTAGCTTCAGAAAATTCTAGTACTCCTTTGATCACTATGACAACTAGGTACAGGGAGCCATTTTGAGCGCTTAAGTTGAGGCAACAGGATCACTAAGTTGGAAGCTGTGGTGGAGAGGAGAGGTAGCCTGCTGCTGCTGGTGGTTTTCCTGTTCTTTCCTTTATTAAGCCCTGAACAGCTTGCTTCAGGTTAGTTTATACTGCAAGGGGCAATCTAGAGTGGTTGTAATTCCAGTGTACCAGGTAATTTAATTTGGTAAATGGAGAAGGAAGGAGGGAATTTTGAATTGTATATTCTTGTACTGTTCTGTTTTGCATGCAGGGTTTTCTTTCTGGATTTCCTCTTCCAGAAAAGGTGGAAAAGAGTGACTGTGCCTGAGACTACAACTACCAAGAGAGAGACCAGAAGAACTGTATGATCCTCTGAGAGTTGGACTACGCTGTGTGGACATTTTAAATCCCATTGTTCTGAAACATCTCTGTCTACAAGGAAATAGAGTGTGGTGGAGAGGCCGTTACTGGCAGTTAGCTATTAACCGGACGTAGTTCTGTAAAGGTCATATGGATTGCCAAATATAAGTTTATAGGCCTATCGCAATTTGTATGAAGTTTGTCTCTGGAATTTTTTTTTTTAATATAAGTCCCACAAATTGGAACCCAAGAAGAGTTACACTCCCACTTTAAAATCATGATGCCAACCAAGCCGTGCCCAGAAAAGCAGCAGCAGCAGCACCCAAACTTTAAGTAGATTTGGCACTGGTGGAAACCCCTGGCATTGCCCCTAGTATATGGACAGCCCAGGCCAGGGGAAGTGGAGCTAGGCAGATGCCTCTAGCCTACATGGTGCCAAGCAGCAGCAGTATGATACCGACTTTTTTTTTTTAAAAAAATCATGGCATGGTGGAAACAACTAACCCACACCCCCAGCATTGCCCCTATGGACAGGCTAGACTAAGCTAAGCCAAGCCAGGCCAGACCAGGCCAGGCACCCCTCCCCCCCAAGCCAATTGCTTACAGATCAGCAGGGTAGTGCATACAGCCAAATTCAGTAGATAACTGGAAATGGCTGTGCAGCCACTTTTATTTTGCTTCTGCCAGCCAATCAAAACTTGCCATCTGGCTTGTCCATCACTCAGCTGTCCCCTCCCATACCCCCCTCCTACCAAATATGGCACTAAGATTTGTTTCCTAGCTCAGAGAAGCTAGGGATTCAACCGTCTGGATCACTCCAGTCACACGTGCAATGGCGCCAGCACTCGATTGAGGCTTTCGAAGTTTTCCGAGAACCAGCCTTGGTTCTCGGGACTTCTGAGTTCGGAAATTTGGAACCGAATACTGGAATCCCTGGTGGATTCTGAAGTTTTCTGAGGACCACGTTTCAGCCCTAATTGAAAGTCCACTGAAGTCACAGCTGAAATAAATTGGTTTACAAATGAAATTTTGATGGTATCTAACATTTCATCAAGGTCCTGGAAAATTCAACAACATTTTGAAGGGCCGAGAAAGGTATTCCACCGGAACAAAATATTTTATAAGTTGTTTTTACTCAAACAAAATATTGGTCAAAAATTATGTGGGCATCGAATTTCATATGTAAAATCCATGTTTCCTGTGGGAAAAGGGGGGATTTTTTCCTCCAGCACTAGTCAATACAGATCATTTTACAGTATTTTTGAGACTGATGGTTTTGTAGGAATTGCAGATTATGGATAATATGGCTGGACCCGTGAGAAGGGGTATTAACATATATGACGCTGTCACAAACTGATCCAGACCACTTGCTTCCCAGTCAGGATCGGGTCTGGCCATGGAACAAATCTTTATACGGCCAGGCCCGGGGAGGAGAACAGGCATCCACACACACTGTGCCCAGCAGCCCCCTGCCCCCATGAAAGGTGGCCATCATGGCCAATGACAGCTGCTATGACTGCCCGTCATGGGGGCCAATCTGGACCAGGCCAGGAACAGCAGACTACCACATGTAATACCCCCTGTAACCCAGTTGGGCAGACCATTCCCCAGACGTATTGCTGACTAGCCCAGGCTGTGACCCTTGAGGTTTCTGGGGTCACAGCCTGGGCTAGCTGGCAGCACGTCCAGGGAAACTCTGGGCCAAAGTGGGTCTAAGCAGGTCACATCAGGCCACCATCACGTTTATTAACACCCAAGCATCCTTCCTCCATGGGGAATACCAAAAAACAATATTTTATCAATAATGTCTCAACACTAAGGCAAAGTGGTCATCAGGGTCATTGGCCCTCTTATGTCTGTGACTGTTGAAGGGAGTGCAGCAGGAAAATGCAATCTAATTGAACTGTCATATTTGATACTTTCAAGAAACACATTGGGGCATTAATAACAACCTGCCCAACATATCAGAAGTGGATCTAGTAACAGAAAAACAACATGAGCAGCAGAATGGAAGCACTGTATTTGTCAAGACTGGTATGATCATCAATATGATGTCCTTTAATGATAAAAATAACATCAAGGTCTTGTCAGTTGATCAAGGTGGAGTCATAGTCTCACCCTTTTATAAACCCGGGACAAAAGTTTTGCTTTTATTGATTGGCAACTTTTATTGGCAACTTTTATTGCTGCACTGGACTGTGGGGGGTATGGTAAAACCCATATAGATGGCAAACAAGTAAAAAGACTTGCCAGATACTCAACATCTTAGTTTAATACATAATCCAAAGCAGCCCTCTTCTTTCATCAGCAGTTGATGGAAGCAAGGATACCACTGAGACCTCACACAATTTTCAGTAGTTCTACTGAATCTTGTAGTTCCACAACATCTTGTAGTAAAATTGTATTGGACTCAATCCCCACACTCACATTGCCCCATTTGCATCTACATTAATAGAGCTAGGTCCCCCAAACTGTACCATTTGTGATAATTTTAACTTCAACAATGCAACAATAGAGCAGATGCAACTCCTGCCCTAAAAATGACAACCAGTTGTTGGTCGTGGTATGAACACTTGCAAGGAAGTCCATTTCTCATGGTTGCAGAATAAATTACATACCCAACTTGACACCAGAAGCTGCAGACCAATATGACCCATAGGAGAAGGCAGACTTAGGGTAATTTCAGACATGACGGGCCCGGAGGCCTGCCATGCTGAACCCTGGACCAGGATCCATCTCGGATCCTGGTCTTTGATCAGGCCAGCCATCTTTAGACGTGCCAACCTGATCTTTGAGGGGGATCGGGGAGGGGCTGCGTGGGGAGGAGGTGGGACTGTACAGTGCGACATGCAGCCGCACGGTCCCGCCCCCCCGTGCTCCCCCAGCTGGCCACCCTTGGGGAGACAGGCAGGCGCAGTGGCCAATATGGCCGCTGTGCCTGATCTCATCCCGTGGTCGGGGCCATGATCCAGGCTGGGCTGAAGGTAACACGTGTTACCTTTGGCCCATCCCGAATCGTGGCCAATCTGACCACAGTTCCGGCCCTGAGGCCCAGACCCGTGGCCAATCTAACCACGGTTCTGGACCTCCGGCCATAGTCAAGCTTGATCCCAGTCGGGTGTTCACTGTGGTAAACATCTGGCTGGGAACAAACTGATGTGCATGGCCTTGCCACCACCACAGGGGCTCCACCATGTTCCACTGTGGTGAATGGCAAAGACGTGGTGGGAGGAGGAAGGGGATGCTAGAAGTACCGCCGGTGTGAATGAGGTTCTGCCACGATTTTACTTGCGGATGATAGGGCTGAATTTTGAGCCCTGTTATCTGTGAGTAAAATCGCATCAGAACCCCGTTCACACCGTCGGTACTTCCGACATTCCTCCCCTCCCCCGCTCCCGTCTTTGGTTCTCTGCAGTTTCCTAGCCATTTTGCCGTCAGGTGTGAATGTGGTCTTAGATCCTTTTGTGGAATATATTACTCTACTAGGAGAAGAACTGATGTCGAATATCATAGAGGAGCTACACAGCAGCAGTAGGGGTATAGTTTTCTTCATCGTCTGTCCAGTTGATGCAGTATACACAGCACATAGAGTATTTAGTTCAGGTGGTGCATATAGTCTACATCAAAGAGGATCCCTTTCCCTTCTACGAGCCACTTTGAAAATAAGCACAAGCTCTGTAGGTTGCATAGGAGTTGGGGGCATGGCATGGGCACTTAATGGATATGTTCAGGATGGAGCACTTAAGGGGCATACTCAGGAAAAGGAGGGTGCAGTTCATGGATCTATGTGATGGGACTGTCCCCATCCTTGGGTGCATGCCCTCATTTCTGCTCTCTTCCCCCTGAGCTCTCTATTTCAGTGCTTGGGGGTGAGAATTGGATCCACGAGCCAGATCCGGGAACAGAAATGGAGCGAAATAAAACTAGCCATGGGCCACTTCTATACCATGGATCCCCATTATCCTTGAGGGCATGCACCCATCTCAACTCCCTTTTCCAGTGGGTAAAAGCAGACATGCAGCCAGCACGGTGACTCCCTGGCTCAGGGCGAGAAACTGCAGTTGATCTGGACTGGGATGTGTCCGGGCACCGGACAAAGGTGCCCTCTGCTGGAGCACCATTTTGCTGCCCACACAGCCCGGGTAAGGTCAGGAGCTCAGCAGGAAAGCGGGTGGCCCCTCTCCTGCCCTGCTGCCAGTGCCCCACCTCTAGTTAGCCATGGCCGCCCCTGACCCGCAGCAGGTAAGGTGGACAGGAAAAGAGATGCTGGCCCACTTTGACCACGTGAGCGGCCCTTAGCCCAGACTGACTTCGCGGTTTTCTGAGGACACAGCCTGGGCTAGCAACCTATCCGACCCGGGACAGTCCCAGGCTAACATCTGGCAGTACCAAAACAGACATGCCAATGGCTCCCGGGCCACAGCAGGCCTAAGTGGGCCATCGTCAAATCAGTGTTTGACAGCAGGGACTGGATCCATGAGCCAAGCCAGGAACTGGGAAAGGGGCCAAATAAAAAACAGCCATGGGCCAAATTTGCCCAATGGCCATGTGCTCCACTATCCAGTTGAAAAGGCCAAGCAAGATTCAAGTGTTTCAGTTTAATGGGCATAAAGTCCACAAAAGGCCAGATCCTCAGCTGATGTAGTTTTGCATAGACTCCATTGACCACAGCTATTCACATCCACTGTGAATGTAACCAAAGATCAATATAATTATTTTGAATTATATTTCATTGGGGAGGGAGAGGGAAGAGCAAAGAAGTGGGAGACCTCCTACCTATGATATTAAGAGCCTACTTAAGTATGCAATTACATGTTGGATTGAAGCATGTAATTGCAATTATTTCATGTGTAAATCAGTGTACATCCAAATTGCCTTAACTAATCGGTCTTGCATGCAATTACTGGCTTCACGCCCACATTCATCAGGGTAGGTTCTGCATCTCAATAAGGCACACAGTTACGTGACTAGCATTTTTAAAAAACAGACCTTAGAACTAGGAGGGCTTTATGCAAAATAAACACTAAAACAGAAACTTTGCATGTTGCTCTTTCCTGGAGAAACATGGAGTGGATGAAAGATACATGCTGTTAACCCTTGCTTGATTCAAGTCCTCTGTAACCTGTGTTCTAGGATGCCATAGTGTACAGTGTAGCAATAATTACTGCATAATTAGACCTAAAAATGGAATACTCTCCTTTATGACATAGTTAGTATTATATGGTATTGTCTTGCAGCTGAGTGTCAGTCTGATGCTTGAATCGTAGAACTGAAGGGTAGGAAGATATGTTAAAAGTCATCTAATTTACTCCCCTGCCCTATGACATCCCCAACCGATGTTAATCTAACCTAGTTTATAAAACGTCCTATGACTGGTAGGGCTGATCCCATGGCCCCCACAAACCACACGCAAGTCCCTAGTGGAGACATTGTGCCACATGGAATCCATGCAGATCCCACGCGGATCCCGCACAGAGTGGGTTTGGGATTGTGGTCACTGTGTTGCAAGTTACTAGAGTTGAATGGGTAGCGGCAAAAATGAGTAAGTCTGTCAAAGTTGCAGTACCCAAATGTCTCGAACAGTTCAGGCATGGGAGAGTAGCCATAACTCCTCATTTAGGTACCCATTTCCCATGAATTTCCAGCATTACTGTATTTTTCTTTTTGCTGTTTTTCTGTTTGTTTCCATTTCTTCCATAATTTAGGGGCACCGTGGGTACTTGGTGTGGGTCTCACACAAAAATGTGGCCCTTAAATTGTATTTTATTTTTTCAGTTTGCCCTTTCCCTGCCCTTTTCCCTGTACACCTAGGGCTGCAACTCGCTCTCACGATTCTCATGTTTCTCAGCGAGAATCAGTTCATTCTAGCAACCAGGAACGAGCTAAGAACCAGAAGCATCTCAGTTGTGTTGTCGCCGAGAAACACAAGTGAAACAAAAAAAAAAGAACAGTGAATGCGCAAAATGGCTTTTGGGGATGTTCTGTGCATGCACACCCCTTTTCCAAAATGGCACAAGCAGCATCACTGCCATTTTGGAAAAGGGCATCCATTCTGTGCATGTTCGGTGGCCATTTTGCACATGTGCACACCAGATGCCATTTCCCCAAATGCCGATGATGCAGCTTGCGCCATTTTGGAAAAGGACTGTATATGTGCAGAATGGCCTAGTGGTCATTTTGCACATGTGCAGCAATTTGGGAGGTTTCGGGGGGGGTTGGGTTTTTTTATGAGGCATCTCATGAGATTTTGTACTGGGGCAGAGATCATGGGAACTGACTAGCTGCTTAAAAATACAGATACTGAATTGGCGACCCGATTCAGCAGCTGCTCAAAAATACAGACACTGAATTGACTACCCGATTCAACTCTTCTAGCGATGCTACTTTCCTTATGGTTAGGAAGTAGTTCCTGATATTTAACCTTGTTCTGTCTTCCTGCAATTTCAGTTGTAATTACATCTGAATTGTGAAGTAGTCAGAGTGAAGTCTCAATACCAAGCACAAAGCTCGCTGTTGTGAGCATATATTAAGAACTTGCAGAATCAGGTGATGGTTTTGTCATTTATTCTGCAATAAACCATCCTGCAGACACAAATTGAAGGAAAACTACTGAGACAGTGTTGCCGCTGTCACAGGGGTGGGGGGAAAGGAGGGGGGAACGACAAGGATTGGGATCCAATCACGCAGGAACAACAGGGAAGGGAGCAAGGGGCCCACGAATACGGAGCGGCTACCTCTATAAAGGGAATTTCTCTCGAAGACTATAATGTCCCTCAGGGTAGAGTGTGGGCTTTCCCCCTTTCTCAGAGGGCAACCCTTTTCATCATCGGGACACAAGGAGAGGTAGCCAAATGCCCCTGAGACCCAAGGAAATACAGGGGTAGAGGGGAAGCGGCAGGCGCTCAGGGATATACACGGGATCCTGGGCACCGTGCAAACAGAAGTGAAGGGGAGGGACAGGGGAAGGAAGGGGCCCAAGGGAAAGGGAGAGGGGGGGGGAGATGATAAGGAATGCAAGGGAGGAGGGAGAGGTGGAGGACAGGACTTGCTATCAAAGGAGGGACTTGAGGGAGATATGCAGGGAGGGAAGAGCAGGTACGGAAAGGGGGGAACAGGTAACCTACCACCCACAACACCACCGTTCTCTTTCGCTAAGGAAGGATACAAACAAACACAGTAACACACACTCACCAACTCTCACTCTCGCAGGAGGGGGAAGGGAAACACAGGATCAGGCACTCAACACCAAGCTCTCAGTCAAGGTCAGGCAAGGAAGGTTCTCAAGCAGGCAATGGGGGCCAGTCTCTCACGAATGATTACCGGCGGAGGCTTCAACCCCCACCGGTCAGTCTTATAGAAAAGCCCTGATTGAGAACAGGTGCGTTCAGGGC
>QEPC01006715.1:3022851-3035854 GCA_003113815.1 Sphenodon punctatus | reverse complement strand
GGGGGGGGGGGGGGGGGGGGGAGTCTTTGGGCCCAATGTTTTGGTGAGGGAGGTCTGGGGCTTTTTAAAACAAGCGGGAGTTTTGAGTGCTGAAATTCCAGAGGATTAAAAAAGTTGTGATTCTATGTCAAACTTGTTGAAAAAGCATGCTGATAAACAAATTTGCATGATAAATTGTTGCATAATCATACAAATCAAGTTAATTATGCAAATATTAATGCTCATTTGGAATCTGCAGAATTTGGCTTCACTGGTTGAAGAATTTAAGATTTTTTTTGCACCGTGAATACGGGTCCCTGTATATCAGGCATGGTGTAACAAGGCTGTGGTGGACTTGGGCTCATGTCCCAACTGTGGGCCACCCTAAACACAAGGGGGCAGGGTCTGCCATTCAGGAGGGACACAGGGGGCTGGTGCAAGGGGGTGGCCATGAGCCTGCAGCAGGGGCTAGGGATACAAATCTGTTTCTGACTGAATTCTGTTTTTGACAGAACTGGTTGGCTCGATGGGTTTGAACAAAAATCAGAATGAACGCTTGTTCCGATTTTCAAATGGTGACATGAAGACGAATGCTGCCATTTTACGCATGCACAAAACAGCCAATCAGCATTCCAATCAAAAATGTGGATCACTCGGAATTCCAATCAGCATTTTGACAGCTGTTCCGTTTTTGTGGAATTGCTTGATGAAAACGGAACGGCTGTTTCGCTTCTGCTCTAGCAAGGGCTCCCTAGCAGCCTGGTGTCCTACAAACAGCAGCAACTGTGACCCTCACAAGGAAACTCTTGACCAACCTCATCACCCTGAAGGTAGTGGCGCTGTCCCGGCTCCCAGAGGGCCCCCCAAACTGGCAGAAGCCCCAGCAGGAAGGAATTGCTATGAGCGGGCAGGGACAGGGACAGCACTCCACCCCCACCCACTCTGAAAACTTCTTTCCTGGCAAAGCCCTTTGCAAATGGCCTGAGCGCTGCTAGGAAATTTTCAGAGTGAGCAGAAGTGGGAGCAAGAGTGGCATACTGGCACTGTTCCCACTGCCTCCCCTGCAAGCTTCCTAGCAGCAGTCAGGCTGCTTCTCAATCCAGGGCTTGGGCTCAGCTGAGCCCCCTTACACCATGGTAGCGATGTGACTGAAATCAGNGGGGGGGGGGGGGGGGGGGGGCAGGCAGGGCAGTAGCTTGAGGAGCAACTCTTCACTTACTTTTTTTGGAGGGAGAGGGGTGCAGACAGGGCAGTAGCTTGAGGAGTGTCAAGCTCCAGGTCTCCTCAAACCTCTGACCCTGAGGGTTTGGAGTACTGCCTTAGCTGCTGCCACCACCCCTCAAGCTTGAGCTCAACCCACTTCCCTCCTCCACTTGTCGGCGCACCCCCCAAATGAGACACAGAGACCGTAGCTGGTTTTTAACTTGCCCGCACTCTTTATTCAAACATAATGATAAGGCCAGTGGGTGATTGCCCCAGCAATCAGGGTCCAGTATGCTAATACTTAATCCTTATTAACTTGGGTACTGATCGGGATGTGCCCTCCCGTGTCGTTACTCCCAAACAAAACTTGCCCCTTCGACAGCACCCTGGCTCTGGCCGAAAGGGGACAAACCCAACCGTGGGTTTGAGTAAGGAGGTGAGTACCCGCAAAGCCAGCAGACAGTGCTTGTACTTACTGACCCCACCTGGTACCCCTCCCAGGTTAATGACCCCAGTGCGTGGTTCGCTCCACCTTTGCACTGGGTGTCACCTCCCCATCGCTTAAGGAGATGACTCATCTTATCCTATTCTTACCTATTCATCCTACAGGACCCCTGCTGAGTACGACAATTATTACCCTTTTTCGCATCACCAATTGTTGAATTCTCTACTTATTCCAATTCGTGAATTGTATCATAATATTCGTTGTTCCCTTATTTAAGTATCCAATTGTTATTTAGTATTATACTGTTTCCAATTTCCCTACTTCTGATTGACCTATTTAATACTTTCTGCACTGTTAAAGGGGCAAAACGAGCAACCCCCAAATTAGGCTAGTTGCCAAAATTCCCCTTCGGCTCCGTAAGGGCAACCAGTAATAAACCACAGTGCTAGAGATGAGGTGGGTGGGGCTGACTCCTCGGCGTTCTTAGGCCGAATGCCGCCTTCCCACGGCCTGAATGGCTCCACCCTCCCTGCAAAGGGGCGGGTCCATTCCCTCAATTGCAGTGCAGCGCCACTGCGCATGTGCTGCCTGCGTGGCTGCCAGGGGCAACCCAATCATGGCTGGCGCGATTTGCCGCACAGCCGCCAGTCCCGTTTCTCCGGCTCTCCCTTTGTCTCATGATGTGGGGGGCCTCCAGTTAACCCGTCGCCGGCATTGCGGTGGCGAAGGGGGCATGTCTCCTCCCATGCCTCCCCCCCCTTGCCATGCCACACCCTTCCCCAGCGGTGTCCTATTGCCCCAGTCCTGTCTCCCAACTTCCTAATTGACTACCAGCCAATACTTAAGGCTGCTGGTGGGCGCAGGAAGTTGGATGGAGCAACTGCTCTTTTCCCTATTTTAAGTGAGGAATGAGGCCTTTTTTTTTCACGAGACGGACCCACTCATGCCCACACAGGTCCACTGCGTGGGCATGAGTGGATGCTGCCTGCGTAAATCCTGCAGCGGGTGGGTGTGCAACATGGATGCCACTCCTGAAAAAACACCCATCACCCACTCATGTAGCAATTGGCCAAAATGGTGATTGCTCCGTGAGTGGGGATGCGGAGGGGATTGGTGTGCACTGCCCCCTTCCCACTGCCCATGCTTGTTTCCAGGTCCCTGTACCTCTCTAGCCTCCAGCTTCCTCGTTCCCCCTTGCATCCAGACCTCTTGTTCCTCCCACAATTTAGGTTCCTTGGGTCCTTCCTTACTGTTCCTTCCATGGCGAAGCTTTTGGCCATGGCGAAAGCTAGTGCCGTAATAAAATAATAATAATAATAATGTAATTAATAATAATAATACTGTTCCTTCCTGGGCCTCAACGATGAGCTGTGTGCTCTTGGAGGCTGGCAAGACCAACTCTCTGTGATGAGCTGTACTCTCCCCACCCTCACACTAGCGCGGCCATACCTCCCCTTTAAAAAAGAATGCTTATGAAAGATACATGATGCCGGGCTGCACTGGAACCAATGCAGCCCTGCACCATGTATTTTTCATAAGCATCCTCTTTTAAAGGGGAGGTATGGCCACCCTACTCCACACGCAGGTTGCCCTCTCCCTGTTGTAGTTCTCCCCTTCAGTCTCTCTGTGTTTGTGTAAATCCTGTGTAAAATCCTCATGCCTGTGGCAAGGAGAAACTCCTCACTTAAATTTTTGGAGGTTTGGGTAATTAATTGTGTGGGGGGAAGGGGATTCAGGAAAATCTGCTGAGGGCGCCTTCTTGTGGGTTCTGTCACCGGTCCAGTTTCATATGACTCGGGCCCACAGAGAGACATTCTCGGGGGCTGCTCCACAGCTTTGGAATTCCCTTCCCTCGGAGGCTCGCCTAAGCCGAGCCCTAGCTTGAATGTCTTCCGGAGGCCACAGTGTAAGACCTTTTTATTTGGCCGGGCATTCTGCCTACTCCGTTCTTGTCCTCCTTGACCTCTCTGCTGCCTTTGACACTGTCGACCACTCGCTCCTCTTGGACTCGCTTTACTCCTTGGGCTTCCATGGCTCTGTCTTTGACTGGTTCTCCTCCTACCTCTCTGACCGCTCCTTTAATGTCTCCCTCCCCGAGTCGACCTCCCCCTCCCTTCCCCTCTCGGTTGGGGTTCCCCAAGGTTCTGTCCTTGGCCCTCTCCTCTTCTCTATCTACACCCTGTCCCTTGGCGAAATTATTGCCTCCCACGGATTCCAATACCATCTCTATGCTGATGACACCCAACTCTATCTCTCTACCCCCTCTCTCTCCTCCTCTATCCGCTCACGCCTCGTCGACTGCCTCTCTGATATCTCCGCCTGGATGTCCCGACGCCAACTCAAACTGAACATGGCCAAGACTGAACTCCTCATTTTTCCTCCATCCCCCTCCTCTCCCTCTAACCTGACCATCTGCATTGATGGGGTCACCATCCGTCCTGTTCTCCGTGCCCGCAGCTTGGGCTTCATTTTTGACACGCACCTCTCCTTTAAACCTTACATTGACTCTGTGGCCAAATCCTGCCGATTCGCTCTCCTCAACATTGCCCGCATACGCCCCTTTCTATCTGTCTCCTCGGCCAAAATCCTTGTTCATGCCATGGTTATCTCTCGCCTCGACTACTGCAACCTCCTCCTTGCTGGCCTCCCTCGCTCCCACCTGTCCCCCCTTGTGGCGATCCAAAACTCTGCCGCCAAGGTCATTCACTCTGCCCGTCGCTTCGACCATGTGACGCCTCTCCTCCTCTCCCTTCACTGGCTCCCCCTTCCTGAACGTATCCTGTTCAAACTCCTGGTTTTCACGTTCAAATCGCTCCATGACCAAGCTCCCCCTTACCTCTCGGACCTAATCGCCCTACGCGCTCCTGCGCGCGCTCTCCGCTCTTCCGCTGTCCCCTCCCTCGCTCTCCCTCGCTTCTCCTGCTCGCCCAACCGCCTTCGTCCCTTCTCCCTCGCTGCCCCGCATGCCTGGAACTCCCTCCCTGCCGACGTCCGCCTCGCCTCCTCCCTCCGCTCCTTCAAATCCCTCCTCAAGACCCACCTTTTCCATGCTGCCTTTCCCAATGCCCTCTAGTCTTTCCCCTTGCTCTTACTGTCGGCCCTCCTCTGCTGACTGCTGCTACCGACCACCTTGTAACCAAGCCAAGTACACGCACCTGAGACTTCGCATCCGCCTGAATGTTTGTTTGTCTTCTCCCATGTCTCTCCCGCTGTCCCCTCTCCTTGTCTCCCCCTCCTTGTCTTTTAGATTGTAAGCCACAGGCAGGGACCGCGTCTGATTGTATGTTCTGTACAGCGCCAGGTTTTGCAACTGGCGCTTTATAAATGTTTAATAATAATAATAAAATAATAATTCAATGGGCAGGGATAGACTGGGGGTGGGGGGTGTTTTTAGTCTTGTGGGGTTTTAATTATTTATTTTCTATTTTGTATTGTATGTATCTATTGTGAACCGCGCTGAGATTCAGGGGATAGAGGGTGGAATAGAAATAAAAATAAATAAATAAATAAATAAAAAATATATATTTGGGCGGGGGGGAGGAGAGACTTCAAATGCTCAGGGGGGGGGAGGATCTGCACCCTTGATCAATAGATCACCAAACTAGCAGCAAAAACTATCTAGATTTGAATCATTGGGGTAACAATCTTTCCATTGTCCTCTCAAGCACTTTTCCTGGGAGGCGATTAGCAAAAAGGGTCCTCCTGAGGCTTTGACTACTGGTCTTTTTGTCGCTCTCCCCTGAAAGAAGGACAGTGGGATTCAGCACCCGAGGAGGGGCTGCCATCTAAAAATAAGGACTGTGGGGGAAGGGGGATTCTCCCCCCACAAGATTTTATGAGAGATCATGGTGGAAATTTAGCCCTTAACAATGGTGATCCATAGGACTGGATTGCGTATAGTCTGTTTTGATTTACTTTTGATCTGTGAGTGCTTTGTGGTTTGAAGGCTTGGCCTGCCTCCACAGGCAGCTGGAAATAAAACGGCGGTCAGGGAACCGGATAGGATGGGGTAAGGGTATGAGATTCCCCTGCTGTTTATTGTTTTTTGCAGGTTCACCATCTGCACATGTGTGCGCACACACAGAGGGCTATACTCCCTTGCATGCACACAGGCTGCACTCCCACCCCTGTCTTGCCCTCCTACCCATACTTGCTTGCTTCCCAACCAACTGTAGTAGGTCCCACATTTTTGACAAAACACATCCCCACAAAAATTGGCACTGAAACCAGAATACAAGTCAAAAATAAAAAATTGCCCCCCTCCTGGACATCCCTAGTCTTTTCTAGAGTGTCAGTGTAGGAGTAAACTATCCACTATCCTGGTTTCCTATTTGTTGGGGGTCCATAGGGTTGCCATTGTTAGATAGAATCATAGGTTAATTTCAGACCTAACGGGACCAAGGTCAGCCACAGTGAACCCCTTGTGGTGGCCATTTGTCCTGTTACATCTAAAAGATTCCCACCAGATGTTCACCACGGTGAATATCTGGCGGGAATCAAAATCACCATGCTTCCAGAGGTGAGGCCGGCCTCACCTCAGGAAGCATGATTAGATTGGCCATGTTCCGGGATGGGCCAAAAGTGATGTCTGTACTGTTGGCCCATCCCGGACTGTGACCCAGACTGCGATATGGGATTGGGCGCAGCAGTTGGATTGGCCACTGTGCCCACCCGTCTCCTGGAGGGCGGGCGGCCAGGGGAGCGCGGGGGGCAGGGTTGTGCGGCTGCACGTTGCACCACGCAGCCCCGCCACCTCCCCAATCCCCAGTGAGAATCAGGCCGGCATGTCTAAAGGATGACTGGCCTGATTCCTGACCGGGATCCGAAATGGATCCCAGTCCGTGGTTCACCGTGACGGACCTCCGGGCCCGTCACATCTGAAATTACCCATTGTTTTACCCTGGACTATAATCTCTCTGGGAAAATGAGTAATAAATATCTAAACTTCGTCCTTTTTACTTCAATTTTGCTGCTGCTTTTTTGAGGGGTGGGGAGGTCCTGTTTCAAAATAGTCCTTTATTCAAGACTATGTCTCCATTTTTAAGAGCTCTCCTCATTAGGGCTTAAATGAGATATCAAGATTATTCGATATTTTATCAAAATCCCAGTGATCGTTTTTTTCCCCAGGATGAACCGAGCACCGGGATATCTTTGCTGAGTTCTTGGCAAGGGGGAACCCCCTCCCTCCCCCCTGTGCATGCAATGACTGCTGGGCTGCTTTGCGCATGCAAAATCCACTGTCCTTAACCAAAATGGCAGTGGCCATTGTGTGCACATGCATGATTTAAAAAAACCCAACGTTTCTCATCGAGAACCTCCATACCGAGATGTCCTGGTGCTTGACATAGTGAGAAATGCTTATGATCAGCAATTTAACTGCTCATTTCACCCCTGTTCCTCATATCTTGTCCCCTGCTGCTATCTCAGCTCCTCCCAAAAGAAACATTTTCTCTGGGTGGAATCTTCCTTTTGAAGTGGTGCAAGGACCTGCTCTGAAGTAGACCATGTACCCCGACATGGCATACCTCTGCCTAGAATTTTCCTGTCTCCCAGATTGTTACCCAGACACTGGATAAAAGCAAGCACCTTCCTTTTTCTGAGAGTAAATCTGTAGTGATATGAGCAATATGTTCCATGTTCTCCTTCCTACTAACCCAAAGGCTTGTCTTTTGGGTATTAATATAGGGAACCGCATTCCAGACCCTGACAAGAAATGCACTCTTATTCTGACTAAAAAATACATATTCATGAACCAGACTTCAGAATGTACCCCCCTCCAACATGCCATCAGTGATACCCCCTCATGCAATTGGAACAGGCAACCAGATTATTTGCACCTCAGGATTATTGTTTTGAAGCCAAATGGCTACATGTTCTCTTGGTTTTTCATTCTAAGAGCACTGAATAATTACTTAGCCTATGACATGGAAGATTATTGGAGCATAATGTCAAGTTAACTCTATTTAAATAATTGTTCCATTCATTTATGTCACATGTCCATTTTCCTTCTATTTTGTCTGATGGTATACTAGTTGTTTACTTTACACCAACACAAATAAAGATTAATTATTATTATTATTATTATTATTAAAAAGGACTTCTCCCGTCTGTTTTCATGAGCCCACTGGAAATCGATTCCCTTTCCTTTAATTCCATAAATGATACCACTCTTCCGCATACACCCCCAACCCATCCTACCATTCAGCCACAGCTGCATTTCTTACCCCATCCTTCATTTTCATCCATGTTGTTTCATGCATCATTTCTGCAACATTATTTATTTATTTAAACTTACTAACCTGCCCTATCCCAAGGGCTCGGAGAGGGGTACAGCACATAAAATCACATATAAAATCAATTACAATCCTTTATCCCAAACTTCCCCAAGTCCTATCCCTGTCTACCCAATGCCTGGCCAAAAATGTAGTTTTACATTGCCTCCAGAAGATGACCAGGTTTGTGCTCAGACAAACCTACAAGGCAGGGAATTCCCTGCCATATAATTGTGTGGCAGCCACTGACAATAAGGCCTCTCTGTGTGTGCACCCTTCTTGTGCAAACCTGAAGGCAAATGGTACCCGCAATGCAATGCCGTTCTGTGCGACTGAGGCCCTTGTCATGCTTTTTCTTTCCTTTCAAATCAACATTTTAAGGATTCATCTATATTCCCTGAATCAAAGCCCCATGAGTGTCTGACCTTCAGGTTGCTTTCAGCCTGACTTGCTATCTGGGCTCTTAAGAATATTCCAGCTATTTCCACCAACATATGTATCTTGGTTTAGCTGATTTGTTGCTTGTTTGGGTTTTTAGTTCATGTGGATTTTTTAAATTCTTAGGAAGAAAAAATACAGGAGGGGAAAACCTCACATTATTCATTCTCTCCTTGCATATAAGCAAAGGGCCAAGTCTTCAACTGGTGTAAACTGATGGAGCTCCATTGGTGTCTGTGTGATTACACCAGTTTGCACCTGCAGAGGATCTGCCCCAGGAGGATTGCATGATCTTGCCTATTCCCTGCCCAGACTTGCAATATGAAATCTTGTCTTTTACTTTTGAATGTTTGCAACAAGCTGTTCCTTCAACGCATAAATCTATAATTCCCTCCAACCTCTGGTTTCATTTAAATCATTTAATCTCTTCTGCCTGCTCTCCAAAGAATGTACTTGTCTGTCTGTGGGATCATTTGACTTTCACATTTGCACTAACATTGATTTGTTCATTAAAGTTACCAATCATTTCAATTCCATGGCTGTTTTTAGGCAGACACGGTGGGTGTCAGGTCCGTGTGTGCTTGGTGGAGTGCACGTGTGCTTCTGGTGGGCGGAGGAGGGGTTAGGTGGCGGCGGATGGGTGCGCACTCGGTGTGCCCCCACATTCACCTGCCAACCACCCATACAAGACGGGATATTTTTTCTTAGCACATAAATGGTTTTATATATGTTATGTATATTTCTTATTATTGTATTTTGTATTTTTATATTTTAATTGTTTTATATATGTTGGAAGTCACCCCGAGTCGTGAGAGGCAGGGTAGCAAATTTTATATATATATATTTAATATATATATTAAATAATACCCCGGCATGAAGCAACCTTAGTTTTTCCCGGTTGCTCTATGCAGGGAGATGGCTGGAGGTGCCTGGGTCGCAGGAGTGCACACCCACCCCCCACAGCTTTTAAACAGGCAGTACCACACATGTCCACTGGGTGGACTTGCATGGTACCATATCATCGAAAAATGGCCCATGTCTCAGAACTTTGCACTGTGACTTTTCTTTTGAAGTGTTTATTTCCACAGATCAATAAAGACCGGATTGAGGCTCAGAGTACATGCTCGTAGAATCTCACAAGAACCCAGATCTTGTTATCAGCATGTGGGGGGTTGTTTGCCATCTTGTTTTCCATCCAAAATGGCACCTAAAACAGATGGAGAAGGAAGGAAGAGGAACCTTGATTCCTTTCCCATGTATGTTATTCATCAGTCTGCACAGCAGAGCAGAAGCCGCATAAGGCATGTAGCTAGTACTGACCTGCCCAGCAGAAAATCAACCAAGGATTGGCTAGGGAAATAATTAATAATCCAGTGTATGTTTCTGATGTGCAGGGTCTTCTAGGACCACTTCAAAAGGGGTGGGGGGGGGGAATTGCCTGCTTTTGAATTGGGAATGGAACAAGTTGCCTGGGGGGGCTGTAGGCTCTCCATCACTGGAGATTTTCATAAAGAGACTGGACAGCCACCTGTAGGGGATGTTGTAGCTATAGTCGTTCTGTGTCCCAGCAGGTGATTGGACTAGATGACCCTTGATATCACTTCCACTATGATTGTATGACATTCCAAAAAGCATTGGGCTCTGCTGAAACTCTGAACAAAAATATGTCTTTTGCAAGGGAATTTTTTTTTTAAAAAAATATAATAATACACAAACTGCCTGCTATCCAGGGTAACCTGAAACTCTTTAATACTCGAAAAGATCCACCAAAGGGAAATACTTCTGAGGAACAAGACAAACTTTGTAATGTTGGTTTTAGAAATATGTCTCTTTTTTTGAAAAATGCATATAAATCCAGTTGACAGACTAGAGAACACCTCCTATGAGCACGAAAGGACGGCCTTCCTTTAACCTTTGCGATTTCATTTCCTTTTGTTCTGAATGAAAGTTTAGTCATACTTGTCATTCCTCAAGCCCTAAGTACAGCTCTCCCTGAATCCAGAAACGGCTTCTGCTTTAGCCTTGGGTTCAGTAAAACTCACTTTTGATATGACTACAGCTATGGAAGAGGTGTTTTGTTTTGCTGCCTTGAATAGGAAAGACTGCAGTGCATTTGTCTCCAACAAAATGACTTATTTGTAGACCGGGAGGTAAGAAAAGGGCCACAGGGAATGTGCATATTTTGGCAACAGACAAATAGAAGCTTCTAAGAAACATCTTTTCTTTCCCCCGATTGTCATTCAGACACAATTATTTCCTTGAGTTCCCACTGTGAAAGATGTTCAATGGGTGACAAAGATTTCTGTGGATTGAAAGAAGTTTTCTTATAAGCAGTGGGGAGCTGAGTTAAGTATTTAAGGTTTGATTCCTCTTTTTAGTTCGGTAATATAAAAGGATAGAACTTGCCCTTGGGTGGGTATTTCCAGCAAAAGAATATTTTCTGGGTGATTTATAGCCAGTAAGACAGTTCTAGACCACCACCCCATTGCATCCTACAAGGCAGGATTTTGCTCAGAAGGGGTGTGGCCAGATATTGCTCCAGCTATTTGTGGCGCGCCCTAAAAGACGTCCCGGGGGATCCCAGCGGGGAATCTGGGAGGGGGCGGGGCTGCGCGGCACAACGTGTGGCCGCATGGCCCCACCGCCTCCACGCTCCTCACCGCCCGCCCTCTGGGGAGACGGGCGGGCGGTGGGGTCAATGCAGCTGCAGCATCTGGCTGAAATCGCCACAGCCCGGGATCCCGCCGGTGATCCCAGGCCGTGGTGCCTGACCAGACGTGATTTTTTTTTGGTCCCCACCGGGGATCACTTTCACCACGCTTCCCGGAAAAGTCCCCCGGGGAGCCCAGGAAGCGTGGTTGAAAATGACCCCGTGTGGGTATTGACCATGGCGAACATCTGGTGGCCGCCAAACAGATGTTCGAGGCACAGTGACCACAGGTGGGTATTAACCGTGGTTCACTGTGATCTCATAATGTTTGAAATCACCCGGTGCCCGGACCATCCTCGAAAGCGTGGTTATTTTGCTCACTGCTGGTGGTTCACTGTGGAGAACATCTGGCGGCGAGCAACCAGATGTTACAGGACCATCCGTCACCACGGGATTCACCGTGGTTGAGTGTGGTAACGTAACATCTGAAAATACCCTTTGTGCTGCCCCTAATTTGCACTAATTTGCATGTGTTTATGAAAATATGTAATAGTCTACCTGTGTGGCTAAATGGTGAGGTAAAGAAGGCTATTCGAGCCAAAATTGTGTCCTTTAAAAATCTAGTCCTAATCTAGTACTAACGAGGAAAATAGGAGAAAGCATAAGCATCGTTGAATTAGATGTAAAATGTAAATGGGTGTTTTTAGACAAGCGTCTCCCCACCCATTACCCACCCACCCATCATGAGGTGCTTGTCTAAAAACACCCAGTAAGGCAGGCCAAGGGGTAATTTGAAGAGCAATTTGCTAAACATGCAGAACCTAATAATAAAATCTTAAGTAGAAAGAGCAAGAAGCCTGCTAGAGAATCAGTTGGGCCATTAGATGACCAGAGGGTGAAAGGGGAATACGGACATTGCAGAGAAGCTGAATGAATTCTTTATTTTGATCTTCACTGCAGAGGATTTGGGGGAGATACCCACGCAGAAACTATTTTTTGTAGTAATGAATCATAAGAACTGTCACAAATCACCGTGACTATGAAAAAGGTTCTAGGGCAAACAGAAAAAAATTAACAAGCCACCAGGACCAGATGATATTCACCCCAGAGTTCTAGGAAACTCAAGTATGAAATTGCAAACTTACTATTGGTAACTTGTAACCTATTGCTAAAATCTGCCACTGTCCCTGAGAATTGGTGGTAGGAAAATGTAATGCCGATATTTAAAAAGGGCTCCAGAAGTGATCCTGGAAACTACAGACAGGTGAGCCTGACATCAGTGCCAGGCAAACTGGTGGAAATGGTTGTTAAGAACAGAATTACTGGGCATATTGGTAAACACGACATAATAGGGACGAGTCAACATGGATTTAGCAAAGGGAAGTAGTGTATCTGGCTTTTCAGAAGGCATTTGATAAGGTGCCTCATAACAGACTCTTGAGAAAATGAAACAGTCATAGGATAGGAGACAGTGTCCTATCAGGAATCAGTAACTGGTTAAAGGATAGGGAGCAAAGAGTAGGACTAAATGGATCAGCTTTAGTAGGGTGCCTCAGGGACCTCTATTTATTTTATTTATATTATTTTACCAATTTATACCCGTCCCCTCCTGAAAACAACTCGGGGCAGCTAACAATGTTAAAATAATAAAAATACAATAATATAAAAATACAATAATATAAATATAGATATTAGGGGCGGGAAAACTGGTAAATCCGGTATCCGATAATGCCGGTACCGGGCATACCGGCATTATCGGATTCGACCCGGTAATCCTGTCCGGGTACCGGATTCCGGGTACCGGATTTTTTTACATTGCAGCCATTTAAAAATGGCTGCAATGTAAAAAACTTAAAGCCCCAGCAAAAAAGTTTAAAAAAACAAACCCTCCCCGAGTCCAGGCTGCGTGGGTGGAAGGGGGGACACCCCCCACCCACCCTGCCCAGCCTGGATTTTTGTTTAAAAAAAGACTCAGAGGCGAGCCCACCCCCCAGCACCAGCGGCCGCGGCGTCCCC
>QEPC01006715.1:2964161-2976279 GCA_003113815.1 Sphenodon punctatus | reverse complement strand
ATGGAGACCAAAATGAAATACTTCCCGGCACACGTCCGTTGGGGTCTGTTGGAAATATAAGGGGCATTAACGTTTGCAACACCTGAACATTACAGAATGGCATTTTCTGGCGAGTAAAGATGGGGAGGAAGATGGGTGATAGATCAGATAAGTTATTTAGAGAAGGGGACAAAGGAATGTGGGGCAGGACCTGGAAAAAGGTATTGCATAGGATGCATCTGGAGCAGTTTCATAATATTTATCCTCCAGTGCTAAAAGTATTCATCCTAAAAATATGTGTTGACATGCTCAGATAAAAGCCATTTTGCAGGTGATGCTCACAAAGAGATCAGTCGCCTGTTGTAGCCAGCAGATATTTCCCAAGGGAAATGGGGAAATGGTTTACAGATATAGTTGATAAATGTAAAATATGAAGGACTCTGAAAATCACTTTGCAAATCAAAGCTCGTTACTTCTAAGAGGGTTTTTTTCCCCCAGAACAGAAACTTAAATAGATTTAATTGGACCCTGAAAGATTATATAAAACAGGACTGTCCTCAGACAACAATTGCTGGAGACAAAAACTCTTTGGGTGTTTTTACACAAGATGCTACCCCACATGGCCACCCAGGAACCACTCATCCGACTGCCCGTCTGAAGATGGTGCAGGGGAACGTGCGCTTCCGTGAGCCCTGAAGCACCCACTCATGGCTACTCATGGGGCCTTGCTGAGATATTGGGAGTGCTCCATGTGGGGCAAGCCAAACCAGTGTGTGGCAATGACTCCCATACATCCTCTGCCCTTATCAACTGGGGTGGCCACTCATGCCAGCAGATAAATCCCCTGCTCTTAGGCACTGTGGGTGGGGGGGACACGGCCTTTGCAACTCACAGGAACTGGCCATGAGTGCTCAGGAGCCTGGATTTAATATATGCACAGTACTTTCTAAGGTACTTAGGATTAACAAGTTACTATCACCTGAGTGACCAAAAGAGGACGATGGATCCCAGCCATCAATAACAGGGGTTCCTACATCCTCCAAGGCTGACCAACCAGCATCACTTTGGTCTTGTCTGGATTCAGTTTCAATCTGTATGCCCGCATCCAGTCCCCAATGGCAGCCAGGCACCAGGTAAGCATCAAGACTGGAGGACCACCTGGGTCAGATGAAAAGAGAGAGAGCTGGGTGTCATCTGCATATTTATGGCACCTCACTCCAGATCTCTGAACGATCTCGCTCAGTGACCTCAGATACACATTGAACAGGAGTGGGGACAAAATGGAACCCTGCGGGACCCCACAAGGGAGTTCCTGAGGGGATGACAAGCCACTGCCCATCACCACCCTCTGAGTTCTCCCAGCCAGGAATGAGCAGAACCACTCAAGAGTGGTGCCGTGCACCTCCGCCAGGTCCCACAGCCATGTCAACAACATTGCCATGAAGAACTGGGTAACTATAGCATTTTTGGTTGCCCAGTGATTAATCTTATGAAAACAGGAAAATGTTGCCAATGGGAAAAACACAGTAAACATGGCTCCCCACTAATAATAGCACTGAATGTTATTCTCCAGCTCTTAAACTGTCATCCCTTTCATTTTTAAAATCGATGTCAGAGGTTTAGCACTCTGCTAAACACATTTGTCCTGGGCTGGATCTTGACTTGTGGGGTCAGGTCAAGAGCATTTTTAATGCTGATGAAAACGAAATAGCTTGAAGTCCTAACACAGTCAGTTGTTCTTATTTTTAATCTGTGACAAATGGAGCAAAGGAAGGTGCTTTGTTTGTAATTGTTTGACACAGTCTGTTGTTGCTTTAAACTAAAAGTCTTTGGGGCTGATAATCTCCCAGACACTGGTTTTACTTTGCTCTAACTTCACTGACTTCAGTGTAAATTACTCTGGGATAACTGGGAACAGAATGTTGGTTTATTAATGTCCCTTGAAAGCACAAAGGTAATCAGGGAAGCAGCAGTTAATTGGATAAATCCATGAAGCTAAGCTAAATTGCAGTACTTCAGTTACGTTTCTTGAACAGAGAATATCAGTTTTACTGATTTAAGTTAATTTCAGTTGAAATATGTGAAATTTTGGTGTATCTTAGCAGAGAGCAGCCTAGTGTCCAAAATTAAATTATAATCAGTTTAACAAAATTAAAAGATTTATTTTTAAAAAACAAAAAGGTGAAGGGGATGGGTGAAGGAATTTAAAACAAGGTTAAATAAACTACAGGCATTCTCTGAGGGAGGAGAATGCTCAGCTGATTAGGAAAATAAGAAAGAGTGATCTAAAGCACATGTCTAGCATGGGTGAATTCTATCCTATAGAGACATGGTGAGCTTAGTTGATTGCTAGGGAAATAAATCATGTTTATAAGGAATCCTGTCAGGGCTAATTTTGTTGCACTAAAATTGCATTTCTTTAGCAGATTCTCATTAAGATAGGGTTCTTCTGCTGTTACAAAAGATGATGCGCTGTGGTTTGCTGTGCCAGCAAGTCAGTTTTTTCCTATACCTTCTGGGCTTTGCTCTGGTCAGGTATTTTTTGTTTTTCAAAGGACCTTTTCCCATCTGCTTTGAATTGGGGCAGGGAGGGCCTCTTCCCTTTCTGTGGCAGTGAGTGAGTGTAACTTAAATGGGCAGCTCCTTTGTAGCCTCTGAAGGGGTGAAATTATCATAATTCAAGATGGCATTTTCCTGAGGCACAGGCAAGAAGATACTGAGAGTAATTTGTCAGCTTCTCCATCTCAGTTGTCAGGGATAGAAAAATCATGGGTTTAGCTTTAAAATGAAAGGGTTTGGGAGCTCTTTTTAATGTGGTATTTGGTGTCTGAGCCTTTCTTCATCATCAATCATCATCATCATCATCATCATCATCATAATAATAATAATAACAACTTAATTTTTATAGCACCCCTCTCCCCTTACACAAATGGCGCTTGGAGCACTTCACATAAAATAAAAGAAAACAATATAAAATCCATTTAAAAATCACTTAAAAGGGGAAGGTAAAGAGAAAGGACAAAATATGTTAAGGGGAACCAGGAGTGGCTCCAAAAAGCACCTGAAGAATAAATAAGTCTTCAGGAGTTTCTTAAAGGGGAGAAGGGAGGAAATGAGATGGACATCTGGAGGGAGGGAGTTCCACACTGGGGCTCACCAGAGCAAAGACCTGATCACCTGCTGACTTAAAGCACAATGGCAGAATTCTCAAACCATGGCTGGTTTCGGAAAATAGCTCAGGGTGAGGCTCCGGAGCAGGTCTCAAATATAGCCAGGGCCTATACTGTTAGTGTTCAGGGCACTGAAAACCAGCATCACAACCTTAAATTCAATCCACCACTCTATGGTGTTTTTGGGTTACTCACTTCATATTGTTTTTTCCCTTGCATGGGCAGGGTGTATGTGCCCCATTTCCTCCCTCCACCCCCATCTTGCTGTCCTGTCCCCCAAGCTTCCCACAGCGAGCCTGGTCTGTCCCCAGCCACCTCCCAGTTGTGCCGCTCATGCACATGAAAGACATGACTTGGATATTTTATGCATTGACTGGGTACTCCATGAGGAAAAATGCAAATGGAATTTTAAAAGTTTTTCCTAAAGCTTTACTTGCAGACTTCTTATATTTCATGTTTTCAGCAGTGTGAACACCTCAAAAATACTTGCTTTTCACATGACCTTATATAGTATTTGTGTTTCTGAAAGAAGGAAATAGTGGTGCTCTTTCTTGTGATAGCCCCTTTGATTTTTGTCCCCTCTAACTGAGGGGATGCCCGAGAATCCTTTTGTTGAACTTTGAATGTTTAAATTGATTGGGATATTTTGGTGGGCTCATAATAGTGGAAAAAATTATAGACAGACTATAGAAGCTTTTCCAAAAGATTTATTTGGTGACTTGTTATATTCAATCTTTCTCCTGTAGTGTGAACAAAAAGCCTTGTGTGGTTTTAGTGTTTTTGAAAACACTATGTTAGCCCCTTTGAATTTTGTCCCCGACTCTATAAGCAATCTAATGTTATTGGGGATTTTTCCATGCATTTATCTCTTGTTCACTGATCTGGGAGCTTATAGGAAGGATACTGAAAGAGCTATTTCAGAGGTGGGGAACCTTTTCCCTCCTAGAGCCCAACTGAAAAATCAGTACAAACTGAAAGTCACATAAAAGGTGGAGGCAGAGGTGCCTATCGAGTGCACTCAGGAAGAGGAGGGTTCAGTTCATGGATTTGTGCCATCGATCTGTCCCCTATCCTGATGTGCATGTCCTCATCTCTGCTTCTTTCTCCCGAATGCAGCCTTTCAGTGCTGGATCCAGAGGCCAAATCCAGGAACTGAAAAGGGCCAATTGAAAACTAGTTGTGGGCCACATTTGGCTGCTGTGCTTGAAGTTCCCCCTCCCTACACTAAAAACTTCCTTGGTTGTGCAAACAGGACTTAGCAGTGGTTATCTGTCAGGAGAAGACACTCCATCCTGACCCATCACTTCATTCACTAGACCATCTGTGTAATGAGTGCTGTATGCAGAAGAGAAAAAAAAGTTTCCTTGACCTCCCGAGTGATCTGCATAGAGCCTGAAGCCCAAGATCTAATTGTCCCTATTTTAACCCACAGATAACTTGTAAAATGTATATGAACAATCTAGCTGCATGATCTGTGACCTGCTGTACTGGTCAATTCCAGAATGCCTGCATGGTCTGGCAGAGAGAGCTGCCACTTCTACTTAATTCAAATTAGGATTGCCACCTAAGCAAAATTTTAAGGAAAACTTATGAAAAATACACGTTGCAGGCTCTGCATTAGTGTCTACAGGTGGCAACCCTAATTTTAAAAGTTAAGGGGGACCAGAACACCAATGCAGGTTCTGCAACATGTATTTTTCATAAGTGTTCCTTTAAAAATTGCATAGGTGGCAACCATAATCCAAATATAATTAGGATTAAAAATTCATAATCCCTGCAACATGTATTTTTCATAAGTGTTCCTTAACAATTTGCATAGTGGCAACCCTAATCAAAATGTAATAGTCATTCATTTCCACAAGAAGAGTCTGTGGATAAAGAGAAAAAGTGATACACTGTGACATCAATCAAGTCTGCATTTTGAGGAGAGAAACCCAGACCCTGTATACAAGATGGCCAATTCCAAAAGTTCCAGACTCATGAGTTGGGTCCCTAAAACCATGAGATTAAAAATTATTAAAATTGAATTTCTTTTCCCAGGGCTTTTGGTTTTGGAGGCTGAAGTCAATACTAGATATTACTGCAAAAGGAACAGAGAATAAAAGGAGAAGTACCATAATACCACTGTATAAATCTTTGGTACAACCTCACCTTGAATATTGCGTGCATTTCTGTTCACCCCATCTCAAGAAAGATATAATAGAACTGGAAAAGGCTCTGAGAGAAGGGCAACAAGGATGAAAGAAGGGATGGATCAAATTCCATATGAGGGGAGGCTCAACAGGTTAGAGCTATTTAGTTTGCAGAAGAGGCAATTAACAGGGGATATGATAGGAGTTTATAAAAATCATGAGTGGTGTGGAGAAAGTAAATAGGGACCTGTTGCTTACTCTTTCCCACATTAAGAGAACAAGGGGATACTTTCTGAAGTTAAATGGCAGCAAATTTAAAACAAACAAAAATAACTCCTTTTTCACACAGCAGACAATACAGTTGTGGGACTCATTGCCAGAGGAAGCTGTGAAAGCCAGCAGCATAACTGAGCTTCAAACAGAAATTGGATAAATGCTTAGAAGCTAGAGCAATAAACACCTATGAGTTGGGGTTTAAGCCCCTGTCTACTGGTAGTTGGGAGCAGGTCAGCAGGAGATGGGTCACACCTCCATGACCTGTACATGTACTTCTCTTGAGTTATTGGAGCTGGCCACTGTTGGAGACAGGATGCTGGGCTAGATGGACTCAGCATGGCACTTCTTATGTTTCAGTCACATGGATCTGTCCCCTTGTCAAGCCAGTGGGAATAATAAGCAACAGTGGCCAGCAGGGGAAGCTAGAGACACAACAAAAAGGATTGTGTAACCCCAGGCAAGCGGCAGCTAGTGGTAAATTATCTCCTCAGAGTTGTTATAGGGTGATTTCAGAAGTTACAGCCGGGTGGTTCACCACAGTCGGTTCCCGGTGGGGGCGAACAAAACAACCACCCCCCGGGGCCAAGAAAAGCCCAGAACAGACGTGACGGGGCCGGGACCACGGCCGGGAATCGGGCCGACACATCACAGATCGGGGCAGTGCAACAGACGTGACGCCAATCCCTAGCCGTGATCAAAACTCCCAGAAGACACCGGGCAGGGGCGGGACACAGACATGGCCGCCGGAGGGCAAACGAAGCCATAAGGCACACAAGGGAACGCCCACACAAGGGAAACGGGAAGGGAGGAGGAAGAGGGAGAAGAGGCTGACAGGTACCACACTCAGCAGGCACACAGACAGCGGAGGCACAGAGGGACACACAGCATGACCACACGACCAGGCACACACACACACACCCGCACACACACACACACACACAAGGGAATGGAAGGGAAGGGGGGGCACGGGCGCCCGGAAAACACACAAGGCACAATGGGAGCGGGGTGGCAACACGGAAGAGGGGGAACTGCAAAGGGGCCGGTCAGGACACAGGCAGCAGCAACCCCCACCCCCACACCAGCACAGTCCTCATGGGCGCCCCCACAGCAACACAGGCAGTCTCGGAAAGGGGGGGCCAGGACCCCAGGAACAAGGCACGATGGGGGCCCGCCATGCACAGCGAGCCGGGCAGAGATGGTCCAGGAGGAACACGGAGACCCCACAGTCACGGAGGAGCAGATGGAGGGCAGCCAGGACAGGCAGAGCATTGCTGCAAGTCCAAGAACACGCACCCCCCCCAGAGGAAGCACAGCGGCCCAGTCAGGGGGCGCAGAACCCCCAGGTCACACAAGCACCCAAGAGGGAGGGGGGCGTGCAGCAGGTGGCAGCGCCAGCAGGTGCGGGCAGGTAGCTGAACACAGGCGGGTCGGAGAGACCATGCAGAGCGCCGCACCCCAGCACTAGGGAGGGCAACCGCAGAGNTATAGCGCCAGCGATGTACTTGGCGCTTTACAGAGAATAAGATAGACACGGTCCCTGCCCGAGAGCTTACATGGAACTGGATGTAGGGGCCAGATCCAGGAACTGAAAAAGGGCTACGTACAAACCTGCCATATGTTGCATTTAGCCACTGGGTCTGCGGTTCCCAACCCCTAGTGTAAGAGACAAACAGGGATGGGAACAGCTGGTCTGAGGGGAGGGATTAGAAATGCATCAGTGATTCTGTGGCTCAGTAGCAAAGCCATCTCTTGTGATTTCAGGTGCTTTCTAAAAATCCCAGCTGCTGAAACTATGAGAACCTTGGCGTTCATGCTTTAGAAGTATGTTTCTGGACTTTATGACAGCAGAGAAATAGGCCTGCCAAGGCTTAGAAAAGAAAACAGCAGCCAATTTTTTAAAAAAAATCCCAATTTTTTTTTATTTATTTTTTTAAGTATATATTTTAAAGGTGATCTCATGATTTTCTGGGAGCCTGACTTGAGATTTTGGACATTTGAGATAAGCAACCCTTCATTTTTGACAGCTCCTGAATCCTCCCTCCTCTAGACCTCCGCCAGCTTTCAGAGGGGCACATCCAGTCTCTTCTTTTGTGGCTGTATGGGAGCCAAAATATTTTCTGCTGTGATACAGCATTGGAATATGGAATCATTTGAAAACCGCTATTATAGACATTATGGATTCCACAGGGCTACTCACATACCACGCTGACTGACACAACATATATGAACCCACCGAGAATAGAATAGATGTGTTCCTAAAGGACAATACAGTAGAGGTGAATGTAGCTCTTTGCATAAGAATATATATATATATAAATTTTTTAGTTTTTTTGCAAAGTTCTTTCAGGAACTAAGCTTCAGAAGCATTGCTTTAGAATTCTTTCAGCAGAGTCCAACATCTCTAACTCTTGTCAGTAAGGCCATTTTCAGATGGACCACGGTGCCTCCGTGGTCCATAGGGTGGAGGTGGCGGTGGGTGGGCAGTGTGTGGGTGGCCATGGACGCCCACCCACCTCCAGCCATCTCCACGCACGAAGCATCCACCATTGGTGCCCGTTGCTCCATGCGTGGGTGATGGGTGGAGGTGGATGGAGCGCAGGAGCGTGCCCACACTCTCACCCACCCACCGTGGCAATCCCACAGATGCCCCCCCACCCGCCTGCACATGTGGGTAAGGGGGGGCATCTGTGTAAAAAGGGCCTAAATTACTATACATGCATTATTATTATATTATTATTATTTATTATATTTATTATTTTTGTTCTTTGTTGTAAATGATCTCCTCTCTACTTAAAAATTAGAGGAATCTTCAGAGGATTTTTTTCCATAGCATCTGTATGATGGGTCTTGTGGGTTTGCCTATCCTTGTGGGAAGAATTGTTGGAAGCCCAAGGGGGGGGAAAAGTTGCAAAGTACTTTACACACAGCCCCACAAAGCAAGATGCACCTTATGTAAGATAATAGAATGACAGCTGTTAGGAATGAATTGGTACTAAGCAACATCAACAAAATTTAAACTACAACAAAGGATGGACACAAGAGCTTGCCTCGAACACATGGCTCATTGTCACTAGGCAACATTGCCAAAATGTTCGACCATTTCTTTTATTTCCAGGAACTGCCTTGAAAGCTTGCTTATTTCCACCAACAGCAGTTGGTCAAATAAAAGATATTCAAACCACTTTGCTTCCCTCTCTGTCACTTAGAACCAACACAGCAACCACACAATCTCTCTGGATTGAAAACTTTTAAAAACCTTAATTCTTATGGCTTTCTTTCCCAGAAATTTTAATTTCCTGAACAGCGTGAAAAGAATTTGGAAGATTGGAAGAGAAATGTAACTACTTTTAATAAGGAGCACAGTCACTGTTTTCCTAATGCCAGCAGTGCTGAAGCTATGCTGTTTTTGTTGTTGTTTGTTTGTTTATTAATACAGAAATTAAACAAAAGAAAACAGAAAAACAAAAACATTAACGGTGGGGGTAACACAAAACCATACAAATACAAATTGACATTCACATAGTATAGATAGCAAAACCATCTGTTTTTCACATTCATATGCCAATTATTTATAGTTTAGGGGTAGTTTACCCGATATTACACATAATTCTACCAGTTCCCAATTAGAACTTATTGTTATTTATATTTCTATAAAACGTATTATTATATTTCCTTTGAACATACAGGGTTTTTATAACTGTCCAAATCAACATTCCCAGTAATAATTTCCCAACAGGGATTCCATATACTGTAAAACTCCTCCAAGTTATCATTAACGTCCATGGTAATCCGCTCCATAAATGTCACATACCAGAGTCTTTGCGTCCAATCTGATAAGGATGGACCAGCTGCTTCCACTTCCACTTCAATGCAATGGAGTGGACACTGGACAGCACTCAGGAATAGCATTTGGTAGGTGGTCTTACTAATATTATTTACAGACTTTAGGGGATACAACCCCAATAATGCCACCTGTGGTGTTAATTCAAAAATTGGCTTCATCACCTTGTTTATAGAATCCCAAATTTGTTTCCCAAAGCCCTGTATTATCGGGCACAGCCATCAGCAGTGGATATATGTGCCTTTATGGCCACACCCTCTCCAACACTCATCTGGATAATTTACATTCATTAGCTGAATGCATACAGGTGTCAAACATATTCTCATCTTGAGTTTAATTTGAGGCTTTTTTATCATGAGTGACTTAGCACTTTGAAACATATGTTTCTAAATATTTATTTATTTAAAAGATCCATACCCCGCCCCTCCTGCCAGGCAGCCCGGGGCGGCTAACAAAGTCAGAATCAATAAAATACAATCAAACATATAAAAACATCACAGAATAATACCAATAATAAAAGTGAGCAGAAACCCCCCCAACCCTCCTTCAGCCCAACACCCCCCACCCTCACCCTTCTCCCTCGCCGAATGCCTGACAAAACAGCCAGGTCTTACAATTCCTATGGAAAACTGGGAGGTCCGGGGCCAGTAGGGTCCCCACCGGGAGGGAATTCCAGCGGTGCGGCGCGGCCACTGAGAACACCCTGTCCTGCGTGCCCCCCCGGGAAACCCAAGGGACCTCCAATAGGGTGCCCCCAGATGACCGCAGGGGCCAGTCCAGAACCTGGGAAGTGAGGCGGTCTCACAAATAGGCAGGGCCCAGACCGTGTAAGGCTTTATAGGTCAAGACCAACATTTTGAATTGGGCCCGGAAGACTATTGACAGCCAGTGCAGAGATCGGAGCATTGGTGTAATGTGCTCCTGGCCATCCGGCCCCACCAGTAACTGTCCTCTTGTCTTGGTGACTTCTCCTCCTTGGACCCTGATTGGTCCTTAGTAAGATAAAAGACAGGATGGGAGCAATTGCAGGTATGGGACATCTGCTTCTTTGGGTGATCCTGCCTGCTGGCTGTCTTTTCTGTTTGTTGGTCCACTCTGTTTCCTAGCTTTCTTCTTGTCTCTTTTCTTTCTCACTGTTCTGTTCACCACCCTATAGTAGTTCCGGTATCTGCTCCCTTGTGTTTGGATCCCTCTCTTGTATATCTTCCCTTTAGCCTCCTGTTGTTTTCTCTAGTCTCTTGGAATCCTTCTTCTTGTAGTTTTCTACCTCCTCTGAGTTTCTTTTCCCTTGTATGCTCTTTGGGTAATTTCAGACGTGACCGGCCTTTCGGCCCACCATGCTGAACCCTGGACAGGGATCGATCCTGGTCTGTGATCAGACCCGCTGTCCTTTAGATGCGCCGGCCTGATCTCTACTGGGGGTTCAGGGAGGGGGCGGGGCTGCGCACCGTGACGTGCAGCTGCTCAGCCCCGCCCCCTCACGCTCCCTCAGCTGCCTGCCCATGGGGAGATGGGCGGGCGTAGCGGCCAATCAGGCTGCTGCACCCAACCCCGTCCCATAGTTGGGGCCTGATTCTGGGACGGGGCTGGCAAGCAGACGTGCATCGCCACCATTACCAACCCCGTCCCGGATCGTGGCCAACCTAACCATGGTTCTGCCTCACCTCCATTACCGTGGTTAGCTTTGAAACCCGCCAGAGATTCACTGTGGTGAACAACATCTGGCGGGGCTCAAATAGATGTTACGACGATTACAGCCACCACCCTGAATCCACTGTGATTCAGGGTGGTTGACTGTGATCACATAATGTCTGAAATTACCCTTTGTTATCCCTGACTTCCCAGTAGTAGTAGTCTTGCTTTCTATCTAGGTGTGTCCTGAGGGAGTTCTGCTTCTGGGTTGTGCTTCCCTCCCTCCTTCTTGTCCCCTGTCCCCTCCTGTACTCTTCTAGCCTTTCCCCTTAGTTAGTTTCCTTGCTCTGTGGATCCTACTATGGTGTTCTGTGATAGCTTAGATTAATGTTTCCCTTGTTGTCCCTTAGAGTATTTCCCTTCTCTGGTAGCTCACCTGTTTCCCTTTAGACTTCTGGTGTGATTCCTAGTTACCTTGTGCTCCTTGTTAAGAATCTTGATTCCCTTTACTGAAATACTTACAGTATCTAGGTTGTGCTTGTTTCCCTTTATAATCTCTCACCCCTTCATAGTATCTTGCTTCATGCTTCGTTCCTCAGTCCTTAGTTCTTTGGGCTCCATCTGTTATTTAGTGTCCATATCTTGTCCCCCATTGCTCTTCATCTAATACCTGGTCTTCTCTTTATCTAGCTTCAGCTTCTTAAGGCTTCTGATATTGTATGTGGGGGTCCTTTTCATAGTTCCTTAACTTCTCTGCTTCTTATTGTTCCAGTGTCATATCTCTGAACCTCCTTCTAGCTCTTCATCCTCCTTAGTACCCTGTTCTCTCTTCTTCGTTACTTCTCTTCTCCCTTACTTGATAATTCTGTGTCCCTTAGCTCTTGCTCCTAATTTCCCTTTCAGACTTGTGGCACTTGGTTTGTGTTGTCCTGAGTTCCTTGTGTTTTGGGTTCCTTCCTAGATCAAACTCCTTGCTTCCCTAATAGACTCTGTGACACTCTGTTCCCACTTGGTTTCCTGGCTCCAGCTCTCTATCTTTTTCTACCTTTGATTTCTCATTCTTTCCCTTTCTTCTGACTTGTTCAGGG
>QEPC01006715.1:2921004-2955328 GCA_003113815.1 Sphenodon punctatus | reverse complement strand
CCCCATCTACCCATGTCCTGCAACCCCCCAGTCTGCCCGTGTCCCCCCCAAAAAACCCAGTCTGCCCCAGTGTCCCGCAAAAAAACCATCTGCCCCACTGTCCCCCAACCCTGCCCCACTGTCCCCAACCCCCATCTACCCATATCCTGCAACCCCCAAGTCTGCTCATGTCCCCCCAAAAAACCCAGTCTGCCCATGTTCCATTGGAACCCATTGCCCAGGCTGGCCATGCCCCCCCAAAATGAATGCAAGTTAGTAGGTCGGCACTGGTGCCGACCTACGAGAACCCGCGGCTGCGCCTGCATGCTACAGGCAGCCGCGGGCAAACTTGATCTGTCCCCTGTCGCTGCCATGTGCATGTGCAGCCTGGGGAACACTGCTCTGCCCTGCAAAGCACCGACGTGCTCCCCAGGCTGCCGCACATGCGCACGATACACTCCTTAAGTTTGAACTTGAGTGTATCGCGCGCATGCGCGGCAGTCCAGGGAGCATGTCGGCTTTCCTTGCACTGACAGGACCTTTTTAAAGGTCCTGTCAGTGTGCTGCTGTGCGCAGCCGGGCTGGGAGAGGGAGACAGTGACTGAGTGTGAGACAGCACTGGGGGATTGTAGGGCACCGCCCCCAGCGCCAAAGCAAGGAGCCGCCACTGCTACAAGTAACAACCATTGATAATTCGAGATTCTTCAGCGTGGCTTAGGCCACTTTCTCACGTACCAAACTAACCTGATTTATCAAAGTCGAAGCAATTGTTTAGGTTTTAGTAACTCACCGTGGTATCATTCACAATATGTTCCTGAATTTATTTAGTACTGCCACCACCAGCTCCAAGAGGCCATGTCATGAAAGAGCACATGACAACTATTCCTTCATGCTTTGTACACAAAGCATTTTGGAATGAATTCCAGAGACTTCTCGGCAGGAGAAATGTTTTGTGTTGCAAGCTGGGATTGATTTGTTTACCATGTTGGCCAACCAAACATGGAAAGAGTTCACATTCAAAGGTACTGCGGTTTAGAAAGCGAAAAGAAGTATCTGCTCCTGATTTTTCCAGAGCAGATTTTGCCTCCTACTCTTAAATACTGTCAATTGACATGTAAACAATACAAGCAAGGTAAGGGCTTATTAAACCAATTTAGCTGTGCATGTGAATGAGGCCGAAGGCGTTACTTCTGAGGTGATTGCAGAAGAATTGTCTGAGTTTATTTAACACTTTGTAAATCTTGATTCCCTACGTGCATCTCTTAAATTTGAAAGACACAGCAATGCTCCAAGCATACCCTGGCACGCTCTGTTTATGTTGGCATAAGCAGCTCTCTTGTAACCTCAAACTCTTAAGTCTTTGAGTGTTTACACACCTCATAGTACAAGAAGTCTGGACTATTTCATCTACAAAATCCAATCAAGGGTATTTTTTTTTAAAGAAAAAAATAACAACAACAAAGTTAGTCTTTAGTTTTTACTAATGCATTGAAATTTGACCAATAAAGATTACAGGCATGTTATATGTCACCTTTCATGCCTGAGAAACAAGAAACATTTGCACTGTCTCAGTGACTTCTGGCATAGCAAGCATCCAAATCTTACTAATTTCCTGTGTTTCAAGTTCACAAAACCCCCTCCATGCTTGATCCCTAATTACCCAACCTCAGTTACATGCTTCTACAGCAGAAATTTGGATTAGCTGAGGAATCAATGTGTTGTAAAAATAAACCTATTGAACTAATGAGTTTAGTGAGCATCAGACTCAAGAGATCATTGGCTCTGATATAAGTAAGCCTTTGAATTGACAGATGAGAAAAAAATACGCACAAAGTCGCATCAGAGTAATAGCAAACCAGATTGTCTCATTTAAATCTCAGATTTTGCAACCAAGAAACAGGTCTGAATTGTTTTTAATAATGAGGATGTTTGCAGAAAAAAATAATGCTTTGTACCCCAATACAGTTCTTCATTCTACATAATCAAAACACTATATTCAGGGCCCAGTGTTGGCTGAGTTTTCCCAGTTGCCACCAATGGGAAAGACTCAGTGAACATGGGTCCCTGGGTATAGTGTGCCTTCCTATTAGGAAATCCATACCAGGGAGGGAAATTTCACAACATTTATTTTGTTGAGATTCCTCCAAACTTGTCCTTTGTAGATTTAGGGAAGACTTTTTTGCCTCTTCCCTCCAATGGAAAAAGACCCAACCTCTAATCCTTGTAGATCTCTCAAGATACAAGCAGGTCTAGAAGTCTCCATCCATTTGTCAGGACAGAGGAAGTGCACTGGTCCTTCTCCCTGCACAAACTACTTGGCTTGCTAAATAGTCTTTCATAAGTCCAGGAAGAACCTGGAACTTCTTCCACGCAGGCAAAAGATCTTCTCAAGTCTCAACACATGGAGCTGTGGGAACACCATCTATCCCAGCATACTACATTGTAGAAATAAACATTGCCTCAAGTCGCTAGGCCTTACTTTTGTCTTTCCAGATTTTGTACTGCTGACACTGCAGAATTTCCCATTGAGATTCTGCTTGGTGACGTTTGTGGCTGGGAAGCTGGAGCTGGCTAGGTTTTGGATGGACTGTTTTGTGTTTGAAATGGTTGGGGGGGTTTGTAGGAGATAGGGGGTAAGCAGGTTCGGGCAGAAGGAAGACGGGTAGGAATATGGGATATAGGGTGGGAAGGAGGGAGTGAGGGGGCAATTTTAAATGTGTATTATGGGGTGGTGAGACAGCAATCCCAGCAGCAGGCACCTTTATTCAGTGCCACCTGCCAACCCAGAGAGTAGCGGCTACTGTTTCCCAGTCCGGGCCAGCGAGCCACCGCATTGCCCGCACATCTGTTTTTTTTTTACCCATCATCAAGGCAAGGACTGCCACTGGCTTCTTTACTCTGTTGTTAAAGAAGCATTGAATTGAAGTACATTGGGTCAGGTCCAACAGTGCAGGGTCTTGCATTGATGGTGTTAAGATTTGTGCAACCTGAGCTACTGCTATATTCTCCTGGTCTTGTTGAACACACCTACCTTGCGTAGCAGCTCTAGCTGACCTGGTGTTCTGGAGTTTTGTTTATTCATGACTTATTTGCCGTGAACAAAGAATATGCCAGGATTCATGGTGAGAAAGAAAGAGAGAACAAAGGCTATAGAGGAAATTGAGGTTTTCAATGCAGAACATATTCTGTTCTGGTTTTCTGTACTTTGTTTGAAGAATAAGACTGTATTGGCCTATGAAAAATCCCAGCTATTATTTATCTATAAAGAACTATGCTTAGTTGTTTTAAATTCACTTACAGCAAAGACTAGTATGTTTTAATTGGATCCTCCACATTCTCAGAAGTATAGAAGTAACATTGTTATTACTTTACCACTGTATTTTCAAGGATATCTTGTATATATTTTTTACTTAAATCTAATCTCTTTTTGGTACAAATTAGAGAAATGAACAAAGATACATTAGCATGTACACACTTTGGGCTGCAAAATTAAAAGGTTAGCAAAATATACTGGAGACACGGCAAAGAGGAATGAACAAGGTGTCTGCAGCTATAGCTGTGGGAAAACTAGAAATGTGGACTCTAGCTTCCCCATTTTTTTCTATGGCTCTTTGATTATTGTCCTTTTTCCAGTGCTCCATTTCGCATTCAGTACAGATGCATGATTCAGTAGCTTGCATAACAGCTATGATTTCAGTTCTGAAAATCTAATTTGAGTGAGTCCTCCTCCCTGCTCAAATAGTCCAACTGGTTTCTGATTAAGAAGATTAAGAACCAAGAATGGTGTGGCCCTTAGTTGCAAAGATATGATTGTATTAATTGTAACAATACAATTAATTTGCCACTGGTTAATTTTCAAGTGGTTAACAGCATGCCAGCTGAGAGTGCAAATCAACTAGTCAAGCAACGGATACTGTTACTGCACAATATGGGCCACTGAGCTCATCTGGTAAGGAATTTGTGTAGGAATTGACCTCTGTTGTTCCTCCCATTGGCTAACTGATGGAAGGGAGCGGCTTAACTGTTGAAGTTATTCAATCACTGGAAACAGACACTGGCAGTACAAAGCTGGAAACACTGAGTCAATATACCAAGTGTGTGGTTTATTGGAGACTGACATTTGCACAAGGCAGATCAGAGAAACAGATTCAGTCTTTGAAGCCTGGTATGCTTATGTAAGGAAAAAGAAGGAGAAGTAGCACAATGCAGCTGCAGGAAAAAGAGAGGAGTAACTTGCTGTTTCAATCTGATTTTATTCCCTTGGTTTGTAGTGCACCTATTCCTGTGACCTGAGCCTGTCTATCTTTGAAAATCTGTTTTCTATTATATATGGCCTTCCCCACCCTGGCACGTGCATGCACACTATCTCTTAGTATCAATAGCACCTGCTGATGGCTACAACCAGCAGCTGTATATTTAGGAGTCTCATAAGTGTCTAATTTCCATTGACTTGGGTGCCTGAGTCTTAATGAAAGTTAAAGGAATGCAGGTATCAAAGTTCTTTTTTTTAAAAAATTGGCCCTAAATGCAGATCTTCAGATGTGGTAAACTGAACGTAGCTCCACTGACTTGTAATTTAAATAAATACATTCCCTTGAGCCTGGAGTGATTAGCAGCAGCTGAAGATCTGGCTCTAATATTCCCATTTCCCTTCTCTTCTGCAATTGCTGTACCTTAGTCATGAAAGCCTCATTCCCTCACCGCACTACATCCTCTTTGACATGCCTTGGATGACTGATTTTTATAACCACATTAAACTGTGCTGATTCTTGGGAGCAAAATCTAATAAACCACTCAGTTACACTGACTGCAGCAAATTATGCTGGCATAATTATGCTGGTGGGGACTTGTCCCAGGCCCGCTGTGAGGAGTTTGCCACCTACTTTGCAGACAAGATCGCTCAGATCCAGAGTAATATTGGAAGCAGTAAGCGAGGGGCATGAGGTTATGGAGGCACCATCTGGTCAATCTTCCTGGGTTGAGTTTCAGGAAGTGACGCCGGCTGATGTGGTGAATGTCCTGGGGTCTGTTAGAGCCACTAGTTGTGAATTAGATCTGGGCGCATCCCTTCGGCAGGGGAAATTGTCACCCAGTCTCAAGGAGGTGGTGGTGCGCCCCCTGCTGAAGAAGCCATCTTTGGATGTGGACGTACTCACCAGCTACTGACCGGTCTATAATCTTCCCTTTTTAGGGAAGGTTATTGAACCTGGCAATGCAACTCCAGGCGCATTTGGACAGCGTTGGTTTCCTGGACCCTTTTCAATCTGGGTTCCACCCCGGCTACGGTACGGAAACAGCGTTGGTGGCCTTGGTGGATGATCTCCACCGGGAGATGGACGCAGGATGTTCAACATTCTTGATCCTGCTAGATCTCTCAGCCGCATTTGACACCGTGGACCATGGGCTGCTGCTGAGACGGCTGCGAGACCTGGGGGGTCTGGACAGGACTGTCCTAGGGTGGTTCTGCTCATTCCTCTCAGGGAGAAGCCAGTGGGTGGTGCTGGGGGCTGAAATATCAAGCCCCCAGGCCTTGACCGGTGGCGTTCCACAGGGTTCAATCTTGTCTCTGCTATTATTTAATGAATATATGCAGCCCTGGGGGGAGATCGTGAGAGAGTTCGGGGTGCGATGTCACCAATATGCTGATGATACTCAGCTGTACCTCTCATTTTCAACTGACCCAGGTCCTGCTGTCTCATTACTTTCCCAATGTTTGGATGCTGTGGTGGATTGGATGCAGCAGAACAGACTGAAGCTCAATCCTGATAAGACGGAGGTGATGGTGGTGGGTAGGGCGAGGGAGGTACTGGCTTCCCTGGTAGGGGGGGTCCGCCCTCTTGTAGCCCAGCAGGTTCAGAGTCTGGGGGTGGTGTTAGACTCAGGGCTCCGGCTGGATCAGCAGGTAGAGATGGTGGCTAAGACCGCCTTCCGCCAGCTGTATCTGGTGCGGAGGCTGTGTCCATACATTTCCAGGCCCAACCTGGCCACCCTCATTCATGCCTTCATCACCTCAAGGCTAGACTACTGCAATGCACTGTACATGGGGCTTCCCTTGTTTCTGGTTCAGAGGCTGCAGCTGGTGCAGAATGCGGTGGCCCATCTCCTTATGGGGACGGCAAGGTGGGAGCACATAACACCTGTGCTCCGTACTCTGCACTGGCTGCCTATAGCGTACCAAGCCTGATTCAAGGTGCTAGTGTTGATCTATAAAGCCCTACATGGTCTGGGCCCCTCATACCTTGGGGACTGCCTCACCCTCCATGCCTTAGAGCAATCCCTGCGGTCCACCAGGGGCGCCTTTTTGGAGGTCCCCAGTGTAAAGCAGGGGGCCACAATGGAGAGGGCATTCTCAGTGGCTGGGCTGAGGTTCTGGAATTCCCTCCCGGAGGAAGCCCGTCTGGCCCCAGGTCTGTTGGCATTTTGACAAGCCTGCAAGACCTGGCTGTTCACCCAGGCCTTCGGAGGGGAGGGTGGGGTAGGGGGGGATTTTTGAAGAGTTTTTATGTTGAGGGGGGTTGTATTTTAAAAACATTGTTTTAATGAATTTTATTGTGTGTTTTTATGTTGTAAGCTGCCCTGAGATGCCGTAGGCATGAGGGGACAGCTAACAAATATAAATAAATAAATAATAATAAAATGCTAGTCTAGAGAGAATGTGGTTGGTGCGTTGGGCCCAAATGTAAGAGATGGAGACAAAGGGTGTAAAGAGATGGACTGCAGGCCCAGTTCTGCTCCGCCTCATCCCTGGGGGGCCTATCCATCTAAAGGTGAACTGCTATATGGTGAGGTGGAGCAGATGTGCAGGTGCCGCTTGCTTGGGACCGGTCCTGCTTGTGGTGCTCTGGAACATCCAGGAGCACCACCAGTGGAGTGGGCTGGCTTCCGAGGTGGAGCTATGGTGAATGGCCACCGCAGCTTTGCTCTTGGCCAGAGGTTGCCCCAGGCAATACCAGAAAGTTGATGGCAGAGGCCTAGAGCATCAGGCAATCCACCCACAATTCTGTGGTATGGGGGAGGGAGGTGAACTGTGGCAGCCGCCGGGTCCATTTAAAACTTCAGGGGTGGCCAGTCCCACATCCATCAGAAAACACCCAAAGTCTATAGGCTGCCTATAGTCTTCCAGACCTGATTCAAGGTGCTGGTTCTTACCTATAAAGCCCTATACGGCTTGGACCCCATATATCTGTGGAATGACCTCCCTCCCCATGCTCTGGATCGGCCCCTGTGGTCGACCAGGAGTGCCCTTCTCGAAGTCCCCTGGGTATCCTGGGGGACAACTATGGAGAGGACGTTCTCAGTGGCCACAAGGAGGCTGTGGAACTCCCTCCTAACAGAGGCCTGGGTGGCTATGGACCTCTCCTTTTTTCAACATCAATGCAAGACCTGGCTGTTACGCCAGACCTTTGGCAAGGGAGGGTGAGGGTGGTTTGTTTTTTTTATGGGGGGTGGTAACTAAGGGTGAGGTATTTATATCCTCCCTCCTCTTTTCCGGGGGGGGGGGATGTTTTCTCCCTTTTTTCTCCTCTTCTCCCCCCCTTTTTAGATGGTTTATGTTTATGTTGTTTGTGTATTTTTATATGTGTATTTTAATACTTTTATACATTGTAAGCCGCCTCGAGCTGCCTTTGGCAGGAGGGGCAGGATATCAAATGTTTTAATAAATAAATAAGTTCAGATGATCTCTTTTATTGCACCAGCTTCTGTTGGTGAGAGTAGACAAGCTTTCGGGCCACACAGGGCCTTTCCTCGGGCATGTAAAAAGTCAGAACTAAAGACTTCGCAAATGCAAGACAGAAACATATATAAAAGCAACTGCTTGGGAGGAAGATGTTTGGGGGAAAGACATTAGTAATTTCTTTTCTGGCATGTATGTCTTAAATAAACTAAACTTAGATATTAGAATTTGAAACATTTAAAGGCAAATGAGGAGAAACCAATAATCAAATAGAAATAAAGTAAATACAAATGATATATACAGATAATACTTGCAGGAGCAGGAAACATTTCACCTCCCTCAGGGCACTTAGGTTAAGTTCTGTGTGTGCAATAGGAACGAAGAATAGAAGTGCTTATGATGGGGGAAAGAAAAGGAGGGTCCAGATTGTGGATCTGTGCCACGAATCCATCCCCTGTCTTTGAGTGCATGCCCTCATCTCTACTCCCTTCCCCTGAGATCACTCTTTCATATCATTTAAAAAGATAAGTTACCGGAGCTTTTAAAAATATAAAGATATTGTAACAGCACATACTTTGGAAAGGCAGCAGATACCAAATAAAAGTATTTGAGGTACTTTAAAAGATAACGAGAGACGACTGAGAGAATATAGAAGTTTATAAAATCATGAGTGGCGTGGAATAAGTGAATAGGGAATGGTTATTTGCATTCGCAAATAGTACTAGAACTAGGGGGCACACCATGAAACTAACGGGTAGCAGATTGAAAACAAATACAAGCAAGTATTTTTTTTCCCCACTCAAGGCACAATTAAGTTGTGTAATTTGTTGCCATATGATGTGGTCAAGGCCAGTAGTATTTATTTATTTATTATTTGAAAAATGTATTACACCGCCCCTTGTATCAAAGACAACCCGGGATGGCTTACAATGTAAAATACAACAAATATAAAATACTAACAGAATAGCAACAAAAAGGGGGGAAACAAGAGAGAGAACATACAGCCTCCTCACAACAGGGAAAGGGACATCGAAGGGCAGTAAAACACATTTTAAAATCCCACCCCAACCCACCCCCACAAAAATAACACCACCGCCTCCCCCCATCTCCCTCGCCAAAAGCCTGGCGGAACAGCCAGGTCTTGCATTGACGTCTAAAGGAAGGAAGGTCCGGGGCCACGCAGGCCTCTGCTGGGAGGGAGTTCCACAGCCTCAGAACGGCCACCAAGAATGTCCTCTCCGTAGTGGCCCCCCCAGGATACCCCGAGAAGCATACTCCCGGTTGACTGCAGTATAGCTGGGTTTAAGAAGGGCTTGGACAAGCTTCTAGAGGATAGGACTATTAGCCAGGTAGGTTGGGGAATGTAACCTCTTACTGTCAGGATCTGGGAACAGGGAATTGATTTATTTATTTATTTATTTATTTTATTAAAAACATTTAATATCCCTTCCCTCCTGCCTCTGGCAGCTCGAGGCGGCTAAGAATAGTAAGGCATCATAAAACCATAACATCAAAAACTAACCCCTCATCAAAATAATTGCCATAGGAGTAAATAAAATAACCCAATCTCCACTCCCCCAACACACACACACACACACACACACCCCATCTCCCTCTTCAAATGCCTGGTGGAACAATAGAGTCTTATGCAGCCGCCGGAAGGTGAGCAGATCTGAGCAGAGATGGGCCTCCTCTGGGAGGGAGTTCCACAGCAATGGTGCAGCCACTGAGAACACCTTCCTCAAGGTGGCCATCCATTGAAAGTGCAGGAACTCAAGGAGAGCACCCCTGGCAGACTGCAAAGGCCGGCTTAGGGCCTGGGGGGTGAGGCGCTCCTGCAGGTAAGTAGGACCCAGATTGTGTAGGACTTTAAAGGTCAAAACTAGCACCTTGAATCAGGTCCAGAAAACTATTTGCAGCCAGTGAAGTGCACGCAAAACTGGAGTTATATGCTCACGCCATCCCATCCCCATAAGGAGACGGGCCATCATGTTCTGCACTAGCTGTAGCCTCCAGAGCATCACCATGGGCAGCCCCATGCAGAGGGCATTACAGTAGTCGAATCCCAAGGCAATTAAATCATGGATAATGGTGGCAAGGTCAGAGTTAAAAATATAGGGTTGGAGCCTTCTAAGCAGATGTAATTGGCGGAAGGCACCAATAGCCACAGCCGCTACCTGATCATCCAAGTGCAACTGCAGATCTAGAAGCACCATTAGACTCTGGACCTGAGATACCAGAGGAGGGTGAACCCCATCTATGATCGGCGTCCCTCCCCCCCCCCCCAGATCTCCAGCTCTACCAACCAGCATCACCTCCGTCTTGTCAGAATTCAGCTTCAATTGACTCACCCTCATTCATTCCCCCACAGCTGCCAAACACTGGAAAAGCACCGGGACTGCCATGGCTTGGCATATTGATGACACTGACCCAAACCCCCTCACGATCTCACCCAGCAGCTGCATATACACGTTGAACGGGGTGGGGGGACAGAATAGAATCCTGAGGCGCGCCACACAGGAGGCCCTGGGGAGTTGATGAACCAGCACCACCCACTCGGATCTCCCAGTGAGGAGAGAACAGAACCATTGAAAAACAGACCCGCTCACACCAGGCAGATCACACAGGTGCGTCACCAATACCTCATGGTCAATGGTATCAAATGCCACTAAAAGAACTAACAGAATCAGCAGGGCCAAATTTCCCATCTAATGCTAGGCTCAGATCATCGACCAAAATCACAAGTGCAGTCTCGGTGCCCTAACCTTGACAAAAAACAGACTGCAACGGGTCTAGAAAACCAATGCTGTCCAGATGCACTCAGAGCTGCTGAGCCACCGCCCACTCAATAACCTTCCCTAAAAAGGGGAGATTAGAGACAGGTCAATAGCTGGCAGGAGAACCAGCATCAAGTGAAGGCTTCTTGAACAAAGGCCAAACCAAAGTCTCCTTGAGGCAGTCCGGCAACCTGCCCTCCCACAGGGAGGCGTTGATTACCCCAGCCAGCAATGGCCCCATTGTCTCCCGGCTGGTTTTCACAAATCAGGACAGGCACGGATCTAATTCACAAGTTCACGAATCTCCCCATTGTGACCTGTTGGGTACTTCTTCCAAGCAACCGAGATTGGCCACTGTCAGAGACAGGTGCTGGGCTTGATGGACCATTGGTCTGACCCAGTATGGCACTGCTTATGTTCTTATACTCAGGCACTGGAAAAAAATAAAAAAGCTTGGGTATAGTCACACAAGATGGGATGGGCCTGATCCCCTGCACACCCCGGGGTGGACAACTGCAGCAGCCACACTTTGTGGCCTGCTCTCCCTGCTGGCCCATGATGTGCACCACGGTAACCATCATCAGACCACCACACCCCAGGGCAGGCTGAGGAGCCAACCACACAGGGCTGGATGCCCGGATTACTGCTGTGCTGCAGGACCAGACCTGCTGCCACTAGACAGTTGCTGGGGGGCCAAGAGGAGTGCACGTGCCTCTCCCACTCGTCCAACAGCTGATCGGGGAAGGGGGCTGGAGGAGCACACACACTGCTGAAGTTCCCAGTTCCTCTCTCGGTGTAACGCAAGGGAGGACGGCAGAGGAGTGGCAAGAAAAGTCTGACTGTGGGTGTGTATTTTTCTCCAATGGCCTGGTGATCTTTCCCCTGGGTCAGCATGAAAATTCAGGAGGAGGACTTCTGTCTCCTTGGGGCGTTTCCAGTCCTGCAACCTGGGGCTGCCCCACCAGCGGTTTTCCAAGAACACCCAGCAGATCCCCACAGCGGCACTTAGGAAACTGACCACAGGTCCCTCTCCAGGCAAGCCAGGCTGACTCTCATCCACCCCCAGATTGCCATCTCCAGCACTGCTTTGTGCATCCAGTCCCCTGCCATTAACCATTTGAGAGCCACTGCCCAACTACTACTCCAGAACCCCCTCCCCTCTATCAGCTCGTGGGTGGGCAGGTGCAGGTCCCCCTCCCCCTGGTCAGCTTTTGGGCAGGTGGGAGGAGCATGCATACTCTTCCAGGGCCCCTTCCTCCTGATCAGCTGTTAGGCAGGCAGGCAGAGCAAGCATCCTCCTCTGGGCCCGATTCTTAAACCCTGCCATATGGCTGCAGGGGCCGGTCACATGAGAGGCAGCTCGTTGTCCCACTTTTGCCAGTGTTACTATGCACTGCATCCCTGTCCTTTTCCAGCTCACTGCATCGTGTGTTAAAGTTGCTCAGAGTGGGATAATATAGGACTACAAAATTATTAATAGCTTTAACATTATTAGAGTAATACCTCAGAGTACAAATTCAGTATATAAACTATGGGTGGAAAAAACATCAAGTGACGGTGGACCACCGCCATCACAAAGTGCTTTGGACCGGGAAGCCACTGGCAGCCCAGTCAGGACTGAGTACAGCCATAGAAAAAACATTCACGTGGCAGGGAGTTGCATGAATGTGCGGTCCTCTACCCCACCCCCATATTGAGCTCAGTGACCCACCGTCCCATGACAAGAAGCCATGATGGCCAATGACATCCGCCATGGCAGTCAGCCATGGTGGCCACTCCAGACTGGACTGGATACCACACATGATAGCCTGCTTCAGCCTGGTTGGGTGGGCCATTTCCTGGACATGTTGGCGGCTAGCCTGGGCTGTGATCCCGGAGGTTTCTGGAATCACAGCCCAGGCTAGTCACTGCTTACTACTTACATTTATCCTTCTCGACCCATGTTCCACCTACTCAGGCTTAGCCTAATCTGGTCGATTCCATCTTGACATTGAAAGGTTTAAAATGATTGTGAACATCAAGCCGTTCATGCCTTTTCATGCTTTGTCTTAGCCTGTGGAACTGTCAATAATTTATCTGGAAAAGGGTGGCATTTTTTCCCTTCCCCTTTAACAACAGCTCAGGATAATAAAAGGAAAAATTGTAATGTCTGATATAATGAACTAAATACTAGTCTTCAGGCAGCATGTACTGAAGCCAAGAGATGGAAATACACAGATATGAAGGAAAGCACAAATGTGTTAAATTAACAAATTATTAACTACAATTGTACTCTGATGAGGGAACATATATCAACAAAGATGTAAATAGCTTGATGGGTGGCCTTTACTGTGAAATGGGCATTTGGCAGATAGCAGAAGACCAAATTCCCTTGCTTGTCTTGATATAACTCCAGTGAAACCAACATAATTACACTGGGATTTCATGGAACTTGTAAGAACTTAGGCTTGAGCCAACGCCTTTAGGGCCATGAGTGCAGCCAGTGCCACTGTCTCTGTAGCACCACCGGCACACACTGACCAGGAGTGGTGCCGGTTAGGCCACAACCCTCCTCAACCTTGTGCCATGTTCCCAGCTTCCTGGCTGGCTGCTGGCCTGCATATAAGGCCAGCAGCTCACTGCATCGTGTGAGGAATGGATGGATCATCAGTCACTTTCTGGTTCCCATGCCCTCCCTTCTTTGTCTTCCCTGTTTTCATGAACTTTGGACCAGCTTTGCACTTTCTGATCCTGGTGTGTCCTGTTGAGCAACTGGCCCTTCTGCACCGCCTTCTTGGAACTCAGTCCTTCAGCCCCCACTGGTGAGCTGGCTGTTGGGATATTGAGGTTTGGCATCAGCCATGATGGGAGCTCAGCATCTAGGGGTTTGCACCAGACCCCCATCTCGTTTTCATTTTTCATTTTTGTTTTCGTTATTCAAAAATGTCATTTTTGTTATCGTTATTAATGCCAATGCTGTTTTTGTTTTCATTATCGTTATAGTTTTCATTATCATTTTTGGTATTGTTTTTTATATCATTTTCATTATTGGTATCAATATCAGTATCGTTTTTGTTATCGGTATTGATATTTGTTATCATTATCGATTTTGTTATCGATATAGTTATTGATGTGTACCATTTCCAACAAATATTTTATTTTTGGTATCGGTATCGTTATTGATTCCCGTGCACAACTAATATTTATCTAAATCTAAGGGAGACAGGGGAAGGGAAAAGGAAAACTATTATTTAATCAATTATCTATATAACTATTCTAATCCAATCTATATGTTTATAATATATATCTATATCTAATCTATACTACCTATCTCTATATAATGTACAAGAGGGAGAAGATCAGGGAAAGGAAGAAGCTAAAATGTAGTGTATGAAGAAGGAAAGGTATTGGTGGTAATACCTAATAAATAAATAAATAAATAAATAATACAATGAGGGCTAGGGAGGATTTTTTATCTGCACGCACCACAGTTCTGTAAACGCAAACTTACAAGCAGAGCTCTCACAGAATGGAGAGAAAAATCCTGGCCCTCCCATTATAAAGGGTTGCAGTACCCTCCCCCAGAGCCCCCCTGATTGGTTGTGGGAGGCAGCAGACATTGAGCAATCGCAGAGTCCCATGAGACTGCTGGGGCCTGCTTGCACTGATCATTGGCCAGCGATACATCCATCAGATACTACTGAGCTGCTTGTCCCTCCCAACACAGGCACAGGTCAAGAGTTCAACCCTGTCAAGACTCCAAGATATCTGCTCCCTCCGCCCTTCTCCACATTTTCCCTCCAAAACCCAACTGCCACAGCACTAATCGTAATGACAATGATAATGAAATTGTCATTTTTGCTTCTTGTTATCTTCTTTGTTATTGTTTTGATAATTTTTGTTATCGTTTTTGGTATTGTTTTTGGTTTCATTTTTTATATCGGTATCTTGTTGATACTGTTATTGATATTCTCAGTTGTTTTTGGTATTCTCGGTTGTCATTTTTGCTACAATGGGGGGCTGGCCTCCACTTGCTGTGCGCCCTATGCAACAGTATGGGGAGCACATCCAACCTGACGCCAGCTCTCTTCCAGTCCGTCCTGCCCCAACTCACCCTGTCCACCCTAGTTCAGTTCTGCGTTGCCTCATTGGCTTGCCTTGTCCATCCATCAGCCTGACTCCATCTATCAGTCTGCCTCATCCATCTGTCAGCCTCTCTGTCCATCTGACCAGATTATCCATTTGTCAGTCTGCCTCGTCCGTTTGTCTGCCTGTCTGTTTCACCCCTTGGTCAATGTGTTGATCCCTGTCAATGTGTTGATCCCTTCTGGACCCAATCCTGCACTAACTCACCTACACTGAGACCCTGAACCTGATCCTGCACTACTTACCCAGCACCAATCCTGCACCTATTCTCCATACCCTCGTCTGTGCCACAGCAGAAGTCAAAGTCAACGTTCAACATGAAGCAAGTACTGTGATTTATTGGAGTGATTTGTACCTTCATTATATTTAAAATGGAAGCAGATAGCTTATGTTATGTATAGGGACCCTGTATTTTCACTGTATTTTCCCCATTCACAGCAATGGAGAAGATTGCAGTGAACACGGTTCTATGTTTATATGCCTCTCCCTGCCTAAAACACCTGATTCTACTTAAAGTTACCTACTCTTCATGGGTGACATGACTCTCCCATTATTGTTGAGAAAATGCAGATGTCTGAACTGAAAATGGGTTTTCTGGATGCGGACAAGTGGGGGAAACTGATATATCATGACCTATGAGTTTTAATTTGTGATGGCAGCACTGAAATGTAAGTCAACGATGTCAGATGGAATCCAATGTGCTGCTTTTCATCTTCCCCGTTTCTTGTAGATAATTTATGAGAAAGATTTAGCATTAAAGAATACACATGATTTTTATAGCTAAGTTGTCTTGCTCAGACTGCAATATAGCTGCTTCTGCTGCCACCTTCTTCATGGACAGACAAAATAAGCAAAGGAAGTTAAGCTACAGTGAAGTAGGGTGACATTTTGTTTTTGACTGGATTCTGTTTTCAACAGAATCTGGTTGTTCGATCCACTCAGGCGAGATACAGAACAAATGAACATTCCTATTTTGTTTTGCTGGAATCGATAAAAAAAAAATGTATGCAACATTTTTATGCAAAATGACCACAGCTGTACCACACATGCAACAAGATGGTGGTGCTTGCATATTATATTATTATTATTTTATTATAACATTTGTATGCCGCCCCCTCCTGCTAAAAGCATCTTGGGGCGGCTAACATATTAAAACAGATTAAAAAACAACAATACAATTAAAAAACCCACAGTAAAACAAATTACCCCCTACCCCACCCTAACCCAACCCACTCAACCCATCTCCCCCGGGAAAGGCATGGTGGAACAGCCAGGTCTTACATTATCTACGGAAAAAAGGGAGGTCAGTGGTCAGGCAGACCTCCGGCAGGAGGGAGTTCCACAGCCGCAGTGCGGCCACAGAGAATGCCCTCCGCAAGGTCAACAGTCTCAAGGTAATAAAAGCATGAACAATCATGGCCAGATCTCAGTCTGAGACATATGGCTGAAGCCGACGCACCAGATGTAATTGACTATGGTATAGAGATGGCCTTGGTGGCCTTGGTGGATGATCTCCACTGGGAGATGGATGCAGGATATTCAACATTTCTGATCCTGCTAGATCTCTCGGCCGCTTTTGATACCATGAACCATGGGCTGCTGTTGAGACGACTGTGAGCTCTGGGGGGTCTGGATGGGACTGTCCTTGGTTGGTTCCGTTCATTCCTCTTGGAGAGAAGCCAGCGGGTGGTGTTGGGGGCTGAAACATCTAACCCCCAGGCCTTAAACCGTGGCATTCCGCAGGGTTCAATTCTGTCTCCACTACTGTTTAATGTGTATATGCAGCCCTTGGGGGAGATCGTGAGAGGGTTTGGAGTGCAATGTCACCGATATGTTGATGATACACAGCCATACCTCTCCTTTTCAACCGACCCAGGTCCTGCCATCTCAGTACTTTCCCAGTCTTTGGAGGCCGTGACAGATTGGATGTGGCAGAGCAGACTGAGGCTCAATCCCAACAATATGTAGGTAATGATGGTGGGTAGGGCGAGGGAGGTGTTGGCGCCCCTGGTGGGGAGGGGTCTGCCCTCCTCTAGCCCAGCAGGTTCAGAGTCTGGGAATGTTATTGGACTCAGACCTCCGCCTGGACCAACAGGTGGAGGTGGTGGCTAAAGCTGCCTTCCGCCAGTTGTATCTGGTGCGGAGGCTGCGTCCATACGTTCCAGGCCTGACCTGACCAGCCTCATTCATGCCTTCATCACCTCAAGGCTAGACTACTGTAACGCGCTCTATGTGGGACTTCCCTTGATGTGGGTTCAGAGGCTGCAGCTAGTGCAGAATGTGGCGGCCTGTCTCCTCACGGGCACAGGTCAATGGAAGCACATTATGCCCATGCTCCATGCTCTGCACTGACTGCCTATAGCGTACCGAGCCAGATTGAAGGTGTTGGTGTTGGCCTATAAAGCCCTACACGGTCTGGACCCCTCATACCTTAGGGACTGCCTTGCCCTCCGTGTCCCAGGACAACCCCTTTGGTCTGCCGGGGGCACCTTCCTGGAGGTCCCCCATGTAAAAGGGGGGGCCACAATAGAGAGGGCGTTCTCGGTGGCCATGCCGCGACTCTGGAACTCCCTTCCAGAGGAAGCCCACCTGGCCCCAGGTCTGTTGGCTTTTCGCTGAGCCTGTAAGACCTGGTTGTTCACCCAGGCCTTCGGAGGGGATGATGAGAGAATGGGGAAGTTGGGGGGAGGGATGTGTTTTATAGAATTTTTAAATGATATTGTTGTTTTTACTTTTTAAATTTTTATTGTTGATATTTTGCTTTTGTAAGTCACCCCAAGATGCCATGGCATGAGGGAGTGACTAAAAAATATAAATAAATAAATAAATAAATAAATAGGAGAAATGCCCTCTTCACCACAGCTGTCACCTGGACATCCAGGCAGAGCTGCGGGTCCAGGAGCACCCTCAGACTCCAAACCTGAGATACCAGGGCAGGGCTGACTCCATCAATGATGAGGGCCACCATTCCCCCGGCCTTCCCCACAATCATCACCTCCATCTTGTTGGAATTTAACTTCAGGAGGCTCGCCCTCATCCAATGCCCCACAGCCGTCGAACACTGGGTAAGCACAGAGACTGCCGGGCCTGAGTCAGATGAAAGAGAGAGATATAGCTGGGTGTCATCAGCATATTGATGACATCGTACACCAAACTCCCTAACAGTCTCCCCCAAAGGTTGCATATACACACACCGAACAAGATAGAACCCTGCGGGACGCCACACATAAAACCCCAGGGAGGAGATGAAAAATCACCCAGGACCACACGTTGGGTTCTCCTAGCCAGGAAAGAGCGGAACCATTGAAGAACGGTCCCACCAATCCCTGCCCGGTCCCACAGCCGAGTCACCAACAACTCATGATCAATGGTATCAAATACAGCCGAGAGATCTAACAGGATCAACAGGGTCGAATGACCCCGGTCCAACTCACGGGAGAGGTCATTGACCAAGGACACAAGTGCAGTTTCCGTGCCATATCCCGGACGAAAGCCAGACTACGAGGGATTGAGAAAATTAAACTGGTCCAGATGCTCCTGCAGCTGCTGGGCCACCACCCATTCAATAACCTTCCCTAAAATCATTCTATCAGAATTCCAACGGAGATTTCAATCTACAGCTCCAGTTTCACAGAAAATGTCCACAAAACCAGAACAACTGATTTGATCCAGCCCTGTAAAGAAGTTGCTGCTTATAGAGTATTTCAGTGGTGGTGAGGGTGGGCAACATGATCATCAGATGGGAGAAGAAAAATCATCCCCTACCCCCTTGCGAGATTAGACAAGGGAATCTCGCAAAGTGTGGTACATCCCTAAACCAAGAGCAGATGTAGAGCTAAACCAGTTTGTGTGGCTAATGTCCAGATCTTGATTCAAGTGCTGTGTTCATCTGAAGTATAATCCAGAGACAGAGTGTGATCGACGTGTTGGTCCCAAATGACAGAGAGACAAAGTGGTTCAAATTATATTTTTTATTGGGCCAACTATTGTTGGTGGAAATAAGCAAGCTTTTGGACCACACGGGATCAGACATGTAGTATAGCCAGTAGAAATATATAAACTGAGCAAATGCAGAGCAGGTATATGGAAGATAATGAAATGGAACACCAATAAATAATCTTACAGCTGTTCTTAAATGTCTGGCACAGCAATCTCTCTCTTTATCCCCCTCCCATTTTGTTCTATCCTCTCCCACCCTTTCCATGCCCATATATACCTGCTCTACACTTGCTCAGTTGATATATTTCTACTGGCTATGTTACATGCCTGAGGAAAGGCCCTGTGTGGCCCGAAAGCTTGCTTATTTCCAACAACAACAGTTGGTCCAATAAAAAAATATCATTTGAACCACTTTGTCTGTCTAAAGTATAAGAAAGACAAGAGACAAAGGGGGCAATCCAACGGCCCACATACACTGCCCGCAGGCACCACATTCAGGCCAGAATGTGCGCGCTCATGTGTACATGTGGCACACATCACACCTGAGCATGCTCGTTCTGGCCTGAGCGTGGTGCCTGTGGGCGGCATACATGGGCCATTGGATTGCCCCCAGTGGTTGTGGATTTCAATGAGGTTATTCCGAGTAAGTGGCTTGTAGGTCATGGCCAAATAGCTAAGTGGTTGGGGATTGGTTTTCTTCTCCCATCAGATGATCATGTTGCTCACCCTCAGCACCACTGAAGTTTCCCAGTCAAGCACTGGGTTCTTTCTCAGTCCTCTCTGCGTGGTCCCCAACCAAGAACAAAGAAAGGTACTTTCTCAGGGTGGTTTCATGCATTACAATAGCTTTGCAGCTATCCCCCTGAACACACATTTGTGTGAGAATACAAACATGAGCCTGGGTATGGACTAAACCCAGGGTAGCTGCCCAAGAAAACATTGGAGCAACTACCCCAGGTTTTGGCTAACATAGCCAACACAGTCTTTGGGATAGTACATTCCTCCCACCCCCCACATCCCTGGTCTTTTCTCATCTAAGGTTACCGCCAAAAGAACAGGAGTGCTCTGCCCACAGCAGACACACCCTGGAAGAGCCTGGGTTTGCTGTAGACAGCTGTGGGTAGTGTCCCATATGTTGGCTGCCACACTAGCAACACATATGAAATCCTGCTTTGAGATATCACGTGTGTCTCTCCACATCCTTGATATGGGCATGGAGGGCATGGAGAAACACCTTCAGTTACCAGCACCAGAGAGCAAAGCTGCATTCCTTCACTGGGGGTCTGGGGACCTGCTCAGGGGGTGACCAACTTCGATTCCCCTGCACACAAGCCCAAGAGTACTAGGTTTAAATGGACCTGGTGCTGCCACAGCCCGCAGTCTTCCCGTGCAGCACCCCCTCCCCTGTACCATGGAGCTGTGGTTATTAGGGGTGGGACTCCAGGTGAATTATCGGTTACCGGTTTTATCGGTATCAGATTAATCCGATATCAGATTTTTCGGTATCGGTATATTGGTTTTTAAACATTGCCAATTTTTCGGATCTTTAACATTGTGGCCATTTTTAAAATGGCCGCAATGTTAAAGATCAAAAAAACTGACAATGTTAAAAAAACGATATACCGATACCGGTATTATCGGATTAATCTGATCAACAATTATCGGCATTATCAGATTAATTGAATACCGATAGTCCCATCCCTAGCAGTTATGGTTAATCTGCAGGCGGCTCAGTCATGCTCTAGGCTGCCGCCCACAATGGCATTGCCGGGGCTACCCCCGGCCTAAAGTGGAGCTGCAGTGGCCTAGCCACCAAGTAGATGGACCACTGCTCTGCCCCTGACTGGTGGGTCAGGTTTGGATGGATGGCTCCACTTGCAGTGCTCCGGGATGCTCTGGAGCATGGATAGCCTGCCCCACCTCTGGTCCAGCTCACCCCCGGGTGCGCCACCTTTAAACAGATGGACTTCCCAGGGATGAGGCGGAGCAGAGTCCATCTAAAAACACCCACTGTCAGGATTGAGGCTGTCATTGTAATGTCTCTGTTCACTTATAGTGTAAAGAGAGAATCTTATTGAGTTGACCTGATGTTAAGTTAGAGTGTGCATTTTAAGGGTAATTTATTCTTCTCCAGAAATCTTTGCTTCTTTCTGAAAATCGGCAAAAATGAGACCCTAAAATACAACAGCATTATGAATATTTAAAATCTATCTTACCAAGTGACTTGTTCAGGCACCATCAGCTCAGACACCGCATGTATCTTTCTCAAAAAGAATATAAAGATAAATAAAAAGATGTAAACTTGCTGGCATTCCCCAAAGTGATAGTCCTTTAAAGTCTTGCCAACAATCTTCCAAGAGGCTAGCTCTTCCCTTAGGGAAAGTATAATATATTGGCATAGCTCTCTTATTGACCAAACTCATCTGTGCCTCTGACATTTTCATAGAATCATAAAATTTTAGGGCTAAAGATAATGTAGTACAAGCCCTCATCCTGAGGAAGGACCAACTACACATAGGCCATCCTTCAGAGTTGCTTAATATGTTTTTAAGACTTTCAGGGATTGGGGTTCGCCAACCTCTCTTAGTAATCTGTTCCACTACCTTATTGTGGACAGATAATAAACTACTAAATCACCTTGTGGAATTAAGGAACAGCTAGAGCTGAAATGGGTAGCTCATTTTGTAACTCGTGGGTAATACCTGAAACTTCAGGTAGCCTTTCAGGTGCCTGGTGAGTAACCAATTAATGATATGGGTACCAAACATATTGAGTGTTGCTGTTACCAGATTGCCATGTTCCATTTCACTGACTTATTCTAACTTACCATTTAACTGTTTTAGTAAGTTTCTGAATGTAGCTAAACATTTTCCTGTGTTGGTAAATGGAAAATGAGTAACAGAAAAACAGTAATTTGGGTAATTTGTCAAGCACAAACAGGTACCGTTTAATGCCCAATCTGCCTGAAATGGGATGGGTGCTGCAGTTCACCAGATATACCCATTTCTGAAGGTGCCAATAACTAGGAACGACTCCAGCTGATTGCCAAGTAGTTCCTTAGTGCAGCCAGCACCACTAGCTCTGTCCCACCCTAAATAAATAGGATCTGAAGGGAATACAAAACGGGTCATATCTTTCCTACAGTTGTGCCTATTGTCACAAAAACACTTATCTTTTAATAGTCCCCCACCTTCCAAATTTGATTTAAATAAGTCACAGTATGAAGCCCGGGGTGCAGGGTCAGAGACAATTCGCAATGTAAAAAAATCAATGGGATTTTTTTGGCTACAAAGGGGTGGGCTATATCCCACACCTCATCCTCATCCCCTGCTCCTAATGTTACAAACATTTGGTTCCCTTCTTACCCTTGGTCCTTCTGTTCCTCTACCAAATTTGTTTGAAATTGGCCTATGGCTCAAAGGTTAGCAAATAAAATACACTCATATACATGCACACTCATATACATGTACACACAGAGACAGTTATTCACATAAGCCTTTCGTCTGTAGGAAACGAGGAAGGGGGTGAGATCCCAACCCTTGTACTGAATGGTAGCTACATCACACCCATACCATGGGGATTGAGTAGCAGCTATAACATGGAAGGATGTAGTAGCTGCCCCATGTGTAATCTTTGTGAAAAATAATCCACCCATCCTCTCTCCTCCAGCCATCCTTTAATTCTATGTTGAGGAGCTCCAAGGAGATGGGTTCTGAGGGGATGACGAGAGATGTGCTCTGAGGGGGATCACAGGACAAATCTCTGAGGGAATGAATCATGGGGTAGCCTACACCACACTCCAGCTGTAGTGATATCTCACAAAGGAGACATGCACTCCAGTCACCCCAACCAGTAGCATCACTCCTGAACACTGCAGGTGAGGAGTAAGCAGCAAGACAATACTGTATAGACTAAGTATCAGCTTGCTCCTCAATGACGGTGTCATGTCTTAACATTATCTGTGACTTTCTGGTCCTCTGTGTCCCAACTCCTAAGTCCAAGAAAGATATTGCTGCAATTTTCTCCAAAGATGCTTTAGAATCAGACCTCCTTTTTCAAGAATATTTGTTTAGCCTCTGAATCTTTTTCTATCACATATTTTTCCATTGACCCAGCAATTACACCAGTTTTCTGAAAACATTTGCTTGTCTGGCACATCATGCTATTGTTTCATTTACCCATAACTTTTTCCAGTCCTTTTTACTTGCATCATACAAATCCATCCAGGTCATTTTTTATTTTCTCCAGTTAGTCGGGCTATTTCAAAACATGCAATTTCCTTAAATTAGAAACTTGTAGGCAGGGCCGGCCCAAGGGTTTCAGGGGCCATGTGCCAAGCCTTGCTGCAGGGCCCCAAAGGCCAGCCGGCACTCGCTAGAATTGGGGGGGGGGGGGGATTTTCAAGGGATGGGCGGCTGGTTACTTACCTGCAACTTGACTGTGTCAGCTCAGTTCCGCAGCGTATAACTGGCCAGGAATTCCCAGGGAGTTTACGCCCCCCCCCCCATGAGCACTGACTCGGAGACTCCTGGTGGGGGAAAAAACAAAAACCGGCGGCATCTGTCAGTCTCTAGCCTGCGGTGGTGCGGGGCCCCTCCCCATTGCGGGGCCATGTGCCTGGGCACTGGTGGCACAGGCCTCGGGCCGGCCCTGCTTGTAGGGCCCAATCTTCAGTCTGAAATAAATTGACAGAGCAATGAACCCAACTGCAGCAGTTTCAGATCTGCTCCTTTGTTACTTCAAGCTTCACTGCTCAATTGACAATCTGGTTTGAGTTACTTTACACCCTCAGTACATTCAAATATTCCTAGAGCAGCTTCTCTTGCAAACAACATAACACTTATGAGTAATCAAATATGACATTTTTCTTCTCTTGTCCTTTTCCAGGAGGCAAAAAGGGAGACTGCTTCTGATTTATTAAAATAGAGAGGACAAATTATGGAAATTTGTCCCAATGTCTGTCTTGGCTACAGTTTTCCTATGTGCCTCATTTCTTGCCCACCTGCTTGAAAGATATGGGATACCACAATCCAGTAATGATAATAAGTTTTTAAAAAAGCAGAACCATATTCCTTTGTGTCTAAGTCTAGCAAGCTAGGCCATGATCCTAAACGTGTGCCGGGGCGTTCTCAATGAAGTCATTGGGATGTTGCCAGTTCAAACTTTGGGCCTTTTTACATGGACACTCCCCCCTCCCCTTGCACATGTGTGCAGGTGGAGAAGGTCCCTCCATGCAATCACCACAGCAGGTGCGGGGGGCATGGGGAGGCGTCCGTGGGAACGCCATGGCCGGTGGGTGGGGTGCGTGTGCGTTCCTGCACTCCACCCATGCATGAAGCAACAGGTGCCAATGGTGGACACCAGGTGGAGGTGGAGGGGGGGGCGTGTTCTTTGCAGAGTGGTTCATTGTTGAACAGGAGTGGGTAGCATGTGGTAGCATGCTCACAGAATCTTAGAGTTCGAAAGAACCTTTGAGGGTCATCTAGCCCAGCCCTCAGCTTGGTTGCAGGATGACTGCAGCTACAACATCCCTGACAGATGGCTGCTCAGCCTCTTTTTGAAAACTTCCAGTGATGGAGAGCCTACAGCCTCCCTAGGCTCCTTCTTCCATTACCACACAGCTCTTACTGTTAGAAGGTTTTTCCCTGATATTTAACAAAAATCTGCCTTCCTATAACTTGAGCTCATTGTTTCTAACAACGAGTCCTCTGTAGCCATGAAAACAGTTCCTTGCCATCTTCTTGGTGACAACCCTTTATCTATTTGAAGACGGCTGTCATGTCTCCCTTTGGACTTCTCTTCGCTAGACTAAACATACCCAGTTCCTTCCAAACTCAATCATTTTTGTTGCCCTCTTCTGAACCCACTCCTTCTTAAAAAGAGGCACCCCAAACTGGACTCAATACTAAAGATAACACTCTTTTCTGCGACAAAGGGTGTTAACAAACATGATGGCGGCCCACTTAAGCACACTGTGGCCCACTTTAGCCCATGGGCCACCGTCATGTTTGTTGGAACCTTTCTAGTTGTTTGTTCCAGAGTTCTCCCAGGCGTGTTAATGATTAACCCAGGCTGTGATCCCAGAGACCTCTAGGGACATAACCCGGGATACCATCTGCCCAATCTACAGCGGGCTATAATGTTTGTTAGAGCCTGATGTGGCCCGGTCTGGATTGGGCCAGCTGCCATGGAAGCTGTCATAGGCTGCCATGGCTGCCCATCATGATGGGTGGCGGGGAGCTGGGCACAGCGAGGCTCTCCACCTACCCCTGTCCAGCCACATGAATGTTTGTTCCGTGGCCAGACCCAATCCTGACCAGGTTGCCAGCAGTTTCTGGGTCCAGACTGAGTTGTGGCAATGGCAGTCTGCTGTCACTTGTGTTAACACCCGAACATGTCATATTTCAGTCTAGTGATTCCCAGACATTTTCAAGCTGTGACCCCACTGAGAGACAGAAGAAAACCTTGTGACCTCAAGATATGAAAATTTGCACCTCTAACTGTGCAGCTATCATGTCGTTGGGATCCCATTTAGCAATGTAGTGATCCCACTTGGGGGGCCTAACCCCTGGGTCAGTCCATGTCCAATATGTCTAAGTTAGTATGAATCAGGTAATCTTTTTTGGTTGAGAATTTGTTTCATTTGGACAAATGCCACTGGAAGCGGTTGGATCAGGTAGGAGTGTGCATGTGCAAATAATTGTCGCATAGGATTGCAAATACAATTGTGATGACTGTGTATGCAAATTAGGGGCATAAATGTGTATGAATAGTACTGGAAATGCAAGTCATGTTGTAGATCAGGGCAGTCTAAGCAGCAGCCAGCAGTAGGGTTCCATCCAGCCCACAACCTCAAAATCCAGTGCCATGCCAATAACTGCTCCAAAATCTGCATGTTTAACTGGCACAGTTTGTGTAGATAAAATTGAACAGGGTTTGACTCCTCCATACTGCAAAAATCACATACACTGCCCCCATGATGAGGAATTTTTGTGCCATCTGGTACGCTGGTGAATTGCCATGAGGAAATTCATCCTGCATTGGCCAAGAAGATTTACAGCCATATTGTAGGTTAATAATGCCACACATAGATGGCCAAGAAAATGTACAGCCCCACTGTAGATTAACAATTCCAAGCAAAGACTGGTAGGTGCCATGTTACCGTTGGTAGTGCTCAAACACTGACCGCATTCCAGAAGCCATTTGATCCAAAGAAATAGGATTTTAAATTCAAACCATGTTTAAGTGTCTTAATTTTTTTAGATTATTTCTTCTGGAAAAAAACAAAATTCTTTTTAAAAAAAACCCTGCCTTTCCTTCCCATTTTCATCAGTAGAACTACGTAGTGGTACGAATTTGGTTTGCTCTGGAGTGACGTTCTTCTTTGTAAAGAGAGTTCAAATACTCAGCTCGAGATTGATCCTGAGTCTGGAAAGAAATGTAGCCCTTTCAAATGGATTTTAACATGCCATATCACCCTGAGCATTTTTAGCGAAGGGCGGGATAAAAGTTTTAAAAAATAATAAATATCAAGCCTTTAAACATCCCTGGAAATGCTTAGTGTTGTTTTATGAATTATAGGATAATAACATTCCCAACAAGTATTACTCTCATTTCCACAAACCTAGATTTTCTTCTAAATCTGGTCCCATTTCAAATGTGGTTAAAATATTTTTCTTCTGCCTGCTTCTCACAAAGGAACTAGCCATGCTAAACACCCATTAGCTTGAATTTGCCGTGCTGCATCAGGCATCGAAAATAGCTCATTGCTAGAATGTGAACATTGAGTTCAGCTATTTAACTCAAAAACACATACTTCAAAAAACAAAAGGCTGTAACCATAGTTGGAAGGTATTAACTGTACTCCCTCCGCTTATGGTTTGAACCCAATAGGCTTTGTTATGGAAAGTCTTTCTGTGGCTTTCCCTATAATCCATTTTTAAAATCTCTTTGCCAATCTCTTCTATTCTGTCTGTGTTAAGTGCTAGAGGAGGGCGAGTCTGTGCCAGCCTGACTAAGGGCTTATTTGTCCATCTATTATGTGGAGCCATTGACTTTAATGAATGGAGGAATTGCACTATAAACTTCTGGATTTAGAGTCTGCTGGTAATCTTTGTTGCTATTAATGATTAAACCAATTGTAGTAGTATCACAGGCAAATCAGAGTCAAAGCTAGTTCTTTCCCACTTCTACGCTTTTATGCAGTCTTTTCCTAGCAGGGGAAAGTCAGACGTCAGATAGTGGCTCAGAGTAAGTCATTTTAGCTTTTGTGATCATTATAGCTAAACAGCTTAGCCTATGGCTTTTGTCTATTCAAACTGCAAACTCTTTGGGAGCTGAAGTGGTTTCCTACTACTGCACCTACTTACCACCATAATCGACCAACAGTGGATCTCTGTTGGGGCTTCTAGATGCTACTGCAGGAGAAATGATAACTCAAGCAGAATGAAAATTGCCATATTTAGATTGTAAGCTTTTAGGGAAAGAGGTTGCTGATAGGTATCTCATCATTATGTGTTTTCTTGTTTGTTTGTTTGTTTTTCTTCTTAACAATGCATTGTCCTGACAGTGGGAGGGCGTTCACCTCCTGAGTAGAGGGAGAATCACCTCTATCCTCTCCTGCAACAAATAAGACTGACTGATGATAGGTAGATTCATCCCTTCACACACGATGGATTTAAACCCATTGTTAAATCTTGCTTTCTGGCTGAACGCTTTGGGAGTTAATGCACATTACATCTGGTGTATAGGGATGTGTGAACGCGGTTCGGAAGTTCGGAGTTCAGACCGAACTCATATTCCACCGAACTATTCAGTTGAATCCTAACCAACCAGTTCGGAAGGCCAAAAAAACCGGTTTTGAATGTACAAACTCAGTTCGGAAGTTCTGAATTCGACCGCACTCAAATGGTTCAGTCAACTGAAGCGAACATTCGAACCGAACTCAATTTTCGAACCAAACCGAATTTTCAAACTCGGTTCTGTTCACACATCCCTACTGGTGTATCTTGCAACCTAACTGTAGCAGGGTCAGGCTGGATGCTGGAACCTGCCCCTTTATGGAGGACACTGAGGCGGCACAGGATAACATCCCAAGGTGCCTCAGCTGGGCTCGCCTCCAGAGATGACAACCAAGGGCCTGAGTGGGGCCAGCTGGCCTGGTTGCAGGTAGGCCAGCCCTGAGGGAGAAAGGCCTGAGCCTGGAGCTCAGAGGAGGAAGTATGGAAGAGGCAGGAGCCAGGGAGGGTTCTCCAGACCTACAGGACAGGAGACAGAGCCTGTGCCTAGTCAGCAGAGCCTGGGGAAAGGCTCTACCTGAGGGTTACGAGGAGTGGTGGGGAGATGACTAAGAGAGAGATCTTGGTTACAGGAGGGACTGTACCTGACCAGGAGAGGTAAAGTCAGAAGGTACCCAGAGAGACTCTGGGGTTTTGATGCCTGGCTGGAAGGGAATGGGCCCCTGGCCAAGAAGTCAAGATGGACCCCCCTCTTAGTGTCCCACTGGCAGGCAAAGGGGTTCCGCCTGCCTTGGTGGGCCTGTGGGGCGCTGCTATCAGACCCACAAGACACCCAAAATGCAGCCAGCCTATTAAGCACATTATATCATGCAAAGAAACATATATATAACCAGTTCATTTGCACCCCCTCCCCCATATAATCAATTCATGCTGCCCCCCACCCATAACCAGTTCATTTGCACCCCCGCCCCCATATAATCAATTCATGCTGCCCCCACCCCATACAGGGGCGGTGCACCCCCTAGAGAATCCAGGACAATGCCCCTCCTGGCTCCAGCCCCCAGGACTCTTCCTGGGCCCCGGTGCTGCAGTGCTGCTGCTGTTTCTGTTTGTTTTTTTAAAAATTAATCACGCCGCACACACAACCAGAGTGAGAATGGGAGGGGCCACTCGAAGAAGAACCTTGTTTAGAAGGTTGCTACCTCTAAAACAAGGTTCTTTGAGATGGCTGCGAAACAGTCTCACTGTGTGCGCCGTGTGGTGAGACTCAACCCCCCAAGGCTTCCTTAGGACACGTAACCTAAGGAAGCCTTCAGGTTCAAAACAGGTAAGTTCTACCCTTTGTGCGGAATGGGCAGCTAGAAGCGCTGTCCATTCCACATAAAGGGACCCTGCAATGAAATAGTGCCACAGGGGGGCACTATTTCATTGCAGGGGGTAGGGCAGGGCTAAAGTCCATACCTAGGCGCCAAACAGATGTGTCTGGGCCAGGACTTCCCTGTTCCTTCTGGCTGGCTGCGTGGGGGTGGGGGTGTGTCGGGGGAGCTGCCACATAGGCTAGCTCTTAGACTCCCCCTCCTCTCTCCCTCCCTGTCGAGTCAAACTTTCACTTGACTCTGGGAGGGGGAGGGGAGCCTATGCCTAAGCTGCAGCACACCATCAGGAGCAGAAGGATCCTGGTGCTGCCTGGAGGTCAGAGGAGAGGAGCCAGCGGTGAGTAAAATGTGGGGTCTGGGGGTGGGGGAAAGTGGGCACACGGGGACATGGTGGGGAGGAGTGGGGGAACACAGGGACATGGAGTGGGCACACAGGGGGAGGGGGAGCAGACGGCTACATGTTGGGGGCACATGGGGACATGGTGGAGGGAGTGGGGGCACTTGGGGACATGGTGAGGGAATTGGAATGTGGTTTTTGTTCACTTCATGATGTGGAGTGTTAAATACTAATTCCACCCCACCCCCCAAAATGCACACGCAGCAGAGGGTGAGGGGGGATTAGTATTTCATGCCCCGTGATTCAATTGAGGTTTTGAAATCCTGAGATATAGTGTTAGTCTGGTGATTTTAGGTGTTTTCGAAATGCTGGACACGTGATGCTTGTGATAAAATTGAGGTTTTGAAATCCTGAGATGTAACTGTTAGTCTGGTGATTTTAGGTGTTTTCAAAATGCTGGAAACGGGATGCTTGTGATAAAATTGAGGTTTTGAAATCCTGAGATGTAACTGTTAGTCTGGTGATTTTAGGTGTTTTCAAAATGCTGGAAATGTGATGTGTGTGATAAAATTTACATTTAACTGTTAGTCTGGTGATTGTGGGCCTTAAAATTCCCCCCCAACGCACACATGCACACGCGCGCAGCAGAGGGCAAGAATACTGCTTCAGAAGGGACTTCTGAAGGGACTGGTGTTATGTGCTCCTGACAACCCGTCCGTGACAGGAGCCAGGCCGTCGTATTCTGCAGTAGCTGCAGCCTCCAAACCAAGAACAAGGGCAGCCCCACGTAGAGCACATTGCAGTAGTCCAGCCTTGAGGTGACAAAGGCATGGATGAGCGAGGCCAGGTCTGGCCTGGAGACGTACAGATGCAGCCTCCGCATGAGATATAACTGGTGGAAGGCAGCTTTCACCACCACCTCCACCTGTCGATCCAGGTGGAGCTCTGAGTCCAATATTGCCCCCAGACTCCGAACCTGCTGAGCTACAGGAGGGCAACCCCCCCTCCCAATCAGGGGGGCCAACACCTCTCTCGCTCTCCCCACCACCATCACCTCCATCTTATCGGGGTTGAGCTTCAGTATGCTCTGCTCCCTGGTTGGTGAGAGCCTCCAGGGAGACATTGGGGACGGTGCTGCCAAGGGTGGTTAACACGTCCTTGCAGCAGGGGAGGTTGTCGCCTAGCCTCAAGGAGGCTGTGGTGCACCCCCTGCTGAAAAAACCATTGTTGGACATGGACGCACTCACCAGCTACTGACCTGTCTCTAACCTTCCCTTTTTAGGGAAGGTTATTGAGCGGGCGGTGGCAATCGAGCTCCAGGCGCATCTAGACAGCATCAGTTTCCTAAACCCTTTTCAATCTGGGTTCTGCCCCGACTATGGCACCGAGATGGCGTTGGTGGCCTTGGTTGACGATCTCCGCCGGGAGATGGATGCAGGATGTTCGACATTTCTCATCCTGCTAGATCTGTTGGCTGCTTTTGACACCGTGGACCATGGGCTGCTTATGAGACAGCTCCGTGACCTGGGGGGCCTGGTCCTCCCTTGTGGGAGGTCGTGAGAGGGTTTGGGGTGCGATGTTACCAATATGCTGATGATACTCAGCTGTACCTCTCTTTTTCAGTGGACCCAGACCCTGCTGTCTCGTTGCTGTCCCAGTGTTTGGAGACTGTGGCGGAGTGGATGTGGCGGAGCAGACTGAAGCTCAACCCCAATAAGATGGAGGTGATGCTGGTGGGGAGAGTGAGGGAGGTGTCGGCCCCCCTGAATAGGGGGGGTTCACCCTCCTATAGCTCAGCAGGTTCGGAGTCTGGGGGTGATATTGGATGCAGATCTCCGCCTGGAGCGACAGGTGGAGGCAGTGACGAAGGTCGCTTTCTGCCAGTTATATCTGGTGTGGAGGCTGCATCCGTTCATCTCCGGCCCGGACCTGGCCTCCCTCATTCATGCCTTTGTTACCTTGAGGCTGGACTACTGCAACGTGCTCTACGTGGGGCTGCCCTTGTTCCTGGTTCGGAGGCTGCAGCTAGTGCAGAATGCGGTGGCCCGGCTCCTGTCAGGAACGGGCCATCGGGAGCATATAACACCTGTGCTCCGGACCCTGCACTGGCTGCCAATAGCGTGCCGAGCCAGGTTCAAGGTTTTGGTATTGATTTATAAGGCCCTTCACGGTCTGGGCCCCTTGTACCTCAGGGACCGCCTCGCCCTCCGTGCCCCAGAGTGCCTCCTTCAGTCTGCCGGGGGTGCCTTCTTTGAGGTCCCCCGTGTTAAGCGGGGGGCCACAATGGAGAGGGCATTCTCGGTGGCTGGGCCGTGCCTTTGGAATTCCCTCCCAGAGGAAGCCCCAAGCCTTTTAACATTCTGGTGAATTTGCAAAACCTGGCTGTTCACCCAGGTCTTTGGGGAGGGGGGGGGGGAGGGGTTTTTTTCTCCCTCCACCCTTATTTATTGTATTGATTATTTTAGTGTTACCCTGTTTTTAATTGTTGTAATTTTATCAGTATTTTTAAAGCATTTTATAATTATATTTTTATATATATATATTTTGAGATAGATAGATAGATATTTATTTAAGACCTATATAGGTCAAAATTAACATACAACAAAAACATACAAATAGTGGTACATTCTTATTGAGAACTTAATACATTGTTCTCAACATACAACTTTTCAGGATTCATCAATCAAGAAAAAATACAACTAATTTACACTTATGTTCATCACTAAGCCTCCATGTATCTTCAAAATTATTACCCATCCTTCTTACCATTAGGTAGACTAACTTCACCTCTTACAACAAGATATTATAAGGTAAGTGATCCAAGATTTTATTTTGAGTTATTTCTGATTTGCCTGCGTCTTCCTTTTTATCTGTGCTGCACACAGGAACTTTGCAAGATGAAATAAGGACTTCATTGTTAGATTCTGAAATAATTGGACAGTCTTCTCATGTGAAGATGACTTATCCCCTTTCACCCACGGGTTCAGCCATTTTATTATTTCGACTAGATACAGGGGACACTCCCACAAAAGATGCGGTATATCCTCCACCCTCTTCTGTATGCATAAACATAACCTTTGAGCTAGAGGAATTTTCTGCCAACGACCTTCCTGAAGACTGGATTCCAACTGAGAAAATCTCATGCGAATTATTGCTAATCTTATGTGTTATTGGGGAATCTGTAGGTAAAGGGCTGGCATTGAAGGAGCAAATCTATATTGGTTTAAGGGAATGTAAGTAAGCTCAGCAACCTTAGCCTTGTCCTCCTGAAAAGCAATATCTTTCAGGTGGACTAAGATCTGCTCCTTATCTCCCATAAATGGAATCTGATCAAAATATTCCCCCATATACCCAAGACCAATTTTCAGCAATTCTGATCTTATATCTTGGGCCCAGGAATGTCTGGCTTTCAGGTTTTCTTCCATTTCCAAAAATACCCTCTTGGGAATACGGTTTGGGGAAAGGGTCCTGAGCTTTAGCCAATATAAAAAGACTCGCTGCCTAGCCTTGACAGCCACATTTAGTATCCCTAGCTCTTGTCTTATCAGAGCTCTGGGAGTTCCCATAAGTTTTCTCAAAAAAGCTGCCTGGGCTACCTCAGCAGTTTTACCAGCCCGCTGGTCTAACGCCCACAGTTCAGCTCCATACAAAAGGGTAGCATCTAATTTAACCTCCGCCAATTTCAGAGCTTCCAGACAAGGTCGTTTGCCGCATTTCCCAAAGAACTTCAAGATTCCGCCTGCGGCCTGCTCTGCTTTCAACCTGGCCTGAGCCAGATGAGCTCTCCATGCGAGTGTTACGTCGAAAGCTACCCCCAAATAAGTGTATGATGTGACCGTTCCAAGTTTTTCTTTTCCCAACACCCATTGATGGCCCTTAGTCCAAAGGACACACCATATTTTTTGAGATTGTTAGCCGCCCCGAGCTGTTTTCAGGAGGAGTGGGATATAAATTTGATTTAATTAATTAATCAATCACTCAATCCACTCCACCACGGCCTCCAGACACTGGGATAGCAATGAGACAGCAGGGTCTAGGTCAACTGAAAAAGAGAGGTACAGCTGAGTATCATCAGCATATTGGTGACATCGCACCCCGAACCCTCTCACGACACACCCCCCCCCCAAGGGCTGCATACACATTAAATAATAATGGAGACAGAATGGAACCCTGAGGAACACCACAGGACAAGGCACGGGGTCAAGGTGTTTCAGCTCCCAACACCACCCGCTGGCTTCTCCCCGAGAGGAATGAGTGGAACCATTCAAGAACAGTCCCATCCAGACCCCCCCAGGTCACGCAGCCGTCTCAGCAGCAGCCCATGGTCCACGGTATCAAAAGCGGCCAAGAGCTCTAGCAGGATAAGAAATGTAGAACATCCTGCGTCCGGAGATGGACAACCAAGGTCATCAACGCTGTCTCAGTGCCATAATCAGGATGGAACCCCGATTGAAAAGGGTCCAGGTTGGAAACCCAGGAGTTAGTGAAATAGCAGCCATAATAATATCAGAACCATATCTTCAGATTTTCCAAGATAGAAAAGATATTGCTTCACATTCTAAATTCCTACCTAAGATAGTGTAAGTAAGACAGTTGTGAGACTGTGGCCCTTTTTACATGGGCTCTCCCACCCATGAATGTGCAGATTTCTGTGTATTCATGAGTGGGGGAGCCCCATGTGAACAATGCGGTGCCTGCAGTGAGTTAGGGTTCACGCACCCGCCTAACATGCATCCCCACTCAAGGTTCTTCAACGTGTCTCCTAAACATTCTCACAACACCCACCCTTTCAGTTCTGAATGGAATTTTCTTATATGCCTAGAAAGGGTTGGAAGGAACTGTCATTCTGAGGGGGAGAGTGTTTTTTATACTAGAGGAGCTCGATCTTTGTCCCATGTCCAACCATTACCTCGCTTCCTTCGACCTCTCCCACCAACCCCCTTCTTCTTCCCCAGTTCAATGCCCCTTTCATGATTTGCAGGCTATCAACCCTTTAGACTTTGCTTCCTCCCTCTCCCCCCCTCCTCCCTCTTGTCTTCTCCTCCTCTTCCCCCAACACTGCCATCTCTTCTCTTAACCCCTTTCTCGCCACAACCCTCGACTCTCTTGCCCCCCTCTCCTCCTGCCCCATTCAACCCCCAAGCCCCCGTCATTGGCTCACCCCTACTATCTGCTACCTCCGATCCTGAACCCGAGCTGCTAAACACCTCTGGCACAAATCCTGCTCCCACCCTGACTTCTTTCACTATAAATTCTCCCTCTCCTCCCTCTCTTCCGCTATCTCCCTGGTAAGGCAAACACTACTATGCCTCCCAGATTGAATCCTACTCGTGACCCCCACCGCCTCTTCTCCACCTTTGACTCCCTTCTCAACCCCC
>QEPC01006715.1:2872558-2919721 GCA_003113815.1 Sphenodon punctatus | reverse complement strand
GAAAACGAGAGGTACAGCTGAGTATCATCAGCATATTGGTGACATCGCACCCCGAACCCTCTCACGACACCCCCCCCCCCCAAGGGCTGCATGCACATTAAATAATAATGGAGACAGAATGGAACCCTGAGGAACACCACAGGACAAGGCACGGGGTCAAGGTGTTTCAGCTCCCAACACCACCCGCTGGCTTCTCCCCGAGAGGAATGAGTGGAACCATTCAAGAACAGTCCCATCCAGACCCCCCCAGGTCACGCAGCCGTCTCAGCAGCAGCCCATGGTCCACGGTATCAAAAGCGGCCAAGAGCTCTAGCAGGATAAGAAATGTAGAACATCCTGCGTCCGGAGATGGACAACCAAGGTCATCAACGCTGTCTCAGTGCCATAATCAGGATGGAACCCCGATTGAAAAGGGTCCAGGTTGGAAACCCAGGAGTTAGTGAAATAGCAGCCATAATAATATCAGAACCATATCTTCAGATTTTCCAAGATAGAAAAGATATTGCTTCACATTCTAAATTCCTACCTAAGATAGTGTAAGTAAGACAGTTGTGAGACTGTGGCCCTTTTTACATGGGCTCTCCCACCCATGAATGTGCAGATTTCTGTGTATTCATGAGTGGGGGAGCCCCATGTGAACAATGCGGTGCCTGCAGTGAGTTAGGGTTCACGCACCCGCCTAACATGCATCCCCACTCAAGGTTCTTCAACTTGTCTCCTAAACATTCTCACAACACCCACCCTTTCAGTTCTGAATGGAATTTTCTTATATGCCTAGAAAGGGTTGGAAGGAACTGTCATTCTGAGGGGGAGAGTGTTTTTTATACTAGAGGAGCTCGATCTTTGTCCCATGTCCAACCATTACCTCGCTTCCTTCGACCTCTCCCACCAACCCCCTTCTTCTTCCCCAGTTCAATGCCCCTTTCATGATTTGCAGGCTATCAACCCTTTAGACTTTGCTTCCTCCCTCTCCCCCCCTCCTCCCTCTTGTCTTCTCCTCCTCTTCCCCCAACACTGCCATCTCTTCTCTTAACCCCTTTCTCGCCACAACCCTCGACTCTCTTGCCCCCCTCTCCTCCTGCCCCATTCAACCCCCAAGCCCCCGTCATTGGCTCACCCCTACTATCTGCTACCTCCGATCCTGAACCCGAGCTGCTAAACACCTCTGGCACAAATCCTGCTCCCACCCTGACTTCTTTCACTATAAATTCTCCCTCTCCTCCCTCTCTTCCGCTATCTCCCTGGTAAGGCAAACACTACTATGCCTCCCAGATTGAATCCTACTCGTGACCCCCACCGCCTCTTCTCCACCTTTGACTCCCTTCTCAACCCCCCCGTCCCCCTCCACCCTCTTCCCTTTCTGCTCAAGCTCTCGCGTCATTCTTCACCTTAAAGATTGACAAGATACGCAAGGACATTGCTTCCCACCCATCTTCTCTCCCCGCTCCCTCACCACGCCTCCTCCTCCCCCCCCTCCTCTCCTCCTTCCCTCCTGCCTTCCTTGAGGAAATCTCTTCTTTGCTCTCCTCCTACCCTTTGCCTCTAAGCTTCTGGAACGTGTTGTCTACTCCCGCTGCCTGGACCTCCTCTCTGCCAACTCCTTCCTGGACTCTCTCCAATCTGACTTCTGTCCCTTTCACTCCACTGAAACTGCCCTTGCCCAAGATCGCCAATGATCTGCTTGTCGCTAAATCTAACCACCTTTACTCCATTCTTGTCCTCCTTGACCTCTCTGCTGCCTCTGACACTGTCGGCCACTCACTCCTACTGGACTCTCTTCACTCCCTAGGCTTCTGCGGCTCTGTCCTTGACTGGTTCTCCTAACTCTCTGACTGTTCCTTTAATGTGTCTCTTCTCAATTCCAACTCCTCCCTGCCCCGCTCGGTTGGGGTTCCCCAAGACTCTGTCCTGGGTCCTCTCCTCTTTTCTATCTACATCCTGTCCCTTGGCAAACTCATTGCCTCCCACGACTTCCAATAACACCTTTATGCTGATGATACTCAACACTCTCTCTCCACCCCCTCCCTCTTCCCTTCTGTCCAAGCTTGCTTCTGTCCAAGCTTGCCTCATCAACTGTCTCTCTGATATCTCAGTCTGGATGTCCCAGTGTCAGCTCAAGCTCAACATGGCTAAGACTGAACTCCTTATCTTTCCTCCCTACCCTTCCTCTCCCTCTTCTCTGTCCATCCTTATTGATGAGGTCACCATCCACCCCGTTCCCCAAGCCTGTAGCTTAGGCTTCATCTTCGATACTCACCTTTCCTTTAAACCCTACATTGACTCTGTTGCCAAGTCCTGTCACTTTGTCCTCCACAACATTGCTCCTGGTGTTCACCTACAAATCCCTTTACAATCTGGCTCCCCCTTACCTCTGCGCCCTAGTCTCCTTACACACTCCTGCACGCACTCGCTGCTCCTCCTCTGTCCCCTCCCTCACTCTCCCTCATCTCCCCAGCTCCCTTAACTGCCTTCATCCCTTCTCCCTTGCTTCCCCCCATTCCTGGAACTCCATCGCTGCCCACATCTGCCTTGCCCCCTCCCTCCGCACCTTCAAATCCCTCCTCAAATCCCACCTCTTCCTCACCGCCTTTCCCAACACCTGTTAGAACTTTCCTCTTAATATTTACTGTCTGCCCTCCCCGCAGACTCCTGCCTAACTGCAACCAAGTCAAGCACGTGCACCTGAGACTTCGCATCTGCTTGAATGTTATTTATCCCTTGTCTCTCCCTATGCCCCCTCTCCTTGTCTCCCCCCTCTATGTCTATTAAATTGTAAGCTGTAAGCAGGGACCGCGTCTATCTTATTGTTCTGTATAGCGCCAGGTACACAGCTGGCACTATACAAATATTTATAATAATAGTGCACAATCCAGTTGTGAGAATGTTAGGAAGCATCTCGAAGAACCTTCTTTACAAGGCTACAACCTTCTGATCACTCACATGGGGAGGAGTTTGTTTACAAACAGCTTTATCTCCCAGTCCAAGATGATGCTGCAGCAGCAGCAGCACTACTAGCATTAAGAGGCATGTGAGGGATGGGCACCCCCATGATATGTGGGTGCCCTGCACCCAGGCCTCCTCCAGCCCAGCCCAGGCATGGGGCTGCCTCCTTGGGGCCAGGCAGTGGCCCCTGGGACCTAGAGGCCCCCGGCTTTATACCAGGTTCATTCAATGGATGCTACACCCCTGGTGCCCAGTCAGGTGGGGCCTAAGGAAGAGGCACCCCTGAACCCTGTACTTGGGACTGTGTGTAATAGTCCTGTTGGTGGAGAAGAGCATTTAACCAAAGATCTCATATGGGCCTGGAACATGAGGAGATGATTCTGAAGATAACCCCTCAGGGCTGGTGTCCTGTTCCTCTAACCCTTTCACACATTCAAAGATGAAGTGAGGGGGAAGGGTTTCACGTACTAAGAATCTTGTATGAATGCACCTGTAGAGTTGGTATGTACCTCATGGGGAACGCTTCAAATGGGTGGCTCCCAATGTGGCTTCCCTAGCTATGGAAGTGGCCACCATGCATTTGGCTGGCCCTGCACATAGCGCTCCAGCTTTCCCAGCAGTTCTCTATGCACAGCCATGAGTGGGTGCTCTGTGGCTCCTGGGAGCACACATCTGGCCGCTCCACCTTCAGATGGGTGGCTGCCTCTGTGACTCCTGGGTGGCCGTGCAGGGTAGCATCTCATTTGAAAACACCCATAGAGAGAAGCAAAGACAGAAATATAGTAAGAAGAACATATTTCTTAAGTCTTTGTTTATAGAAGAAAGCTACATATTTTTAAACTTACAAAACACAGATCCAGCTCTTTTAACATTGTAGGAATTTCAGTCTTCAGCAAAAAAAATCCCTTAGCTGAGTTTAGTCAAAGAACTGCAGCACATTTATAGGATGTTTATTCTTGAACAGGCCTATCAGTGATGAGTGTTCCAAGCTACCTTTTTAGAAGGGTGCATTTTTGGAGATAAATCTTGCCTTTCCTGGAAGAGGCATGCAAGACCCAAACAGTAGTTGCAGTAAGATTAGTGAGACTAGAGTTAATGGGTCAAACTGCACTGCGGAGGGACCATTTTGGTGTGGTATATCCATCTCGATTTGGAGCACATTTACTATTTGAGGACTGGATGTTTCCTGACTAAGTGCCTAATATTAGGATGAATTATGTTACACTCTGTGAGGTTTTAAGAAGTGGTTAATTTGTATTAGATGAGAAGCAAACTAATCTCTGCATGTGGCCCTACAAAGATATGAACTTGCATTTCCAGAAATGATTGCATTCTTTCTGGTTATCTAACTGTGAAATTATTCTCCTCACAGTAGCTTTAAAGCTAAATGTGGATATCTGTAAGCTGGGGATGGGTGAACAGAACCGAGTTCGGAAATAAAGTTTGGTTCGAAAATCGAGTTCAGTTCAGAAGTTCGGTTCAGTCGACCAAACTATTCGAGTTCAGTCTGAACTCCGAACTGAGTTTGGAAATTCAAACCCCATTGAACTAAATGGAAGATTATCTTATAGGGATGGGTGAACAGAACCGAGTTTGGGAATTTGGTTCGGTTTGGTTTGGTTCGAAAATCAAATTCGGTTCAGAAGTTCGGTTCAGTCAACCAAACTGGTTGAGTACTGTCCGAACTCTGAACTTCCAAACCGTGTTCACCCATCCCTGATGTAAGCTAAGGTGCCAAAGTTTTTGAAGAAGCATTAGCAAGGAAGCAAGCATTAAAGCAAACAAGAAAAACTGTGGTTCAGCATCTAAGAAGGCCAAATACTAAGAAGTCTGCAAATGCACAGATTAGGGCTGAAACTTGATCCTAAGGTTTTTTTGGTAATCGTTGAGAATCCTGGTTCTTGACTTATTTTAAGCGAGAAATTATAATCAAGAAAAATACCGATTCTCGACATTTCTTAGTCAAGAAATTTCTCAAAATACCATTTACCGTTAACTGCAATTTACTGTTACCGTATGCCAATTTACCATGTACCGCTTACCGTGTACCACATTCATCCCAGTAATATGCATGTGCAAAGTGGCATTTTTCATTTTGTGCATGAGCATTACCAGGATGAAGGCGGTACACAGTAAACAGTACACGGTAAACTGGTATACTGGATACAGTAAATTATGGTAAACGGTAATGGTAAACAATACATGATAAATGGTATTTCGAGAAAAAAATCTCAACTGAGATCTCAGTCTGCTATCGAAATTGTACTAAGCTCTCAGTGACAATTCTTGATTCTCATGATATTTTTTCAAGAAAAAAAAATGGCTTCTCGTTTCAGTCCTAGCACAGATAACGGCCATGTTTCAATAGTTAATTCAATTAATTAATTGTTAATTGTTATAATAAATAATCATAATAATAATCATAATATAATATAGTCCCAGCAATGTACCTAGCACTGTACAATCACTAGTTAGAGCCAGAACCCTGCCCTGAGTGGTTTACAGGACAGACATGGAAGGGGAGACAAGGGAGAGGGGAACATAGGGCGAGACTTGGGTACAGTCACAAAGTTGACAGGTTGCAGATGAAGAGTGATAGATAATGCTTAGTTTACTTACAGGGGAGAAGGAGATCCTGAATGATAGGACAGTGTGAACATCAGTGAGCAACCTATGGGGGTGAGGACCTAGGGAAAGGCTGATAGAGGTAGATTTTTAGGAGAGACTTGAAGGTTGGGTTTTCTGTTTTACTCCTGAAGAGTTCACACAGAGTACTAAACTGAGATTATTCAGGAGTAGGATGAGTAGTATATACTCCTGAAAAATAAGGAGAACACTCTCCTTCAGTTTGGATTTCTAAGTAACTGTTCATTTGAACACCTTTCAGTCTGAGGATGAGGACCATGGTTCAGCAACCATTACATGGGGGATACGGACGCGGTACTATTTTGACTTGCACTGTTTGACTGAACTTTACCAAAGTGGTGTAGTTACTTTGATTAAATAAAACTGAAGTGCTTACTTCTGTTTGTGCTGTTTGTTTGAATGCTACTGAAGTGGAGTATTTACTTTGATTTAATTAAAGTAGCTACTTCAGTTTCTCTCTGTTCATTGGGAGGTAGCCCAAGTAACACCATTAGAAAGAAGCACAATGTAAGATGTAGTGTTGGCATCTTGCCAGTTTCCCTGCAGGCTTGCTGGTAGGGCTGCCAATCAACAATGTTTTTTCCCAGCCCTGCCTCAATATTAGTCAATGGGCGTTAACACACGTACTGCTGACCCATTTCACCTGCTCTGGACCAGCACCAAACCCCACACGTCTGTTCTGGGCCCGCCAGATGTGGGCCCAATTAATTGGCAGCCAGGTTGGAAATGTGGGCCCACAACAAATCGGACCCATGGTCCAGCCCCACAAGCCACCCAAGCAGACCAGAGCTGGGTGAACCGGGTGTGCATGTCAGTTTTCGTGCCTGGCCAGACCAGCGTGGAGGGGTCGACATGGCAGTCAGCCATGGTTGCCCATCATGGTGGGTGGGCAGGGTGCCAGTCACAGTGCAGGGGCATAGTCAACCAGATGTGTGGTGTTCATTAATTAGCACTGCAGAACTCGGGGCACATCAGCCCTAATGGGTGAGGGAGAGAAGTGCAAAAAAAACCCTGAGTGGGTGCATTAAGGGGCTATCCCTCACTTGGGGAGTATCTAATTTGGGGGTGGAGCATGAATGACCCTATCAAAATCTGGGACTGGACATTAAGAACAAAGCACTCTAGCTTTTCTGGTCATCAGTAAAGTGACTGTTTTTGTCTTAGCTTCTGCTTGCACCTTCCCCCTCCCCAAGCCTTCTGGTGGAGTAGAATCAGGCTAATGTGGCTGCCTGAACTTTAAATGTGCAAAGATTGTACAAGCTTAACTTTCCCTGTGAATTTCCCAAGTTGTCTTTGACCCACTCAGATGTTCTTGTATGAATTTTTGCCCTTTCCTTTCACAGCCTTTGCTTATTAGATTTTAAATCTTTTTGTTGGCGCCTTTTGGAAATATCTTTTTATTTTATTTTTTTCATTATAATCCGGGCATGTGTTGGGTGAGAAGAATGGTCTTGAAGAGAAATTTCCCCCTCTCCCTGATCTCCGAATGTCTGAAGAAGGATTTTCTCTAGGGATGTGCGAACGCGGTTTGGGGGTTTGGCCCGAACTCAGGGAGTTCGGTCCGTCTGCAAACCCCCCCGAACCTGAACTGCCCCCCGTCTGAACTATCCAAGCAAAGTTTGGATTCCGAACCTGTTTGAGTGGGGGGCAGGGGGGAACCCAGTTTCCCTTCCCTCCAGGCTGTGCAGGTGGAAGGGGTGCTGGAGCTCACTTCCCCCCCACCACCACCCTGCGCAGCATACTAAATTTAAATTAAACAAACAAAACCACCCCAGCGATCGCCCTACCTGGTGGCGCTGGGGCTCTGGCCCTGGGTCCCGCTGCGGCGGCGGGTCCAGCTTCGGCGGCGCTGCGGAGTGCTTCAGGCCTCTACTAGGCCTTCCAGGTCAGGTGACTGGGTCAGGTAACCTGGAAGGCCTAGTAGAGGCCTGAAGCGCTCTGCAGTGCTGCCGGAGCCGGCCCCGCTGCCACCGTTGGACCCCGGGCCGGAGCCTGACCTACCTGGTGGTGCCGAGGCTCCAGCTGTGGGTCCAGCGGCAGCAGCAGGGCTGGCTCTGGTGGCAGCAGCAAAGCGCTTCAGGCCTCTACTAGGCCTTCCAGATCACCTGACCTGGTCACCTGACTCGGAAGGCCTAGTAGAGGCCTGAAGTGCTCTGCAGCACCCCGGAGCCGGACCTGCTGCCACTGCCATGGGACCCGGGGCCAGAGCCCTGGCACCACCAGGTAGGGCAATCCCTGGGGTGGTTTTTTTTTTGTTTTTTTTTAAATTTAGTGGGCTGTGCAGGGGGTGGGGAGGTGAGCTCCGGTGCCCCTTCTACCCATGCAACCTGGAGGGAGGGGAAACCAGGTTCCCCCCTGCCCCCCACACAAATGGGTTCGCCCTCCCTGAACAGGTTTGGGCTGAACAACTGAACCCCGAATGGTTTGGGGGACAAACCCCAAACGGACCAAACCCCGAACCCCCAGGTGGTCGCACACCCCTAATTTTCTCCTCTCCTGCAGATTCTGTATTTCTCATAAGTGTCCTCTGAAGGCCACCAGATACATGGTTCCAAAACTCAGCTAACACTAAATGGGTGGCTATAGAAAAACATCAATTATGAGTGGCTATGTTTCATGAAACATTGGTTACACTAGTTATTCCTGATCGGGACACTTGGGAAAAACACCCCTTTGCTGGGAATGCATGGAAGATATGGACACACACATAAGTGATAAAATCAAAACAGGCAGGGAATTATCCCCTCTGTTGCCAATACTTAATAGGGCACTAATCAGTTGTCTAGGCTCAAGAGCAATAATCTAGACTCTAAACAAAAAAGACATATGCGTAGTGAGAGATATGTCGGGGATAAATTTAAAACACAGGAGGAACTGGAAAGAGAGATTTAATACCCAATTAATTTTCTACAGTATAAGCAACTAAAAAGTGTTTTTGCTAATTCCAAAAAAAAGTGTAGTTGTTGCTACACAAGACCTGTAAAAACACTGGAAGCTATAACAATGACAAATGCTCGGACTAGAGGGCTATCACCACAAATTTACAGAGAACTTAAAAATATCATGTTTATCCCCAGAAATAAATACATAGACAAATGGAGTGTAGACTGTAATAATGCATTTAATGAACAGGATAAAATACAGATTTGGTCACACATGAACAAATGTTCTATTTCATTAACAGTTATAGAAACACAACTAAAAACAACAATGCAATTATATTTTACACCAAACCGAATAGCTAAATGTGTGGACAAAATGTCAAATCCTTGCTGGAAAAAATGTGGGGTTGTAGGAGACATTTATGAACTGTTTGTGGTCATGCCCCAAGTTGCAACCTTTTTAAACTAGCGTATGGGACTTGGTGAGGCAGATAACAGGGGTGGGAATACCTTTTGATCTGAAAATTGCAATACTGGGAATATATCCAGAGATGCCTTAAATGGATAGACAGAAGACCACCTGTAAACACTTATTCTCTGCAGCACTCAATGTGCTAGAAAATGGAAAAATCCAGAGCCCCCAACAGTTAAAGAATGGACCCAGAGGATATGGCCCATTATGTCAATGGAAAAGGTCATCGCTGAGGAAGGTGAACTAGAGGAATTCTACAAAGACTGGACAGAGTGTTTTGAGTGGATCAGGTCCTCTCCAGACACCAATATGAACATAGACCCTGTTTGGATTACACGCATTTACTGAAATCTATGAGAGATGTGTTTTTTCCTACTGATCATGCGTATAATATGAGCCGGATGGCCTCTCGGGAGGGAGGAAGAGAAGATAGGGTAGGGAAGGATAGGATTCAGGGTTAGGGTGGGATGGGATGAGTGTCGGAAAAAAGGTATTGTTGGGGTGACGATGCAGGACTTAATGTGAGGGTAAGCGTGTTGTGTTTGTATCTCCAACTTAATTGTTACTTTAAAAAAGTAAAATAAACAAAGATATCACATCACGGGCCCACCATGTGGGCCAATCAAGGGCTAAAGGTACAGAACCCAAGTCCGTATCTCATCAATTAGGTCTGCCCACAGCGTCAGAACCCGGAAGCCAGAATATGCACGTGGTTCAGCCAATGTAAAAGCCCCGTCCCCCCCACGGCTTTGCCAGCTATCACCCACAAAAGTACAGAGCTTATTTTGCATATTTTGACCCTCTCAGTCTCTCGCGGAGCCAAAATCTGTGTGGGGACGGCCCCTGCCAAAGGTGTGAACGTGACCTTATTTACAGCAACTCAAGCACATGGTCTAAAGTCACAAGGCTTCTTTCCAAACAGCTCTCACCGACTCTAATTTGGGCCATGCCTTGTCAGTTGCTCTCAATACAAGGCTGTACATCTCTGGTCCAGGGCCCTCCTTTGCTAAGGAAAGCTACAATGTGGTCATCCCTCTGAGCTCCTCAGTCAGACTATATACTTCCTTTACCAACTGGAGTGCCACTCTTCTTCATAAATGCTTCCATCTGGCAGGTAATTAAGAAGGCAGCAACCTCCTTAAGGAGCACACCCTGCCGTAGTGGGGATTTTGGATCTCCCCAAGCAGCTTCATGTTTGTTTATTGTCTACCAGCTGTGGACAGCCCTAATATTAAATATCTTTATCCTCCACTCCTCAAAGGCATCACATGATTGACTGAACTCTTCATGGTTCTTACAGGAACACTTATGAAGCAGGGCTGTACAAATATGTAAATAATTCACAGGATGGGCATGAGACACTACTTGCAAGGCTCGTCCTTGGAGTACGGAGGCAAGGCACTTCTGTATAGCAGGGGGCAGGAATTACACACACACACACACACACACACACACACACACACACACACACACACCCCAGTGCCTGCACATGTCCCAGCCCTGGGCTTACAATGCGCACAAACCCTCGATGCCCACAAATACACAGTCTCACATGACAATTCACCTGGCTCCTCTAAAACACACCTAAAAATACACCAATCACAGAATGAAGCATATATGTGCACACTCCCTTCACACATGCACAGGCCTCACCTTCACACACACTTCTCTCTCACACCACAAAGATATGTAACCCACTATAACTCCAGTAACTCTTTGGGCTTGAAGAATAGAAATTGTCGAAGCTGCAGGCTGTGAATGAAAAAGCCTTCCTTCTCTGTAATGCTGGAGCCAGCTCCTGTAATCATTCAGATCAGATCTGTGAAGAACAGTCTCTGAGCAGATCTCCTGATGCAGCTGCACTCTTCCCAAACCAGACTGGACTGCTCTAGAAGCTGCTGAGGAGCGCTAGTCCCACCCCAAGAGTGCTACACTGAGCATGCTCAGACCACATAGGAGAAAGAGAGGGGAGGGTGAGATGCTTATATCACCCTCTACTGGCTAACATAGAAATGCCGATTAGTCTATTCCTTGAATACTGCTGCCCAGCAAAGTATTAACAACAGCATGGGTTACATTCGCCCCTTCGAAATTGAAGTCATCCCCGACGTCCTACTGTGCAGTTGTCAATTGCATTGGGTTCTACCTTTTCGACTAATACCCATATATGTTGTGGGGATAATGGAACTAATGTGGGTGTCCTGCACTGTGAAACTTGTGCCATGTGTGAGAGGCTATGTATATATAGTCCTGAAATCTCGCAGGTTTGCCTGTGACCTGCAGGGCAAATTTTCATTTACAACTTCCTGAGCTGAGGTCTCTGAATTTCTTGTCTCAATTTGTTGTTCATCAGTTTCTCCCACTAAAACTTCAACAGGAACATCAGGCAATTCATCCCCTTGCTCATATGGTACAGTGCCATCAGAGTCCATTAACATGGTACTCTCAGCTATTGGCTGCCAGGCATCATTTGCATGGGACAGATCATCAAAAGCTTTTGGTTCAAGCTCAGGTGTTTTAGGATTCAGAATAGCAGTGTGTTCCGTTTCTGTTGATGGGAAGAGAGTGTGCTCTGCTGTGTTGATAATGTCAGCATCTGACAGGTCATACTCAGATTAATCATCCTGTTGAGGTTCTTCTCTGTCCATGCTGAAATAAAACCACATGGGCTGTGGCAGATCACGATGTAGTGTCCTTTCAGGTCCGTCGTATCTTCTGGTCTCACAACCAAAATGGGAGGTCTTCTAGCTGTCGGACCACAACATAGACTTGATTCCCCCATGTATCAGCTAATTTATGTTTTCCTCTTAGGTTGAGATTGCGAACCAGAACTCTGTCACCTTCAGATATATGTGAAATCTTAACTTTTGTATCCCATCTTCTCTTGTTAGCTTTCTGATTCTTCTCAGATTCCTTTCTCGCCAACTCATAAGTATGCCTCAACTTTCCCTTTAGATCTTTCACATACTGTTGATGAGTTACTTTAGATCTACCTTGTAACTCGATACCAAAGCATAAATCAATAGGCAATAATGGCTGCCTGCCAAACATTAAGAAATATGGAGATTCTTCAGTCCTGTCATTACAAGTATAGTTGTAGGTGTGCACCATGCACTAATGGCTTTACATACTTCCACCATGGAGCCTTCTTAAAACTTTCCAGAGTTCCCAACATATTTATTAAAGTCCTATTGAACCTTTCTACACAATTCTGTCACGGATGATAGGGTGTAGTTCTTGATTTTATACTCACTATATTGCAAAGTTCAGATATCAGTACTGATTTGAAATTTGCTCCCTGGTCACTGTGGATCCTTTTTGGGAATCCATAGTGACAGAAAAAATTCTCCCACAGAGCAAGGGCAACGGTTTTGGTGGTTTGAACTTTGGTTGGGTAGGCTTGAGCATATCCAGTAAAACAATCAGTGACTACCAAAATATTCCAGGTATCATGATCATCAGGTTCCAACAACAAAAAGTCATTACACACAGGATCCATTGGTGCATAAACCTTTATGTTCACTAGAGGTGCTGCTCTTTCTGCTGGAGCTTTTCTCCTAATGTACCTCGCATAGGTCCTGCACTTCTGATCAATATCAGCTGCCATTCTAGGCCAGTAGAATAAATCCTGGGCTAATTCTAAGGTGCACTCTATTCCCTTATGTTCTACCTCATTATGGGCACCTTGTAGTGCACGTTAACGATGGGAACATGGAAGTACTAGTTGATCAATGGTATTTTCTCTCCTTCTAACTCTTTGATAGAGTACTTCTTCATCTAGGTGGAGTCTATTCCACTCTCTCAGTAGCAAATGAACCTCAGGAGATTCCTCTCTCTCTTCTCCCCATCTAAGCCTGCTACTTCCCTCTATCATCTTGATTACTTTTGCCACAGACATATCTTTCCTCTGGATCTCTCTCCAATCTTCAGTACAAAGTCCAGGCATGCTAGGAGTTTCCGACCAAGCCTCTGGACACTCATACTCCTCTGGCACAGAGCTATCATCACACAGTAGCAATTCAATCATTAAGAAGCTATCGTTGCTACTAGTATCATCTCCTTTAAACTGCACCATCAAGTAAGCTGAGTTTCACACATGGCCTGGCATGTAGTCATCAGTAGTTGTTCCCAATCCTCAAGCTCTGGTTGAGCCCCCGCTAACATCTCCAAAACATGCTCTTCAAGTTTTAATGCTGTTCCATCATCTTCATGGTCATGTGGCCTACGTGATAACTTAAGCCAAATGCATCCCCATTCAGTTTACCTGCCTTATACTTAATGGTGAAATCATAGATTGCCATGGCTGCCAACCACCTATGAGAAGTGGCATCCAGCTTTGCTGTAGTGAGGATATATGTTATGGGATTATTATCAGTTATCACCTCAAACTTTACGCCATACAAATAGTCATGAATTTTCTCAGATATAGCCCATTTGAGGGCAAGGAATTTGAATCTGTGCATTGGGTAATTTTTTTCACTTGCAATTAATCCCCAACTGGCACATACATGCAATCACTTTGAGTTCTCCTTCTTGTTCTTGCTATAATGTGGCTCCCAATTCTATCACACTGGTGTCAGGACTGGGTCTTGAACCCTCAACCTGGAGGCTCTGGAGCACTGCCTCAAGGGCTAGTGCCATTTTGGGGAGTGCTAATAACCAGGTCCAGACTCCTGTGTCTTCTTTCGTGCCTCCGCCCCCTGTGTTGCCACACCCTTCCCCAGCTGTGTCCTGTCCCCTTGGCCTTGGCTCCCAGCTTCCTGGCTGGCCACAGGGTAGCATATAATCCATGGGGTGGCCACAGGAAGCTGTGGGAGCAACTGCTCTTACCTCCCTGTGCACAAGATGGTGTGAGTTATCTTGTGAACCTTACCTTCCTCTCCCTTTATCTGTTGGATTCCTCCCTGAGGGCTGTTGGTTTCCTGTTGTGTGTGTGGGTGAGTTCCTGGTCCTTCACCCTTCCATCCTTATTATATGTCTCTTCAGTACAGCCCGTCTCTCCCCGTGTGCAACCCTTAATACTTCCCCTGGGATTGTTAAGTCCAGTCTTCCCTGCTGTCTGTACTGGTAGGGTGTGGTTAACCCCGTGTTGTTTACAAAGCCCCCCCACCCCATAGCCCTGCTTGGTTTCCCCCCCAGCTTGTGTTCCCCTGTGGCCTGACTGGGTTTCACTCTCCCCAAGCTTGTGTTTTCCTGTAGCTCTGCTTAGTTACACTCCCCCAAAGTGTGTGTCTCCCTGTAGCCCTGTCTGGTCTCATTCTCCCAAGCTTGTGTTCCCCTGTGGCCATGCTTGGTCTCCTTTCCCCCCACCCCCCAAGGCTTGTGCTCCCGCCTTACCTCGCTGCCCCTGCCTAGCTCCTCCTTCACCAGTATTCCTCATTGTTGCTCTACGAACTCTGTGGCCCGCTTTCCACCTTGGGAATCTCTCTCCTGTTTCTATAACCTCAGTGATGAGCCGCGCACTCTGAGGCTGGGTTTCCCGGCTGTAGGAACGAAAGCAGTCTCCAACCAGCCAAGAGACCGGCTGAGAGGTTTCCCTTTCCTGGTCTTTTCCCCCTGCTTGGGTTCCCTGGGCCATTTCTATAGTTGCCCTCTGGGTATAGGCTCCCTCAGCCCTACTCCCCTGACAGCTGGTGTCTGTGTGCTGTATATATGGAAGCTTCCAATTTGCAAACCCTAAAATAGGTGCAGTCGTCAACTGTTCTTTTATAGTTTCGAAACCTTTTTGACATCTATCTGTCCATTGTTCCCCTAGTTTCTGAGAGCATTTACCAGTGCCATGGTATCCTTTCTTTCCTCTTTGTACTCTACCTGCAAGGAGTTATGTTAAAGGCTTAGCAACAGAACAGTATTTCTTTACATTTCTTCTAAAGTATCCTAAACGCCCATAAATGTCCTTGTTTCTTTCACAGTCCATGGCCTTGGCCAGTCCTTCAAAGCAGACCACTTATCAATGTCAGGTTCTCTGAGATGACATGTCCCAAATACTTAACAGATGTTTGAAAAATTTACATTTTGAAGTCGACAACTTTAGTCCGTGTTCTACTAGGCACTGAAGGACTTTCATTAGCCTGGCTTCATGCTCCTTGAGGCTCGCTGAAAATATTATTAGATCCAGGAATGCTATGACTTCAGTGAGGTTGATGTCTTTCAGGACACCCTCCATCATCCGTTGAAATGTTGGTGGGGCATTTGTCAGTCCTTGCAGCATCATACGAAACTGCCAATTCCCCATTGGTGTAGTGAATGCTGTTTTGGGTCTCTCTTTCTCTCTCACTTCTGTTTAGTAGTAACCACGCTTCAAATCATGAACAGTGAACCATTTGGATCCAGAAAGCAAAGTAAAGTTTTCTTCTATCCTAGGTAAAGGATAGGCCTCCTTCTTGGTGATGTTATGAAGACATCTATAATCCACCACCATCCATGCACTAGTCTTCTTTCTGGCCAGGATGATAGGAGAAGCATAAGGACTGTTTGATTCCTTTATAACACCACTTGCTAATAGTTCATACAGGTGCTGTCTCAAACCCTCAAAATCAGCTGGTGAAACAGGTCTTGTTCTTTCCTTGAAGGACATATCATCTGAAAGGTGGATAGCATGAGTCACTCCCTTAACATAACCCAAATCCAGATCATGTCTTGAGAAAGCTGCTCCTGCTGCTTGGAAGAGTCTTTTCTCAAGATGCTGTTTATAATCAAGACTCACAGGTGAATCGCGGAAGTCCAGAGAAAAAGAGGTGTTGTCTTCCCCATTTATATGTGGCATGGGCTTGACCCATTTCACAATTTCCCCTTTTACAATAACACACTTTTTAGGCAGTGTGGTGCTATGAGAACTTGCATTTTGCAACTGTATAGTGATCCTATTACAGGAGGATCTAGTTACTTTGAGTCTTTAGCTCTAGCCCTCTTAGGAAACATGGAGCTTCTGCATCTTCCAGCATAAAATCTAATGTCTCTTCTCCGGGCAACATCCTCACAGCTCCAGAAACTTCTTTCACTTCACCTGAAGATAATGGGTGTTTTTACACACACATTTCTCCTGCATGTTTGCTGTTACATCCTGAACTTTCTGTGTGTCTAAATCACTCAGTCAGATCTTAAACTTCCAGCTCTTTGAACTTCTGCGTAGAACTTCTTCCAGAAATTTTGTGTGTAAAAAAAAAAAAAAAAGTTCTCCGGAACTTTAAAGTGTGTAAAAATGTCCAATGTTACTTGCATACTCTCCACTACTCTTACTCCCTTTTCATGTTTTGGGCTTGCAGTCTCTTTTGTGCATTGAGCACGATGTATGCCTCAGCCCACATAGTGTTAGTCTGATGTTTCCTCGGGAAATGTGGGCCTGCCATTTACTCACAGTCATCCTTAAACTTTCGTAGAATATTAGTACCCACAATAACTGGCACTACAGCTGGAGGTTTCTGATCTGGGCATATTGGGGCAAAAACCACCTGCTCCTTGTCTGTTCCAAAATGTTCTTGAGGAAAACTGACGAACAATGACATATCCCAAATAAGGAACTTCTTGACCTCCTGCTCCTATTATCTGGAGTGTCTCCTCCATTGGATGTAATTCTACATGCAACAAGTACTTTCTGCAAAACTCAGAAGTTATGCAGATAATGTGCCCTGGGAACCTGTATCCATTAAGCACTTGCATGGCACCCTTTCGATAAACATCTGGATATGACATGGCTCTCCCACTAACTCACTTAACATCTCTTCCATCTCCACAATTTTATGGGTAGCTCCTTGAACCTTAGCCCCAACCTTGAAATTTTCAGCTACGTTTTGAGACCTTATGTGATGATGGTTGCTCCTGCCTAGAAATTAGTTTTCCTTGTACCAACTCAGCATCATGTGGTTTGGTGCACTCAGTACTGGAGTGACCCACCTTGCCACAGTTGTAACTAGTGGTGGGACCCCGGGACCATTACCGGCTACCGGATTTACCGGTTCTGCGAAAACCGGATTCCCGGATTAAATCCGGTATACCGGTACCGGATTTATTTCATTGGTTTCAATGGGGCGCTGTGTCCCCATTGAAACCAATGAAATAAATTAATTCCCTCCCCCTCCCCCTCCCAGGCTGCGCGGGTGGAAGGGGGGACACCCCCCACCCACCCTGCCCAGCCTGGATTTTTGTTTTAAAAAAGACCCAGAGGCGAGCCCACCCCCCAGCACCAGCGGCCGCGGCGTCCCCGCAGCCGCCGGTAAGTATGACCCGATCCCTGGGGGGGGGGTTTAACACCCCCCCAACCCCCCAGGGATCACCCCTACTAAAGTTCAGTGCGCTTACCTTTGGGAGCTCCGGCGGCGGCGGGCGGTCCGGCGGCCTCAGCGCCGGCTGTGGCTGCCGGCGTCAGGACGCTCTAGGCCTTCCGGGGAACTTCCGGGTTTCCCCGGAAGGCCTAGAGCGTCCTGACGCCGGCAGCCACAGCCGGCGCTGAGGCCGCCGGACCGCCCGCCGCCGCCGGAGCTCCCAAAGGTAAGCGCACTGAACGTTAGTAGGGGTGATCCCTGGGGGGGGGGGGGTGTTAAACACCCCCACCCCCCCAGGGATCGGGTCATACTTACCGGCGGCTGCGGGGACGCCGCGGCCGCTGGTGCTGGGGGGTGGGCTCGCCTCTGGGTCTTACTCTTTTTTAAAACAAAAATCCAGGCTGGGCAGGGTGGGTGGGGGGTGTCCCCCCTTCCACCCGCGCAGCCTGGACTCGGGGAGGGTTGGTTTTTTTAAAAACTTTTTTGCTGGGGCTTTAAGTTTTTTTACATTGCAGCCATTTTTAAATGGCTTCAATGTAAAAAAAATCCAGTACCCCGGAATCCGGTACCTGGTCCAGATTACCGGGTCGAATCCAATAATGCCGGTACGCCCGGTACCGGCATTATCGGATACCGGATTCTACCGGTTTCCCGCCCCTAGTTGTAACAGAAGAACCATGTATTGTTTGAAATAGATCTAGGAGGTGGGGCCATAGCTCAAGTGGTAAGAGCACGTGCTTTGCATGTATAAGGTCCCAGGTTCAATCTCTGGCATCTCCACTTCAGGATCCCTGGTAGCACACCTGGGAGAGGTCTCTGCTGGGGGCCTGAGGTAGCATGCAGGGATGGCCTCTGCTGGAGACCCTGAAAGAGCTAGATTTGGACCCAAATTGGAAACCCCTGCTGCTGTGTCAGGTTGTGACAATACCAGGCTAAGATGGACCATTGGTCTGACTCAGTTAGGCAGTAAAGTAAAGTAATGCATCCTGGAGTCTTGGAATTATCCTGTTTTGGCCTGTCCTGCCCCTCCTGGGCAGCAGGTGATGGTCCCTCCATTAACCTAGCTATAACCCCTTCAATTTGCATGTGTGCTGCCCCCACCTCCACCCATCACCCATGCATGGAGCAACAAGCACCAATGCCTGATGCTCCATGCATGGAGATGGGGGGTCCGTGGGAATGCACTCCCACACACCACGCTGCCCATCCATCCCGCCATGCACCCACACCCGCTAGAAAATGGCCAAAGCTGGAGGTGCTGTCTATTAATTCCTTGTCTTTTCTTTGCGTTATATTCCTGAATCAGCCAACAGCTATTCTACTTGCAGCTTCCATGTGTCAAAATCTACCTCACTGGTGGGCCTTGGTGAAAGGCTAGAGAAACATTTCATTTTGAAGGATATATTATCATAAGCAACAGTAGGTGCATTAGATTTTACCAAACGCTATGCTACTATTTCATGTACTCCTTCGGGGATAGTTAAGTTTGGTGTGGAATGTGTTTGTATGTCAGAGGAGGAGATGGAGAATATGTTCCTGCCTGGTGAAAGTGTAGATGCTCAACAGTCATTAGATGCCCTTCTGATGTTAAAGAATTATCATTCAAGTCAGGAGAGGTCTTCCCCTGTCCCTCCACTCCATTTATCATTCAATTTAACCGGTTTGCACTCCTTTCTTATTATTTTAGCTGCACACTCTTTACTATATTCACAGATGGCAACACCTTGCTTGTTGCCCTGTATTCTTTTAAATCCAGTAACAGCCCCATACTCTTCTAAAACATGCATCAATTCCTCATCAGTAACCAACAGATTGAATCCCACTCAGTCTGACTGAGCAATCTGGATCCATCCGGTACAACTTACAAAATTCCATATTTATACAGAGGATTTTACACAGAAATCACAAAAATCAAGTTTTCTTGTGAACAATTCTAAAAAATATTTCTTTAACAAACACAAATCTCAACTACCAGATGGTGCGGTCTCTGTTTGGGTGCCATTTTCTTTTATATAACTCACCATAACTCCAGTAAACGGCCGGAGCAGCGGGTGGGTTCAGTCTGGATTTGACAGCAGAACTTCCACCAGTAGCTACAGAACAGAAGAAATAAAACAACACAAATATATTTCAATTGGTCTATACTTAAAACAAGACCTTTATATTTATGCATTAACATAAGCATTGGACTAATATTACTATTTCCCAGTAAAATCCTTCTGTTATTGAGAAGACGTCAATGTACATCAAAATACAAATCAACAGCGATTAAGCATATGATGGGACATAAGCTGCTTTTAGACGTGCATGGTGCACAAGCGGCATAAAATCATGCCACGTGTAAAAATCCCACATGCGGGATTTAGATGCGACATTTCATGCATTAAAGTCAGTTGCGCGTTCTTTTAAAGCCGCAAATTAAATATCTCTATATCGAGGTATTTAATTCGCGGCTTTAAAAGAATGCACAACTGGTTTTAACATGCAAAATGTTGCCTCTAAATCCAGCACGTGGGATTTTTACATGCAGCGTGATTTTATGTCGCGTGTACACCGCGCACGTCTAAAAACAGCCATAGGCCCTGAATACAGCCCCCTGAATCCAGACAGGCTAAGCATGGAACAGTTCCCTTTAGGCTTGAAGAACAGAAATTGTCGAAGCTGCAGGCTGTGGATGAAAAAGCCTTCCTTCTCCGTAATGCTGGAGACAGCTCCTGTAATCATTCAGATCAGGTCTGTGAAGAACAGTCTCTGAGCAGATCTCCTGATGCAGCTGCACTCTTCCCAAACCAGGCTGGACTGTTCTAGAAGCTGTTGAGAACAGCCAACCTCACCCCAAGGATGCTACACTGAGCATGCTCAGACCTCATTGGAGAAAGAGAGGGGAGGGTGAGTTGCTTATATCACCCTCTACTGACTAACATAGAAATGCTGATAATTATTCCTTTAATACTGCTGCCCAGCAAAGCATTAACAACAGCATGGGTTACATATGCACACAACTCAACTCTCACTCACTCATTTTCTCACACAAAGAAGTGGCCCTGCCACAGTCCCATGGCTGGCCTTACAATTTATAGGGCCAGGAGTGAGGATAAAATGTGGGGCCCCTGGTGGCCCCACCCCCTCCCTGTGACCCTGCCCCTTCAGGGGCACTCTTTGCATGGGCCTAAAGGGAGTCATTTTGGGGGCCCTGCTGAGAGGAAGTGGGAGTCTGGTGAAGTAGAGGAAATAGTGGTAAGGTCAGGCCAGATTTCATGATCTGCTTAAGGTGCAGAAAATGAGCATAGCCCAGTAAATCTTCTATTGTTAACTATTATAGTTGGCTTCAAGTTGTTGGAGACTTAACTGGGAAAGTACAAAAGTGCTGCTTTTGCCAACATATTTCTAAATCTTAGGTCTTGGCAATCAAGACAGTGGCCTGTGAAGGTTACACAACAATTCTGAGACTCACTTCCAAGTTTATTCCCAGGAAAGTGCCTTTGTTTTTAAGAGACTCAAGGACACACCATATTAAAACTTAATTATGGAACTGGAAAAGCTTCAACAGCCCATAAGGAGTTTCCATTCTGAAAAATGTAATTAACAAGCTTTAAGAAATCCATTTTTTCCTAACGACTAGGACAAGCCAAGCATGAAAACCAGACCATTAAAAAAATAATAATCTATAAATCCACAAGAGTTCTTTGGATTTCCAAGATTAAAACTATGTTGTCAATATCCTCTTAGAGGGCGGAAAAGCTCCTGTATCCCACTGTTAAATGTTTTATATGTTGACACACTAGGAATGGGGCCCAAAGTTTTTGCAGGATGTTACGTGGGCTGTTTTATCTTGTACATTTCAGTGTCTGGAATAGAGATTGGAATGTGAACTAAAGGTATGTTTTGACAGCAGGCTGAGGCAATGGTCTAATATATTGGGTCTAAAAGATCCACTTGTCAGTCAAGAAGGAAACTGCAGCAAATTGCTTCATAAGAGCATCTCATCTATAAGATTAATGATGAAAGTGAATCATTTCATGAGACAGGCAAATCATTTTTCTTGCCTATGGTAAACACAGGTGAAAAAGTGAAATAAATTGCAACTGCAGGAGAGAGAGATACTAGGAGGAAGTTTGTAGAAGTCCAGAATGTTGATAGCATAAAGCACTCTGTGTGTGTGTGTGTGTGTGTGTGTGTGTGTGTGTACACTATACACACACACCACACACACACACACACACACACACACCATCATACAAAAGAACTCTGCTTCACTCTTTTAAAATTGATAATTCCGATTTATAAAAATACCAGCCTAATTAACAAAGAATGTTTTAAGGAGAAACAAAAACTTTTAGTGTTGAAATATGTGCATAATATGTTATGTTAAACTCACAAAGGGATTGCTTTAGGGCAAAAAAAAAAAAAGAAGAAGATGTGAACAAGCCCACAGGAAGGAAAATGTTAGCTCAATACTGATATGTATATCAGAACTCTCAGAAAATATTCTTAAACCACTTGTCAAACAAAGACCAAACTTCATCCAAGACACCACCGACTTCTGCAAAATTCGTAACATAAGAAACCTTTCACACAACACCATCCTTGCTACCATGGATATCACCTCACAATACACCAATATTCCCCATACAGATGGCATTGCAGCTTGCCTGTAATACCTTCAAGACAATAGAGAAGTCTCAAATATGCACCCCAAGTACATTGCAAAGCTCACCTATTTCATCCTTACACACAACAACTTCACATTCAATGGCAAACATTGGGTGTTTTCAGACGTGACGAGATCACAGTGAACCACGCTGAATACCTACATGTGGTCACTGTGCCCTGCACGTCTGTTCGGCAGCCGCCAGATGTTCGCCACACTGAATACCCACATGGGGTCAATTTCAACCACGCTTCCCGGGCTACCGGCGCGAAAATCGGCTGAAGCGTGGTGAAAGTGATTCCAGACGGGCATAAAAAAAAGTAACGTCTGGTCGGCTATCACGGCCCGGAATCTGAACTCGGCCAGACGCTGCGGCGGCATTGGCCTTGCCGCCCGCCCGTCTCCCCGGAGGGCGGGCGGTGAGGGAGCATGGAGGGGGCGGGACTGTGCGGCCGCACGTTGCACCAACCGGCCCCGCCCCCTCCCTGATTCCCTGCCAGGATCCCCGGCACATCCGTTTGTTGTGCCTGGGTGATCCCGGCAGGGAATCTCTGGGTTGTTTTCAGGACGGGGCAAAACCGCCCCGTCACGTCGGAAAACATCCATTATCTACAAACCATGGGGACAGCTTAGGGCACACAAATGGCTCCTCAGTATGCCAACCTTTTTATGGGTCACCTTGAAGAAGTATACTTGGAAAAATGTACCACCAAACCATTCCTATACCTCAGATACAGAGATGACATTTTCATGATCTGAACAGACAATCTGGACTCGCTCCTAGAATTCCACTCCAACCTCAATAACCACCATCCCTCTATCAAACTACCCTTGGAATATTCCCACACCAGTATCAACTTCCTGGACACCACTGTCAGCATGCACAACAGCAACCTACAGACAGCAAATAAACCGACAGACCATCATACTTGCCTACACCGATCCCGCAACCACCCAAGACACACCAAAAATCAGTTATATATAGCCAAGCACTCAGACACCACAGAATCAGCTCTGAAGAACAGACCCATCATGTGCACCTCACCTTGCTTAACATTGCCATCATGAAACCAGGACAATCCAACAGAAGTTGACCGAATGACAGAACGAGCTACCCAAACCCCTCAAGAGAACCTGTACAATACAGAAAGAAGGAACCTTCAAACCCCACACCCTATCACCCCACACTGGAACCTATATGTGGCATCATCAAACAGCTGCAGACCATACTTGAGGGAGATAAAACCCTAAGAAAAATCTTCCTGGAACCACCTCTTTCTGCCATCCACGACACCGCAACATCAACAGGAACAAAACCCTGCCAGAACAGCAGATGCAAAACTTGGCAGCACATTTCCACCACTGCCATCATCAACACCCTCCACAGAAAACCATTCCAAATTCAAGGAAACTATACCTGTAAATCCCCCGTACCCAAAGTGCCCCCCTGTCTTTGCTCCCTTGCCCTCCACACTCAAAACGCCCACACACCCAAAGCACCCTTGCCCTTGCTCCCTGCCTTGCCTTCCCTGCCCTCGCTCCCTGGCATCCTGAAACCCGCAAGCACAATTGCCCCAAGACCCCCTCAGGGAAGGGAAAGACAGGAGAAGAGATGGCGAACAGCGCTCCTCTGAACAGCCCCACCCCTCTCCATAGGCTAACATGGGGTTTTTCACAGCCCCATAATTTTAAAACTACTAATCAGATTTACAAATAAACCCCCAAAAAGGTACCCCCAGGCAGCCTGCTTTAATTTTCTAAAAGGCTAATTCCTCCTCCCCACCAACATTCAACCCCTCTACCCTGCCCAGATCAAGACAGTCTGACTAAATGAAAAATCAGGCTCGAAAGTGCAGTTTTCAACCTGCGGTATCTCAGCCTTTATCCAAAAGGATTGAGCCGAACATTTCACAGCATGAACCATTTACCACAGTGATACTCCGCAACAAATTTCACAGTCCTAACTTTGATCATGCCAATTTTTGAACAAATAGAATGTTGGGGTTTTATAACATAGCGTGCAACACACCATAACTATTAGAGTGCTCCTGCGCTCTAATAATTTCCCCAAAACCCTTTCAACTCATTTATGCACACAGTTCAAAAACATTCTCTCTGTGGTAGTCAGACTTTAGAACTAGACATTTTACCAACATCGCTCTACTTTTAAAAACAAATCATGATAGATTTAAGACTAGAGAAAAGGATGGGTCTATCACAGCATATAGTAGCCAATCTTAGAAATAACAAAGCCCAGGACACAAACAGAACTCTGATGTAGTAGTCCCTGACCTTTTTGCCTGTATGACCTCAGTTTGTGACTTCGATATAATCTCATGAGTCATGACCCCAGACAGCAGCAAAGACATACAAGGGTATCAAACATCATTTAGGATCATGACCTCACTTGGGGTCCTGACCCCACAGCATGGGGACTTCTGCCCTAATGTTTCTTGTGTTCCATCAGTTCCTTGTTCAAACCCTCACTCTGCTTGGGGAGGAGAAAAATGAACCAATGCGCTCTCTGCATTGATTGTTTGGTGCTTAAATAGCAAGGCTGAAGGCAGGGCCAGCCTTACTACAAGGCAACCTGGGGCAACTGCCCCCACTCTTCTGAGGGTCCCCACAGTGGGCCCCGATTTCACTAGGACAAGGTGCAGAGGCCCCACTCTCCCCCAGAAGAGCCCCAAACATGACCACCTCTAGACCCCATAGCAGGTGCTCCTGGGGGACAGAGCCATAGGTTAAGACGAGGCTCACATTTTATCTTCACCCCAGGCCCTGCAAATACTAAGGCCGTCACTAGCCGAAGGCATCTTAGAAACATTCTAGATAGACATGCAAAGCTTTGTCAACCCATCTAAGGCCTTTGATTTAATTAATTATCGACATGTTACTTCTCTCAAACCTCAGAAATATTTGGCTTATTAGCAAAATCTGTAAATGTGGGTTTTAGTTTCTAAAAGCAATGCGAGACTGGCTCCATCAGTACTGTTGGCTCAGACTCAAAGGCAACAATAGCAGAGTACTGTGTGACACAAAGATCGGTTCTTTGGTCTCTTTTATTGTCTATTTTTGTCTAATCACCTCCCAGCAACATACTACGCAACCTCATTATAATGTGCATTGTTATATTGCAAATTTGGTTATTTATTTATTTATTTATTTTTATTTATTTTTAAATTTATATCCCGCCCCTCCTGCCCACAGGGCAGCCCGGGGCGGCGAACAGCATTTCATTTAAAACAATAATAAATTTTTTTAAAACAATTTAAAATACACTACATGGGGAAACCCCCATCCCTATCCCCACCACCACCCCACCCCTACCCCCCGCCAAAAGCCTGACGGAACAGCCAGGTCTTACATATACGCCGAAACAGCAGGAGAGTGGGAGCCAGCCGAGCCTCCTCCGGAAGCGAATTCCACAGCACAGGGGCGACCACCGAAAAAGATCTAACATCGGTGGCCACCTGCCTCGCCCGGGGAACCTCCAAAAAGGTTATAACACAGTGAGAGACATGACTCCTAATGGGTCATCAAAAATGTGTCAATACTCTGTTTTTCGATGAAAATCACAGTCGGTGAAGCCATACAAGACGCTAACCCAATTTGGGCAGCATTCCCCCACATCAGGCAGCCTTAACACGTGATGCAGCTCATTGTATGGTCAGCAGCTGCCAGATGTTCACCCCAGCCCGCAGCAGGGCAGGCAGCTGACTGCTACGCAAAGCATCTGCCGGGGAAAGCTGGAGACGCAGCATGCAGCAGAGTTGCCCAAAGTGGGGTTATGCTGCCCGAATTGGGCTAAGGAACCACCTCCCATGTGGCTAATGGGAGTGGCCCACCTGCTCAGGTTCCCTTCAGGGGGGCAGGTCATGTGGCCAGCTCCCCTTGCCTGCCCAAAGTATGGCAGCTGCAATTGCCCACTCCAGAATGGGCAGGGGATCAAGCCAGCCCTGTCTCGTGTGCTCAGTGCATCCAAAGACACAAAATTTAAACACCCTTGTTCTAATGCATATTTAGTTATAACAGGATGTGAGGCATGACTCTCAAATATTGTGGTATAATGAGTTTGCTCTATTTTTTCTCTCTGCATGTGCATGCCAATGATGGTGGTATATTGTAGCACAACATCATTGCCCGATTTTTTGTTCTCCCGTAAGTTTAGTTTATACCAACATAAATTTAAGTCCAAAACACTTCATAAGGCAGGATACCCCTTGGGCTTTTTACGCTGAGGCAGATATGGAGCCTGCTTAAATGAATGGGCTGGATAAACTACAAAAGTCCATGTGTGTGCAGACATGGACACACAACCTTTCTTCAATTAGAGACATGGTCTGCTTGGCATCTAGTTATTAAAAATGAGTCCAAACAACACATTTTGACAGGATTTGGGGGAATTTTACTAATATTTTTTCTTCATTCTTGGTTTATGTATATGATTGAGGCAGTTGCCCCTATAACTTTTCATCAGACCCCCATAAAACTCGGATTCCTTTAGCGGTGTCCTTGCATCGAATTCCAAGGCAACTGCACGGGGCATAGCGACAGACTAAGGGGGTCTGAGGGAGTACTGTGGGTGGGATTGGGGGTTAAGGTTGCTCCCTCAGACCAAATTCCAAAAGTTCATGTGACCCCTATCGTTTCTTTGGTCCTTTTTATTGTGTGTTTTTGGCTAATTACCTCCCAGCAACATACTGCACAAACTCATTAGAATGTGCATTGTATATCACTTGGAAAGAGAGACAAACAAAGGAAACTTATCTTTACACAGAAGTAAACAAACTGAGAAAATAGGGATAACTTTTTGCTATTTAATTCAAGCAATCAAGTGTGATTTCTTGGTTGTTATCATAAGTAGCTAGGACTCACACAAAAATAGTAGAAAGAGGGAATTATTTCTGGCACACAAACCTATCCAATTAAACTTTCGCATGATAGAAAAATGGGGGAAATGGAATTTGAACATTGCTTTGTTGCTGAGCTTCTTGCAAAAAATATGCTGAATGCTATTAAGAAACTTTCAGAGTGGCCATGGGAATGGGAGGGGGTGGTGGTTTCCTAGCAGCATTCAGACTACTTGCAAAGGGTTCCACCAAGAAGGAAGTTTTCATCGTGGGTGGGGATAGAGTGCGGACCACACCTGCTCTTTAAACTTCCTTCCTAGCGGGGCTGCTACGGCTCAGGGTGGAGGAGTGCTAGGAACTGGAGCAGTGTTGTTCTCATGAATAAGTCCTGTCCCTCCCCATGACACAGAGGCCCCACCCTTTTGCCCTTAAGGGGACCCACAATTGAACCAGGAGTCTGGGCCTGCCCACAGCCTTGCTACTCCAGTGTGCTCTCATATTTTGGTCCTAATTGTTTTGCAGCTGGGTGGATCAATAGAAGCAAATGGTTCCTCACCACCTATCCTAGTCAAGATATTTCAACGTTCTAACGTTCTTGAATGCTCTCCTGTCCCATGGATGCAATTTTTTTGTCCCATTGATTTCCCCACAGTTGGTGTATTGAGGCCAGACACTTTCAATACTACAGCTGCTTTAAGAATGCAAACTGTATTCAATCTGCTGGAATATTTTGGAACTGAATCATAAAACTATTGCTTACAACATTAACAATTTATTTTATTTTTTTACCTCAGCTAAAGTAATCTAAATGTGTAATTCGCTTCTGACATCTACAGTGTATGCATTTTTTAGTTAGGAGAGACACTAATTATTGCCTCTCCTAAGAAGAGACACTAATTATTGTCTCTCCTAAGAATTTCTTGTTCGTACTGGCAACTAAAAATGACAGAATATTGCTCAGGTGGCAGCTTCCAAGCAGTGTAGTCCTCACCAAGGAATAGTTTACTGACCAGTTGTCCAAAATCCCCCAAACCCAACAGCTAAACAATGGGGCCGATCCGATGGCCCTCAGGTCCTGCATGGCAAAGTGTGCCAGCAATGGAGGTAGTAGTAGGTTTATTTACAGCATGTAGCCAAAAAAATCTTTAAATACAGTCAGATTGTTACAGTAAAAACATAAAAAACACCATATGAAACTAAATTTTAACAAACATTTCTCCCATATTGTTTTAATTACCTATAAAAACATTGCCTGCTCCTCTGAGGAACTTATCAGTGGCTAGGACCTTGCCCTTGAGAGTGTTGCTCTTCTGGCAGCTGCAGCTTATCCTTAGATACCTTTCTCTTCTTGGAGCTTACTGGCGGCTACAGCTTAACCCCCAAGTGCCTCGCTCCTCTCAGAGCTTGCTGACGGCTACAGCTTGGGCCCTGGTTGTCAAGCTCTTAACCCCTGATCTCAATCTAATACCTCAACTCTACTACGTTCTTTCTCTGATGCACTCATAAATCATGCTATTGCATTGAATACATTCAAAGACATATTTTGACAAGATCTTCCTCTGGCCTCCTGATAACTACAGACATTAACAACTGGTACTGGGGGCGGGGTGTTGGCAGTTGGCCAGCAAGGGGCCATGGAGCAGCTTGTCCTCCCCCCTCCCCCCATGCAGGGGTGGGGCATGGGAAGGCTTCCTTCCGGGCCGCTCCCCATAACATTGGGGCGGCAAGGCCGTGCCAGAGGCACATGTCGGGGGCACGGCTCAAAGGGGCACAATCAAAGGGGTGCCCTTCAGTTGAGCTGGGAGGTTGGGGAGGAAAACTTGTCGATAGGACTAGCTGATGTGAATTCTTTGCTGTTATGGATTGTAAGAAGGGCTCTCGCTCTCCCCAGTGAGAGAGGAGTTGAGAGAGAGGATGTCCCCTGGTGGCAGTAGGGGAAAGAAGGATGTATTGTAGAAGGTCCCTGATGTGAACCGGATGGGAATGTTAGGACTAATAATAGCAGAGGATAATTGGAGGGGGTAAGATGTAATTATTTATTATTATTAGGGGGGTGTCAATTGTGTATTGTTTTTGAAATGCTGGGTCCCCCTGTGTGGGATATAGACCCTAGCATTGCTTTGTGTGTTGCTTTGATTGTTGGGTTCCCCTGCATGCGAAAACCCCACAATTATTGTATTTTTTTGCTGTTGTGAGCCGCCTCGAGCCACCTTTGGGTGAGAGAGTGCGGGATACAAATTTAAAATGAAATGAAAAGAAAATGAAATGAAATATTTTGGAGGAGAAGTCAAATTGTTTTTTCAAAGTTATTAAAACAGCTCACCTTCTGAATAAGGGGGTCTAAAAACATTTCCCACCATGTCTTATAATTTGGGCAAACCCATAAGAAATGTACAGTATTTTCAATTTCACCAAGAGAGCAAGAGCGGAACCTCCTACTGTATGGGGTCTTAGACCACCTTCCCACACAACTCCCATCTTCACCCACGACCCACCCATGGAGCAATCGGCAGTGGAGTCCCATTGCTCTGTGGGTGGGGGGTGGGTGGAGATGGGAGTTGCGCGGGAGCATGCACGCACTTACACCCACCGCAAGTGGTGTTTGTTTAAACAGTTGCCTCCACCCAACAAAACTGGGTGGAGGCATCTCGCGTGAAAAGGGCTCATGTTGCAGGGCTGCAGTGTTGCCCTGTACCATGTATAATAAAATGTAACACCCATTTTATCGGTGTTAAGACAAGAGTGTCTGTGATAAAAGGACCTTAGTCTTGTCAAAATGACTCTGGGTATTTTCAGAGATTACGAGATCACAGTGAACCACGGTGAATACCCACCTGTGGTCCCTGTGACTCGCACATCTGTTTGGCGGCCGCCAGTTGTTTGCCACGCTCAATCCCCACATGGGGTCAGTTTCAACCACGCTTCCCGGGCTAGCCACACCAATTCCCTGGGAAGCGTGGTGAAAGTGATCCCCGGCGGGGATCAAAGAAAAGTAACGTCTGGTCGGTCGCCACGGCCCAGAAGCACCGGCAGGATTCCAGGCCGTGGCGGATTCGGCCAGATGCTGCGGCTGCATTGGCCCCACCACCCGCCCATCTCCCCAGAGGGTGGGCGGCAGGGAGCATGGAAGGGGCGGGGCTGTGCGGCCGCACGTTGCACCACACAGCCCCACCCCCTCCCCAATTCCCTGCCGGGACGACCCCGGCACGTCTGTTAGGGCGTGACGGGGTCGTCCCAGCAGGGGATGACTTTAATGTTTTCGTGACGGGGCCAACTGGCCCCGTCACGTCTGAAAACACCCAATGTCAGGCATACACTACTTGAGTCAGATAGGGAGCTTGGCTGCCATCAGTCTTAATATAGTGATACAAAGGAGAACACCAGACTGCTCTTAAGCACACCTGACTGCTTTTACAGCAACGGAGGTATGTGAGGTTCCTGTGCATGTGCATGTGGGATCCACAGGCCATAGGCTCAGCCCCATCGTAAATTATAATGAGCTGAAATCCCACTTTGCCATGTGCTTGGGACAAAATTTCCAATATGCTATATATTGAAGTTTCATCTGTAGTCTATAAAGGTTCAGCAAATGATTATTAGCTGTTAGAAGCACATCAGTAAATGGTGTTATAGATGGTTATATCACCAATATATAAAAAGCAACTTGCTGGACTGTGTACTAGTAAAGAAAGATACCCTTTACCTGTAACCAGTAAAGAAAGATACCCTTTATTATACTAAACTTCAGATCTTTAGACAAAAGGTAAGGTCAGTTTTATCGTATGGGATGGAAACATGGAGAAGTGTGACATTGCTGATGAAAATATTTCAGGTCTTTATAAGTTGGTAGATAAATCAGACATTGAGCCAAAGACAAAGCTGGATGGAGAATCATCATGGAAGCTCTATGTGCAATGATTAAAGTAACCAAATGTATAGAGTGGTAGAACTGCACATTTATAGAATGACATGAACTTGTTATGAATAATATTGATTTCAAAAGAACACACAAATGGTTTTAAGACTGGAGTACTATAGTAATAGGATGAAATCTATGGCGAATTTCCCATTGACTTCAGCATGGTCAAGATTTTACTAGAAATCGCTCGCTCATACTGTCAATTTTGTGCTGCTGCTTTGGTTGAATTCTGTACATTTTTCATTATGCTACCAAAGAAGTACACAATGGAATCAGAGACATTAAATACTAATTGTTTTCTTTTAAAAAAAGCATGAAAATCAACAAACACATTCATGTCAAAATAGCAGTAAAATAGCATTTAAACACTATGGGCCAAATCTCACACTTATTGCAGTCAGCATGACGTGTGGCATCATCTTCAATGGGAGATGGACTGGGATCCAGATGTTTATATTGATTGAGAAAGCATAAATGTTCACATTCACACAGTAACCTGAACTCACTTTCAGCCTGTGGATTACTGTTTCTGCATATACTGACTGTAATGTCATTGTTCTATGGTCCCATCTCTGACATGAAAACATAGATACATTTAGTTTCAATGGGGATTAATTTATATTAGAGATCAAAGCTGGGCGATGGCCATGCAGTGTAGGAAAGCTAAGATCACCTTTAAAACCTACACGTTTGTATCTCCTGACTTTAAAGCTGTAATCTAAATGATGTGTTTAGCATGCATTTTGTAAAAGATAGCAAACAGAAGAAAAATGACCAACAAGTGTGTGTTTTCTGTGCCACTAGATGGCATTACTATGTAGTTTTTAAATGACCGAGGAGGAATCGGATAATATTGATTTGAAGATTGATTGGACTGCTTTGTGGGATTAGCAGCATTGCTAACAAGTAAAGGGAGTTATATTGTTTAGATTTTTAGAGTTGGATATTTGTACAGCAATTTTTGGGCTCCTCTCAGAATTAACTGTACTTAACGCCTCTGACCAACTGACAGTCGTCTTTTTCATATTGAAGGGCAGCTCTGTTACATGACAATGTGATTATTTTAAAAACTCCTCCACCTATTTGAACCCCTCAGTTCACTGTTTTAAATCAAGTAGCATGAATTCAAGCAATCTGATTTTCAGACTGCAACTCACATGTTAAGATAATGTATTAGCCGATCAGAAAAATCATTTTTAAATGTTGAATTAAAAATCTTTATAAAAATAATGCCACAAATCTTCTTTATGATCCCATTAAACAGATAGTATGATTTTATTTAATCATATTTTTACCCCGCCCCTCCTGAAACAGCTCAGGGCGGCTAACACTCTTTAAAAAACAAAAAACAAATATAAAACATTTAAAAACATTCGTAAAATTGCAACAATTAAAACAGGGCAAAGGAACATAAAAATTAATTAATACAATAAAGGGTGGAGGGGGATAACCCCCCTCCCCAAAGGCCTGGGCAAACAGACAGGTTTTGGAAATTTGCCGGAACGTTAACAGGCTTGGGGCCAGGCGAGCTTTCTCCAGGAGGGAATTCCAAAGGCGCGGCCCAGTCACCGAGAATGCCCTCTCCATTGTGGCCCCCTGCTTGACATGGGGGACCTCCAAGAAGGCACCCCCGGCTGACCGAAGGAGCCGCTCTGGGGCGCGGAGGGCAAAGCGGTCCCTGAGGTATAAGGGACCCAGACTGTGAAGGGCCTTCTAGATCAATACCAAAACCTTGAACCTGACTCGGCTCGCTATCAGCAGCCAGTGCATAGTCTGGAGCACAGGTGTTATGTGTTCCCGACAGCCCATCCCCGAAAGGAGCCGGGCCTCCGCATTCTGCACTAGCTGCAGCCTCTGAACCAGGAACAAGGGCAGCCCCACATAGAGCGCATTGCAGAAGTCCAGCCTCGAGATGACAAAGGCATGGACGAGGGAGGCCAGGTCCGGGCTGGAGACCTACGGACACAGCCTCCGTACTAGATACAACTGGGGGAAGGCACCCTTCACCACTACCTCCACCTGTCGCTCCAGGCGGAGATCTGCATCCAATACCACCCCCAAACTCCGAACCTGCTGGGCTATAGGAGGGCGAACCCCCCCAGACAGGGGGGCTGACACCTCCCTCGCTCTCCCCACCATCATCACCTCCATCTTATCAGGGTTGAGCTTCAGTCTGCTCTGCCACATCCATTCTGCCATGGCCTCCAAACTCTGGGATAGTATCGATACAGTAGGGTCTGGGTCAGTTGAAAAAGAGAGGTACAGCTGAGTATCATCAGCATATTGGCGATATCGCACCCCGAACCCTCTCATGACCTCCCCCAAGGGCTGCATATATACATTAAATAACAATGGAGACAGAATAGAACCCTGCCGCAGGATAAAGCGCGGGGGCAAGATGTCTCAGCTCCCAACACTACCCGCTGGCTTCTCCCTGAGAGGAATGAACGGAACCATTCAAGAACAGTCCCGTCCAGACCCCCCAGGTCACGCGGCAGTCTCAACAGCAGTCCACGGTGTCAAAAGCAGCCGAGAGATCTAGCAGGATGAGAAATGTCGAACATCCTGCATCCATCTCCCGGCAGAGATCATCGACCAAGGCCACCAATGCCGTCTCGGTGACATAGCCGGGGTGGAACCCAGATTGAAAAGGGTCCAGGAAACCAATGCTATCTAGATGCACCTGGAGCTGGAGTGCCACCGCCCACTCAATAACCTTCCCTAAAAAGGGAAGGTTAGAGACAAGTCGGTAGCTGGTGAGTGCGTCCACATCCAATGATGGTTTCTTCAGCAGGGGGCGCACCACAGCCTCCTTGAGGCTAGGCGACACCCTCCCCTGCTTCAAGAATGCGTTAAACACCATTGCCAGCACCATCCCCAACGTCTCCCTGGAAGCTTTCACTAAACAGTATAGGCACGGATCGAGTTTACAGACCCCAAGACATCCACTGCATTGGCTGGCGTGACTTCCTGAAACTCCCCCCACAAAGTTGGACCAGATGGGGCCTCCATGACCTCACCCTCTCCACCTACTGCTTGACTTGTGCCTAAATTTAACATTTCAGGTGTTTAACAGCAAATAGCCACACAGAAAAACTCTTTGAGTGGAATTCTCCATCCATTAAAGTCAAGCTGAGCTATTGACCTTAATGGATGGAGAATTGCGCCGAGTGAGGGGTGTGTGTTGTTAAACGTGACGGTGGTCCACTTTGGCCCATGAGCCACCAGCACATTTTTTGTTCCGCCACCAGATGTTGGCCCAGGATTCCTCCTGGGTGTGTCAGCAGTTATTCAGGGCTGTGATCTTGTAGACCGCCAGGATCACAGCCAGGGCTAAAGTCCACCTAATTGGGCCAGAGCAGGCCTACAGTGGATCATCATGTCTGTTGTAGCCTGCCGTGATGCAGTCCGGATCAAGTTGGCCGCGGCCAGCCTCCATGGCAACCAACATGGGCCACCATGGCTGCCCATCATGGCAGAGGTGGGGCACTGGGCACAGCATGGGGTTGGGCACCCATATGTTCATGCGTCTCCCTGCCTTTCCCAGTGGTCTGGCCGCCAGCGTGTTAGTTGTGCCACCTGACCCGGACCATGTTGGGAGTGGCTTCCCAGCCAGGTTCAGGTCAAGATGGCAGCCATCACATCTGTTTACATCCACAGAGAGTGAGTGTATTTGTGAAATATTCTGAGGTCCTAATGCTCTAGGAGAAATTCATCTCTGCAGGAAGAATCAGGACAAACCCACTGGGCTTGTGCACCACTTGTATCCCACTTTATCTCAATTTGGGGGAATTATGTGGTATATAAATCTTTGTGTTTACCATCTGCAAGGTGGTGACTATCACTTTGTAGAAACAGTCTGATATACTGCTAGGTAATATCTATTTCCTTTCAAAAACCCTTCCACACCAAAGACTTTATAACATCCATAAAGATTTTGGAAATCACCGCCATCTGCAATCCCTCATTGGTGAAAATATCAGTGAATAATCATTAACTGGTTGTTTACAACGTTTTAAAATTGTTATTGCTGGTTGACATATAGGGATCCATAATAATTGGTGGCAACAGAGAAAACACAGCAAACATGGGTCCCTAAGACTTTCCCTGGCCATTGCTGTAGCTTTCTATCTCCCTTTTGTGTGTCAAAGCCTATACACTCAAGAAACTTCAAGCTGTGGAGAGGTTGTGCCCTAGTGTAGGCCTTTATTTCATTAGCTAGATTGAGATGGGTGCAGATCCACAGAACAGAAGATGTGCCATAGTGGGTCAGACCAATAGTCCATCATGCCCAGCATCCTGTCTCCACTCAGCAGTAGTCATTTTTGGTTGTTTCAGAGAAATACCCAACAGGTCACAACAGGGTGATCCATTCCCTGACACCCAGTCCTGACACCCAGAGAGGTTACGTCCCATCAGAAGTCAAGGGATATCCTCATCTGCCTAAACTATTCAAAATTTGATGATGTGACATCAGCCGGGAGCTCTGAAAGGGACAATGGAAACATTGTCCATTGGTTTTACTTGATCATCATTTTAATGTTTCTTCCTCATTTATTTTATTTGAGCAAGTATGAACGTTAATTGCTGGCAAAGCTATCTGTTGGAAGACAAAACTATGGGGCTGGTGGAACCAACAGCAAAAGCAGATCATGTAGCCCAATAAACACTGGAGTTTCACTTGACTCTGGATGTTTTCACACGTGATGGTTGCCAGTTTTAGCGCACTTTACTCCACAGGCCACCATCACGTTAATTGGCGCCCACCAGATGTTTGCATGGGCTGCATCTCGACCATGGTAGCAGCTAGCCCGAGCTGTGACTCAAAGAAATAGCCAAGTCACAACCTTCACTAGTTGCCACCAGGATCAGGATCCCATTGCCCGACGGAGTAAAGCAGGCTTTCATATTTGAAAGCCCGCTTGACTCACCGTCTGGAGTGGTCAGGGGACCGGGCCCCATGGCATCACCATTGACTTCCATGGCCGCCCATCAGGGAGGGAGTGGGCCACTGAGCACAATGTGGGGGCAGGGCTGGGTGGATGCATGTCCACCCAGCTCCACACCCTCACCAGCAGCCAGGCCTCCGTTACATTAGTTCGGGAGCCTGACTGGACCTCAGCCACAGTGCCGACCCCACACCGGACTGGGTGAGCCAGTGGCAGTGCTTTGGCACCATCATAATTGAAAACACCCGCTTTTTAATGACTGTTACTTTAAATCTTTTTAAAATTCAGAGGCGCCATTGCATAACATAACTGTTGGTTATTAATAGTGGGTTTTGTTTCCTTTACATTTGGTTGTATACCTTTTATATCTTGGAGTGGCAGTAAAGCCTCCTTTCAGCAACGTGCTTAGGCATATGCCTGCAAGTCCTGAATAGTTCTATGGAACAAAATTAATTACAGGCTTAAAGATACGCATGTGCTTAAGCAGCTTACACATCCTCTCCTCATGTTGTATATTTCTTCAATGCTGGGTGCATAATATGGCTCAGTCTGTGGCCTTGGCCGAGTTCTCGGTGGTACAGAAACCAACGGACCAATAGATGTTCCATAGTTCGGGTTTTGCCAGAGCCACAAATATGCATCCCGTAGATATCCCCACTTTCTCATGTTGAACTTTAACCTGCTGATCCCTGTTCAGGATTTAAACTCATCCAGTCCTGCTCTGCCTCTGCTGGAAGATGTTCAGCAATGTCCATATATACGCAGTTTACATCAACGTGCTGAATCAGGATATGTATTCATGATCCAAATCCCATTGACATAGGAGGCAAATCTTTCTCTTGACTTAGACCACATTCTCACTGGGCAAAACGTGAAGCTATTGCCTTTGGGGAAAACTCTGGGGAGGCAAATACTGTGCATGTTTTGTCTGGTGGGAAAGCAAAGCCATGTGGCTTTGCCTCCGATCATGTGGAGGTTATAGGGCACAAGCTCTGTAACCTCCTTATGATCAGAAGCAAAGCCACGTGGCTTTGTTTTCCCACCAGACAAAACATGCTCAGCATTTGCCCCCGGAGCTTTTCCCAGAGGCAAACATTGTATGTTTTGCCCAGTGAGAATGCGGTCTTAGGGCGTTTATAAACGAGACAAAAATGGCAGCTGATCCCTTTTACAAGTGCCATTATTTTTGTCTGTTTAAATGTCTGACGTGCTCGGCAGCAGCGTCTTTCCTGCATCTGACCGGCCCGGTGATCCTTCCCCCTTAGACGCGGATCGCCGGTGTGCCGGCTTTAACCTGCACTGACGCGCTCGGCAGCAGCGTCTTTCCTGCATCTGACCGGCCCGGTGATCCTTCCCCCTTAGACGCGGATCGCCGGTGTGCCGGCTTTAACCTGCACTGCCGGGTCACGCAGGCAGGGGACGCACGCGCAGAGACGCTCCACAAGGATGAGCATGCGCAGTTACTCTCCGGGACGCATCTGATACTCTTTTAAACATCAGACACGTCGCGGAGAGTAACATGGGGTTTCGACGCGGGTTTGAGTCCTCTCCCGCTTGGGAGAGGGCTCGTTTATAAACGCCCTTATTCTCTTTCTATGATCTTAGGGACTGGATCCATAACTGTATGGCAGCTAGTTCTAATGCCCATGTCATGTATAGAATTTATTTATTTATACAAAAACTTGTATCCCGCATCTGCCTGCACACTGGCAGCTCAGAGTGGCACACAACATTAATGTTATCTATCTTTGCACTGCACATATAATTCCAAAATTTTCCCAGTGTATCTTAGGGCCATTTCACACGATGCCTCCACCCATCTCCCTGCAGTTCACTGCTTGGAGATGGGTGGAGGGCACCTATGGGTGTGCCGTGGCAGGTGGGTGGAGGTGCTTGCATGCGCCTGTGCTCCACCCATCATCACCCGCACACGGAGGCATTGCAGAAAATGGAGGTGCCTCCGTGCATGAAGATGGGTGTGCGGCCATGGGCCCGCCCCCACACCCATCTCCACTCACCACACGGCACGCACACACACCCCCACGGGGCCCCCAGTCCAATTGAAAAGGCCCTTCATTTGTTTTGCTGCTTAGCTCTTGCTTTTGCATTACTGCAACATATTCCTCGAATTATTTAAAAAGCATAATCTCTCTAGCAAGTTTCCTCACCATGCTCCCTGAATTTTGCTTGAGACCTCTAAATGGTCACACATCAGTCACATTAGCAAAAGAGACGTACTGTGTGGAAAACTGCTACCGCTGCTGCTACTACTCTGTGTGTGTACAGTCATGGGAGACCTTTTTCCTTCATGCACCCATTTAGTAATTAACCACATGTTTACCAGAGACCTAGAATGATGGTTGGCTGATGAGTTTTCCCATGAGAATGGGACGTATTAAACAGACCCCCCCCTCCCCACTCAATGTTTGGGCAGGTGTGCAAGGGGGGGGGCATCCATGTAGATAGCCAACAGCAGGTGGGGGAACGGGTGTCCACTCAGTGTTTGTCCGTGTGAACACCAAACGAGATGGGTGGGGGTGCATGCGCGCTCCCGCACAACAGAGGCCTGTTCTGGAGACCTGAAAATTGAAGTCTCCAGAATACGCCTCTGTAAAGCACCGCATCTCCAGCCGCCACTGTTGCCGGCAATGGGGAGCACGTCACTTCCGGCAGTGCAGCGCGGCTTCTCTCAACGCTTGGCTCTGGAGGCCCTTGTCTAAAAGCGGTGTGAGATTGTGTAGAGATAAGAGAATGTTGAACTGAATTCCCAAGAGACAGTGACTGCGAGGGGTTCAGTCCTGCAAAGACCTACCCTGGGAAAACTGCATCCTGTTACACCAGATCCTGTGGTCTTGGTGCTTACCCAGTGCCTGGCTGCCAATAGGGGCTGGGGATGCGGAAGAGCAAATTGAAGCTGAATCCAGACAAGACTGAGGTGATGATTGGCCAGACTCGTGACCTGGGAGATAGGGGACACCCGTCATTGATAAAGTGCAGCCTGCTTTGGTTACTTAGGTTTGCAGTCTTGGATCATATCCTTTGCTGCACCTCGTTTGTCAGGTTGCATTGGTGGCCAGGAGTTTCACCAACTCCATCTGGTGAGAAGGATACGTCCTTTTTTATCAGATTCATATCTGGCCATCATCATCCATGCCTTCATAACCCTGAGTTTAGTCTACTGCAATGTGCTCTTCACTGGACTGTTTGGAAGCTGCAGCTGGTGCAGAACAGGGCAGCCCGCCTTCTGCCAAGGGTGGGTCACCAGGGGCACATTATATCACTGCAGAATCTGGAGCATTGGGATTGGCTGCCAATAGCTTTCCAGGCACGATTCCAGGTGCTGGTTTTGACCTATGAAGTCCTCAATGGCTTGGACCTTAAATATCTGAAAGACAGTCTCTCCCATCATGTCCTCTGAGGTCATCCAGGAGCACCCTGTTGCAGGTACCATCAGCCCATCAAGTTTATACAACAAGGGCATGCAGAGAGGGGTTCTTGGTAGCTGCCCCACAGTTATGAAACTCACTTCTCTTGGAGGTTAGTCCGAGTCCAAACCTGCTCACCTTCTAGACGCAATGCAAGACCTTGTTTGGCCAGGCTTGTGGCAGGCAGGGTAGGATACGTGTTGTGGGTTGGGGATTTTATTTTATTTGGCTGTTTAAATATTTTGATTTACTTTATGTACTGCTATAGATGTTTTTATGTGTTGTAACCCACTCTGAGCCTTGAGGGAATGAGCAGGATAGAAGTGTCAATAAATAAATAAATGAACAGCAAGAATACTTTCTGCAGCAGGGGCATAACTACCATGTAGCAAGGGGACTCAGGTGAGTCAGAGTCCTGAGAGCGTCCTTTGCAAGCTGAGCTTCACTCCTGCCCTCTTTGAAAATTTTCTAGTGGCACTAGGGCCACTTGCAAAAGGTGGTGCCAAGATGTTTTCAGAGTGAGCGGGGACAGAGAACTGGCCCCGCTCCCACTTTCTCCTTCCTTATGGGGTTTGCATCTGACTGGAGACCCCCACTCTGAAGACTCGCTCCCCTCTCTGGAGACCCTCTCCTAATTGCCCTTTGGGAGGGACCATAATTGGGACATGAGCTTGGGCCCACCACAGCCTTGCTGCGGCATTGCCCTGCAGTAATGCATCTCCACATTTTCTGTGATTGATTTTGAATTTGAGGGTACCCTAGTGTTGAATTTGTACCTTGGAGATCAGGATTTAAAGCCTGCCTTAACCAAGAGTTTACCGTATGGACTTGGGCAAGTCACTTTCTCTTAGACTCAGTTCCCCATCACTGAAAAGGGAATAACCACCTAGCTTAATGGGTTGTCATGAGGGTGAACTAGAAAACAATTGCAAAGCACTTTGAACACTGAAATCACTCTGTAAATGGTAATCAGTGCTGAAAATTTTGACCAGAATGTCATTGAAGAGACTGCTGGGAATTCAGAGAAAGGACATCATAGTTTGCTTGGTGGCTGTTGCTTTAAGGATGAAAAAGTGTTTTATCACATTATTGGAATTTAAAGGAGAAGGGGGTGGAGAAAGTACTTAAAAGTTCAAGTCTTCAGTAAGAGGTTACATTCCCCAAACCTACCTGGCTAGCAGCTGCTAATGGACCGATCCTCCAGAACCTTGTTTAATCCTTTCTTAAATCCAGTTATACTACTGGCAATGACCACGTCCTCTGGCAACAAATTCCACAACTTTGTTGTGTGCTTTTGTAAAAAAAACACTTTATTAGTTTTAAATCTGCTGTTAGTTTCACGTAGTTTCCCCAAGTCCTGGTACTATTTGAGAGGGTAAATAATCATTCCCTATTAACATGTTCCACACCACTCATGATTTTAGAAATATCTATCATTCCCCTCTTAGTCATATCTTCAAGCTGAAGAGCCCCAACCAATCCAGCCTCTCTTCATAGGGAGACGTTCCAAGCCACTTATCATTTTTGTTGCCCTTTTCTATATCTTTTCCTATTTCAACAATATCTTTGAGATTTATTTATTTCTTACAACGTTTTTACCCCACCCCCTTCTGCTCCAGGTAGCTCGGAGTGACTTACAATATAACAAACATAAAAAGCTAAAAGTAACACAATTAACACATTAAAAAGGAAAGCACTGAACAACAAACCCTCCCCCCCTCCATAACTCACTCCCCCCCACACACCATCTCCCTCACCAATAGCGAGGCGGAACAGCCAGGTTTTACAGATACAACGGAAGGAGGGGAGATTCAGGGCCACCCAAACCTCCACCGGGAGGGAGTTCCACAGCCTAGGTGCAGCCACTGAGAACGTCCTCTCCATAGTGGCCCCCTGGGCCACATGGGGGACGTCGAGAAGAGTGCTCCCAATGGACCACAAAGGCCGCTCCAGAGCCCAGAGAGCGTGGCGGTCCTGCAGGTAAGTCAGGCCAAGGCCATATAGGGCTTTATAGGTCAAAACCAATATAACGGTAAGAAGACGGGCCGCTGCATTCTGCACTACCTGCAGTCCCTGAACTGTCACCATAGGTAGCCCCACGCAGAGCATGTTGCAATAGTCCAATGAAAGCATGGATGATGGTGGCCAGGTCACTATGTGAAACATATGGCCAAAGCGCCCGTTGCACCACATGTAATTGGTGAAACACATTCCTTGGCACAGCCCTAACCTAGAAATCCAGGCGGAACTGTGGATCGAGGAGCACGCCCAGACTATGGACCTGGGATACCAGTGGAGGGCAGATCCCATCAATGATGGGAGTCACCAATCCCCTGCCCTCCCCACCACCATCATCTCTGTCTTGTCGGAATTCTTGTTGGGTAAGCACTGAGACTGCCAGGTCTGGGTCGGACAAAAATGAGAGGTAGAGTTGGATGTCATCAGCATATTGGTGACACTGCACCCCATACCGTCTCATGCCCTCACCGAGTGGCTGCATATACACGTTGAACAAGAGTGGGGAGAGACTAGAACCTTGCGGGACACTACACATGAGATCCTGTGGAGATGAAGAACAATCCCCAAGCACCACACACTGATATGGGGCAATCAGAACTGCATGTCATTCAAGGTGTGGTCGCACCATAGACTTAGTAGATCTATATCTTTGCAGTCCTATCTAAGGATTAATGTGATGCAGGCATAAACCCATATGTAATTTCAATCAGCAGGTCTATGTACAGCTTCTCAGAGCAACTGATACACTAAATTATTTGCCCCTTGGATTAGAAAGCAAAGTAGTTTTTAACTGTACTCCTATTTTTACAAGAGAAACCCTCTTCCTTTCCTGTGCCAAATATTTGCCTGTTTAAATTCCCTCATTCATAAATGTTTCCTTTAGAGTCAAAGGTAACTCTGTCATGTTAAATTGCTGGTATTTAGCCTTAAAAGGTCTTGAAAGTGTTCCAAGCTTTGAAAGTTCCTGTCTCATGTTTCATTTTTGTTATTATTATTATATTCTCTTTGTTTGTTTGAGGAGGAGGAGATTATCTGTACTCTAATTTAAGCCTTCAGAGAGTCCCACAATATGAAGGTTATGGGACTGAGCCCTTCTTAATTTCCATTGAATAAATAACTTCTGAACAAAAGCCTTCACATTAGTGGAATTGTTTTGCTAATCAGATTCTCTGACCATACCTCTTCTGCCTTTAAGCTCCAAATGGTAACGTGATCCCTAAACAGACATCCTCCCTTACATCTTAGGTAGATCAAAGGTTACAAGCAGCACACTGCAAATGAGTGTCAAGAATAGATAATTACACAAACTGTATAAGTAATGAATAGATGTCTGACCAGTAAATGCAAAAGAACATTTATTTGTCCAAAAAGGGCACTGTAAAATGTGAGATAAAACCTTATTGTAAAAGGGTAACAATATAAACATAGAAAGCAATATCTCAAAGACCAGTCATAGTCCGTGCATATCTGCCTGTTGCATATTTTTCCTTGAAGAAACAAAACAGCCAACCTTCATTCCAAAATATCTTGTACAAAAGATGTCAACTGTAGGAAAACACAGCTGGCATGCTGAACAAAATAAAATATGTTCTTGTAGTCCAGACTTAGCAGCGTCCGCCCAAGCCCTCAACAAACAGCATTCGAACACATTGGGAATTACAGAACACATTTTTTCAGTGCAGGTTCCTACATGGTCAATTACATCAACAGCATTGTTTAGTATTCCTCTCGAAGTAGCAGCTCCATTAATTGTGGCTTCCTAGAAGTTAGCAATAGATCATGTAACAAAATGCAACTTTTCATCTCAAAAATGTAAAAATAAAACAAAAAAGTGTGATCTGGAGTCTACGTGGGAGCATTCTTCTTAGCTTGATGTATTATAACTCTTTGACCCTAATTTCCTATTTCCAGATTCGGATTGGACCAGAGCATGAGAAAGGTACAAAGTGGCAGGGGGAGGGAACTTTCTTCCTAAGTTGAAGAAATTTCTATGTTACTGCTATGGGTTCTAATATTACTTTGGTCGAGGAAATCAATATAAAAATTCCAGCAGAGGAATTGAACAGGTCTGCTTTATTAACATTCATCTTGCATCTTTTGTCATAGTATCTTGCATCTTTTCTGTACCACTTTAGCTAGTGGTAGGTAGGTAAACTTTTATTGTTTGGCCAATAGCCTTAACAAGATTCATTAAACAGAAATAAAATACAAACGCATATACAAAATAGCCATGAGTCATATACTAGAAAATATAGATACAGACCAAAAATTAGAAGATCCGCTTGCCCAACACGGGGGGTCATATTTGACCCCTATTAAGACAACCCCAAAATAGGGCAAACATACATTGTATCTACTAGAATCATATAAATACACCACAACGTAGTTAAACAGAATACTTTTTAAAATTGGAGAACTGAAAGACAAAATCTGGCCACCAGTATGGAATCTTCAGGATTCCGACAATTCAAAAGTTGAGTCAGGGTTTCTCTTGTGGGTAGATCAACATATTTTCCCAGAGGAGCACCCAAAAAGCACGTTCTAGCCACAGTATACTGGGAGCAAGAGAAGAAAATATGAGCTCTGTCTTAGATTTCCAGGTTATTGCAGCTCGGACAGTAGTAATATTTCCTAGGTATACCATTGTACTTCCCTTCAAGCATAGCCAAAAGGAAGACATTAAGGCGAAATAGGATCAGAGCCTTCCCAAGGCACCAGTCCTCCCAGTTAAGAAGAAAATTTGCTTGGCCCATAGCTATCTTAATTTGATGGTAACCAACCAAGATTTTTTGGGTGCGCAAGGACACCTCTTCCAGCTGCAATTCCTGGTCTTTAACCCTCCTCATAATTAAGGAGGTGGCCAACTTAGGCCCCAGGGGGAGCAGGGATTCCCTACAGAAGCCCAATTTGTTGACTTCAAGACTTCAGCTGGTGTAGCTTTTTTTGTTTCTGTAATCGTGCTAATCCTCTTCTGTTTGTTTTTTACAGTATTCTTAACACTCTCAGCTAGCTTCTAGAGGTAAAAATAGACATGCAGGTGGCGTGACAGCTCCCCAGCTGAGCTCAGAGAAGGAAACTGCAGTCTACACAGCTCAGCCTGGGTTGGGGCACTGAACAAAAGTGCCTGCGGCCAGAGAGCCTTGCCTCTGCCCACGTGTCCTAGGTAGGGTGGAGACTGCTCAACAATCATGTGGGCAGTCAACCCCACCCCCATCCTGCTCCCAGTGCCCCACCCCCACCATGATGGACAGCCATGGAGGCCAATGACAGACAGTCATGGTGGTCCCTGGGCTACAGCAGGTATGGCAGGAAAGTACAGATGTGCTGGACTGCTATGGTCCGCACTGGCCTGTGCAGGTGGCCCTTAGCCCAGACTGTGTCCTTGGAGATTTTCCGAGGATCTAGCCCAAGCTAGCTGCTTACCCACCCCAGGGCAGTACTGGGCTAACATCTGGCAGTACTAAAACAGATGTGCCAGTGGCTCCCAGGCCACAGTGGGCAAAACCAGGCCAGTTTTTTTTTACCCATTCTTCCCTTTCTCCTCAGACATCTCCTTCCCCTTCTGTACCACAGCATTTCCCTGGAATCCTTCACATCTGAATCGTGTGTGCTTGTTTTTTTCTTGAGAATCCAACAGAAGAGCTTTCCCTTTGCTGTTTGAAACTGCACTATGTTAAGCAACAGCATCCTTGCTGATGTCATGAGTACAGCAATGGACCAGGACTATTTATTTTAACTTCTACCCTGCCATTCCCCAGAGGTTCAAGATGCATTACAACAGAAAAATCATCTAAAAATAGAACTACATAAAAATCCACCACCCCAACCCCATCTGCCAAATGCTTGACCAAAAAGAAAAGTCTTGCATCGCCTCTGGAAAATGCCAGTGGACTTGGGCTTTAGTGAACCTCCAGGGGCGGACGTTCCACAATAATACAGGGGCAGTGACAAAGAACACCTATCTGCGCCCCCTCACACAGATGGTACCTGCAAGAGGGTGACCCCATCTGCCCGCATGGATCACGATGGAGAATAGGGAAGGAGAGGCAGTCTTTCAGATATATGGGGGTCCTGGCTGTCTAGAACTTTAAAGGTCAAAACCAGCACCTTCAGTTGTGCCCAGAATGTACTGGCTTCCAGTAGCTGGCTGAAAAGCACAGTTGTAATGTGCTCATGGTGACCCACGCCCGAGAGAAGCTGGGTCGTCATGTTCTGCCTCAACTGCAGCCTCCAATCAGTTATCAAGGGCAGTCCCCCATAGACCACATTCCAGTAGTCCAGCCTTAAGGTTACAAAAAGGTATGGATGCCAATGGCCAGCTCCAAATCAGAATGAAATGACCGCAGTCTTCTCACCAGATTGAGTTGGTGAAAAGCACTCCTGGCCCTCACTGCAACTTGATGTTCCAAGTGAAGCAAAGGATCCAGGAACACCCCAAAGCTGTGAACTTGGGTAACCAGAGGAGGCTTAGAAGGGGAGGTTAGTGATGGCGTGATAAATGGCCAGAGAGCTAACATCAAGATATAGTTTCTGGAACAGGGGATGGAAAATTGAAGTTTTGAGCATGTCCTACCACCTACCATCTCTACTGGGTTGGAAAGTCCACCCTTCCTTCCTCCCTCCATCTGAATGGGCTTGGTAAAGTTACTTAACATTACTCTGCCTCAACTATTCAATTTAAAAAATAAAAAAAAAAAGACTGACTGCAGGCATTTATTTAAACTTGAAAGCATACTGTGAAGTAGGCAAAGTCTTTGCATGAACGGCACTACAGGCATGCACAGTATTATTAATTTGAACATAGTTGGTTTCCCAAGTATAAATTATAGGTGGGGAAATGCCAGTGGCACTGGCTGTAAATATTAATATTCTCTAGCTGCTAGAGGGATAGCCAAAATTCCCAACGCAGGAGCTGAAATGTACTAAAATCTTCATATGGCCAAAAGGCACAAGACACACCCACATGCTTGTGTACACACACAGCTCTTCTGTTTTGTGTTTCGCTGTGGAGCTGGTGCCCTGTGGCATTGACTGCTGAGATTTGGAGAAACAGCTGCTGAGACTCAGGTGCAAAGATACAGAGCCATTAAGGTAGCAGAGTGTCCAGGAGCAGCATTGGTGCTGCATGAGACTCCCCCCTGAGCCACAGTTCAGCCATGCTTACTGTAGCTTCTTGCTTTGTCTATACTTTTCTTTTCTTATCAAATCAAAAGCTTTAGCTTTTCTTAGCCTGAATTTGGGGGAAAGTGAGAGTATATCTACCTCGGGAAGATCCATTTGTGGCACCCAGGTGATGAGTGGAGTATTATTTAATGAGAGAAACAACAACATGGGGAGATACAGTATCAGGGACACCCCATAATACTTGCCTCAGCAGAACTACAACAACAAGCTAGAAACGAGGCTCTATAGAATAATATTAAAACCACTATATATTATATGAAAAAAATGTGCGATATAATCAAAAGATCACAAAAAATACATCATATAATATAATACTAGAATCTAGATTAACACCATCCAAAAATACAAAAGGGAATATATATATGTAGGTAGTATACATACACAAGTTTGCAGCCAAGCAGCCACCACGATCCGTCACAGCTGATGGAACTATTGTTTCCGGTCTCGAGAGATCATGATACCAAATATCAATATCGATAACAAAAACATTACCAAAACAAAATTTTCATTTGAAACCGGTATGGATAACAACGAAAATGACATTGTTGTTATAACAACAATAAAATAACACCTTTTTAAAAAAAATTTAATTTATTTATTTATTTGTATTTATTGGTCACCCCCTCATGTCTACGGCATCCCGGGGCGGCTCACAAGAGATAAAATAATATTAAAATACATAAAATATAAACAATTACCCACCTCCATTCCAAGACTCCTGTCTCTAGCCTTCCTCGATGCTCCCCTTCTCCCAATCTTATCCCTATTCCTCCTGTCTCTAGCCTACCACGACGCTCCCCTTCTCCCAATCTTATCCCTATTCCTTGCCTCCCCCCTCATCAACTACCATTTTTCTGCTCCCTCTGGAACTGTCGCTCATCTATCAGTAAAGCTCCCTATATCCATGATCTTTTCCTCTCTCGCTCCCTCCAGCTCCTTGCCCTTACTGAAACTTGGAT
>QEPC01006715.1:2849966-2865185 GCA_003113815.1 Sphenodon punctatus | reverse complement strand
AGGGGATCAATAGCTTGAAGGTCACGGAAGGGGCGTAGAGAAGGGGAAGAGGAGGGGGGACAGTGGGAAATGTTGAAAGAGGCAAGGAAGTGGTCTGATATAGGATGAGGATCGAAGGAGAGATCAGCGACATTTATTAATGAAATGTCTTTTGCACAATATGCCTACTTTATGAAGATGATCCAAAGAAGGTTTTATATTACAAACAAACACTTAATAGAAGTTATTTTAGTCAAACCTAAAGCTTACCATAAAGATGAATTGCATCATTAGTTGAAAATGCTTCCCACAAGAGTAACATAATGAAGAAAAATCGGTTTGCCTGTGAAAGACATTCCTGGTGGTTAATATTAAACAACTGAAGCTTTTCTCTCCATCTAACATCCCTCTACATTTGTCCTTCTTCACCTACTCTTATCATTAGCAGACTCCAGTTCCAACAGTTTTGTTTCTAGTCTCATTGATAGGAAGCCAGAACATGTTGGAAGCCTTTTTGGAACATTAACTGAAGTTAATCAAGTGAAGTTTATGTTTGAAAGAAGGCAACTCTACAATTGTATTCAGAGTCTTAATGAGATTAAATTTAGCAATTCCCATTTATGCATGCATGTCAGTTAATCGCTATTCTGTCTTTATCTAGCAGAATCTCCAATGGGTTGAAGTCTGTGGGAGTTTTGTCCAAGTAAGGACTAAGGAGAGCAACAGTCATTTTTGCATGCATATAAGTACAACCAAAGTCCCTCTGCTGTTTTCATTGTGAGCACTTCTTGTTCATGCTGTTCCCCCTTCCCTGTCTCCCCTCCCGGTCTTTAGATTGTAAGCTCTTGGGCAGGGACAATGTCTATCTTATTTTTTGTAATGGGCCAGGTACATCACTGGCGCTATATAAATGCTAATAATAATAATAATAATAATAAGGACAGTGTCTCAAAGTGAGAGAAATGACCTTGGAAGGATGAACTCGTTCAATATAGTGGTTGGCTGTTTATTTTTAAACATGACATTTAGATGGCAGCGCATGTTATGCTCCCATTCCAGGAAGAAAGAGTCATCACACTCCAATGACTTTCCCCAGCCTACAAGGAGTCACTGGCACAACAGAAATTAGAAACTGAAATTTCTTGGAGTTGTTTAGCCCCTAGACCACACAGCCTGTCAAGCATACAGTACCAGTTTAAAGTCTCTGGCTGAGATACTGCTGTGCAACAGCTGTACGGTTGCCACCTATGTATATTTTCCCAGGCCACTTATGAAAAATACATGTTGCAGGGCCTGCATTGGCACCTATTTCACCAATGCAGGTCCTGCAACATGTATTTTTAATAAGTGGCCTGGGAAAATATACATAGGTGGCAACCCTAAACAGCTGTAAGAGTAGCACAGGCTCTGGGAGTCTGGCGGAGGGTGGGGTGGCAAAGGAAACTTACAGCTGTGCTTGCAATGGTTCCAGGAGCTAGAATTGGTCCCACATCCCAGTAGCTGTTAAGTAGGGATGGGCGAACGTGGTTCGGAAGTTCGGACCGAACTTAGTCAGTTCGGTTGACCAAACCGAGCTTCCAAACCGAACTCCAATTTAAAATTGAACTGAATTTCCGAACTCCGTTCTGTTCGCACATCCCTAGTGGCAACACACCAAAAAAACCTGGTTTTGAATGGCCGAACTTGGTTCGGAAGTTCGGATTTCGACCGAACTTGGTCTGTTCAGTCGACCGAACCGAACTCGAATTTCAAACCGAACCGAATTTCCGAACTCCGTTCTGTTTGCCCATCCCTACTGTTAAGGTGTTCCCTTACCTATAGGTAAGGAACGCCTAATGGGGAGGTTGTGTTGCTCAGTTGCTCTGTGGCCCCATGTGTCATGGGTGACATCATGCCAATGTGAGATGGTCGGGCAGGGGTAGGGAAGAAGCACTAAGGCCCCTAATCACCAGCGCTGATGACAGGGACCAGTAATGGCTGCATCTGTACATCAGGTACAGAGGGGGCCAGAGGGGATGACTGGTAGTGAGGGGGAAGGGAGATCTTTAAAGAATGCCTATGCTTTGCATGTGGGACACCTTGGAAGTGCATCTTTCCTCACTTGTTTGGTTTGTCAAATCAAAATCAAAATTTACGACTTTCGCCAAATTAAGTGACGTTACAGTGTCACGGTAAACAGAATACCATCATACAGTTGTTTATCAGACTGTCAAACTTTAGAGATTTTGAAAAATAAGAAGCTCAAGTAGCTTAAGTCAAAAAAGTAAATCCCACTTATAAAAATTCACACTCTCTCATCTTCCAAAGTTAGCTTTGTTTGTCAAAGTCGGTCCTAAACCGTACAGCCAGCCAACCCAGTATGCTGGTGCGGACACAGTGCATCAGTTTCAGTGGTCTACAATGGGTACTTTCACATGGACGTGGGGGTCCACCCCTTGCCTGCCTGGGTCTGTTTTAAACTGGCCCGGCAGCTCTATCTGGTGGGTCACCTTTAAACAGACAGCCCGCCTGGGGGGAAGACACCCAGTATACAAGAGAATTATGGGGCCAGCACCACATCCCATTGCCTTTGACTTCCCCAACCCCATGAATCAGGTATCCATTCACAGCTGGATGGATTGGAGGTGGCCATCCAGTGTGGGACCAATCAAGATTTGAACCTACAACTCTCAGCAATGTAGATGAGTGCCTTAACCCCTCCGTCACCACATATCTCAGTTTGTGCCATAAAGCAAACTCTATAGTTATACATGCAAAGACCCCCATATCAAAATGCCCCTAGCCATGCCCACTGCATGGGGAGATTTTCCTTCCATTGTTCAATAGTCCAATGGCTGGAGAGGCCAGTCATGTGACAACAAACTTGCCATTTGTTCTGTTCTACACTTCAGCATAGAGTGGCTGGAGCGAGGAACAGAATCTTACCTTATTATTATTAACAAGCATTTATATAGCACCAGCAGTGTACCTGGCGCTTTACAAAGTAATTGAATAGACACGGTCCCTGCCCCAGGGCTTACAATCTGAGAGACGGGGGGGTGGGGGGGAAGAGATGAAGGAAGGAGAACAGAGGGTGAGACAAGGAGTGTAACATTCACGAGTATGCGAGGTCCCAGGTGCACACGCTTGGCTTAGTTACATCAAGAATGATGGCTGGTTACCTCTTGGGTTACTATTAGTAGTTATATTGCAGTAGCACCTAGACATTCCAATGAGATCAGGACCTCCACTGTGCTAGGCACTCCACAAACACATGGTAAAAGGCAGTTCCTGTTGAAAAAACTTACAGCCTAAATAGCACAACTGGTCAGCAAGAAAACTAAGGTGCAAAGAGTTTCCATGACTTGCCCAAGGTCATGCAGTCAGACAGCAATGGAATCCGTTCTCAGTTCCTTCGAGTTCTTAGTCTAGTACCTTACTGGGGGGGGGGGGGGGGGTCCACACTGCCTAGTCTTTAGGATCCTATTATAATCCTCAGAGGGGCAGCTGAAGATTTCACTGGCATGTATTACCTTCATGTGTGTGAAGTTAAGCACATGTGGAAATATTTACAGGTTTGGTGCCATAGATTGGAAAGAACATCCTGTAGCCATGTGTGCAATGACTCCCATAGAAGAGTCCTTTTCATGCCAAAGAGAAAAAGTCTATAGTTATGGCCTTTGATCCAGAACAAATTTGCACCTAGAGGGAAATATGTTTTTTATTTTGCCATTCTGCCAGATTTTTGTAAGAATGTTTTTCAGTGCTCTTCTTGCGCTGAAAAATCCCGTCTTTTTGGTAGCAAGATTTTTGCAGGGTAATGTGACAAGTTTGAATTATGTCACTGCTCCCAGCACTGAATATTTTTTGATAAAAGTATCAAAGGGGTTTCCCACTCCTGTAAAATAATATTTTCAGCCTCTTCAGTTAGAAAGTAGAGTTTTTCAAACATCTGATTCTAACACACACCATGCTGGATGACAGTGACTTGTTACAATTACTGTAACTTTTTTTAAGAAAAAGAAATTACTATACTACAAAATCTGCATAGCAGATAACATAGATAGGGTCCTAGCCTAAATCCAGTGATTTGTCTGACTATGGATCAAGTCCCATTAAGTCACTTTGTAACGTCCTTGCATAGTACAATACACCACAGATGCCTGTGAAATCAATGCGCTAATTTATGGAGTAATAATATACAATTCAACATAATTGAATTCAATATGCAATTCAACGTACATATCAGAATCTTAGTCTTGGCAATGAATTCAAGACTTCTGGACTCTTGGAATGGGAGAGCTCCCACTGAATTCAGTGCACTCCAGATTATTGGACAGGCCTTGATCACACAAGGCAGATACCCTGGGCCCGGGGTAACCTCCATATTCCTTGGAATACCTGGTCAAGCATTCACATGGCACTCATTGGTAGTTTTTACATGGACCCCTCCCCCTCGCTGGGTGTGCAGGAGGGTGTTCCACTGGTGGGGAAACAGTGCGGCTGTGGGGGGGGGGGGGGAGATGGGTGTTCTACCTGTGTTTGTCCAGGTGAAGGTGCTCCAGACTCACACCCGTCTCCACCATGGAGCCATCCAGAAAAAATGGAATAGGTTCTGTGGGTGGGAGGTGGGTGTGCGCACCTGGGAAACCCGGGGGACCTCCAAGCGGGCGTCCCCAGCCGACCACAGAGACCAATAGGACATAAGGTATAGATAACAAGCCATAGATAAGTAAATGTCTATTTTGGCCACCAACTACAATCACAATCAGCAAGGCTAGAAATGTGATGTAATCCCAATCTATAACCTGTTATGGCCCACCTGAGCCAGGGACTCACCATTGCATGCATTTCCAGACTGCCAGATGTAGGGCTGCTACCGCCATAGATGGCTGGTCTGGATGTGGTCTGCCAGAAGATACCGGGCCCACAGTCCAGGCCAATGGCCACCCAAGCAGGCCAATGTGGGCCATAGAGGGTCCATGCATCTGTTCCTGCTGCCATCCCCCGCCAGGGATCAGGGGCCACTATGGTTGACAGCCATGGATGTCTGCGTTTGGACACCATGGCTGCCCATCATGGCAGGAAGTGAGGCACTGGGTGTGGGGCCAAAGCCACCCACCCACTCACGCTGGGGTAGGGAAGGGCTCGCCAGCTGGCCCAGTCAGCACACATCCAGTCAGTGCTCTGACCTGACCCAGCCAGGGGCAGCTCCCCTTCCCCAGGTTGTGTAGCCGGCATGCCGGCTGCACCTCTGTTTTCATCCATTGTCTCCCAATTCACTGACATTTCTAAGCCTCTTGAACTTTTAACCTTTTTATCTTACACATAGGCCCTTTTCACATGGGCAGCACCCACTCATGAACACCCAGAAATCTGGGTGAAAAGGGCCTTAGTTCATCACAAAAGACAAATGATAAATGCACTTGCCAAAAGTCACCCTTGGTGTTACTTTCAAACCCATTTAACATTAGCTCCACATCACCCCCTAAAGAAGAAAGACACTCATGAGGTCTGAAGGAAAGATAATCCAACTCCAGATCATGTTATCCTTTGTCAGAAGTGTGTATAGGTCTGTAGAAGACAAAGGCAATGGTGTGCGCCTGCGGCCTTTCCAGCAGTCTTTCAGACTTGTGGATTATTCTCCATGGAGATTGAAACTGGAAATATTCTTTGAGTATCTCGTCCATGCAGATATTCACTTAGGAATACATTAGCCCTTTGTCTTTGACATATTTGTTAGTTAACTTTTCACGGAAATGGAACTTTATGATCATTCTGCATTTTGCTCTTGTAAAACCAGGTCAAATAATTGTTCATTTGTTGAAACAAACTTGCCCATAACAAGCTGGCGGATTTCATCTCACCTCGTCTGATTTAGATGTCATTGAACTGACTTCTGCAGGGGCTGGATCAAGCCGTTAGCCCAGGTGGGGTCATATCTGCCAGTGTCGTCAATGGCTGTTTGTTTTGGTGGACACGGATTTCATGAAAATAAATACAAAAATAATAAAAGGGCAGAGTAAGTGGTCTGTGACATTTTCATAGAGAGAGGTGTCAGTCTTTCAGATATGTGGGACTGGGGACCAGTTAGCACAAGGGATCATTTATTTCTGCTTTACATTTTTAAAATATAAGTATGGTATTAAAAAACAGAAATCCTTCAGTTAAGGAAAAGATTAACTACTTTCTACCCATTAAAAAGCCAAAAGTACAATCAAATTTAAACCACAAGAAACATGCAGGTTAAAAGTGAATACCTAAAACCTCACTTTGGCCATTTTCACATGGATGCCCCCCCCCGCCCGTGTGGGCAGTGGGGGGCACCCATGCAAATGCCACCGCGGTTGTTGATGTCGTGGGTGCGCTCCCACTCTCCACCCACCTTCACCCATCACCCACACACAGAGCAACAGGTGCCAATGCTCAAGATGAGTGGAGGCAAAGGGGGTCTGTGGGAACGCACCCCCATGCACCAGCCCCCCCACAGCAGCACCCACCCATCCCCCCCACCTGCCCATTTGAAAAGGGCCTTTAAACTCTGCCCTTTATGTTTTTATTATTAGTGATAATCATTTGAAGTAAATGAGAATTCATTGCAACTTTATTAACCTGTTGTGAAGAGTTTGAATAGAAGAGTCTGAAGTCACACATCATATGAGAGGATTTGCTGCACCAGAGATATACTTCTAACAGGAAGCATTATTTTATTTATTTATTATTTTATAGATTTCTATCCCGCCCCCTCCTGCAATGCAGCTCGGGGCGGCTAACAACAGTAAAAACACTTAAAATCAATTTAAAATACAAATATAAAACACATCAATAAAACAGGGCAAACAACAGTGGTAAATAAATACATAGGTGGGGGATTAAAAGTCACCCCCCCCTCCCTCCCAAAGGCCTGGGCAAACAGCCAGGTCTTACAGTTCCGCCGAAATGTCAAAAGGCTTGGGGCCAGGTGAGCTTCCTCCGGAAGGGAGTTCCACAGCCGCGGCCCTACCACCGAGAATGCTCGCTCCATCGTGGCCCCCCGCTTAACACGGGGGACCTCCAGGAGGGCACCCCCGGCAGACCGCAGGAGCCGTTCCGGGGCGCGAAGGGCGAGGCGGTCCCTAAGGTAAGAGGGGCCAAGGCCGTATAGGGCTTTATAGATCATTACTAGGACCTTGAACTTGGCCCGGCACACTATCGGCAGCCAGTGCAGCGCTCGGAGCACCGGTGTAATGTGCTCCCGGCGACCCGTCCCCGTAAGAAGACGGGCCGCCGCATTCTGCACCAGCTGCAGCCTCCGGGCCAAGAACAAGGGAAGCCCCACGTAGAGCGCGTTACAGTAGTCGAGCCGCGAGGTGACGAAGGCATGGATGAGGGAGGCCAGGTCCGGGCCAGAGACATACGGACGCAGCCTACGTACCAGATAAAGCTGGCGGAAGGCAGCCTTAGCGACTGCCTCCACCTGCCGCTCCAGCCGCAGGTCTGCGTCCAATATGACCCCCAGACTCCGGACCTGCTGAGCTACAGGGGGGCAAACCCCCCCAATCAGGGGGGCCACCACCCCCTTCGCCCTCCCCACCACCATCACCTCCGTCTTATCTGGGTTGAGCTTCAGTCTGCTCCGCCGCATCCAATCCGCCACGGCCTCCAAACATTGGGATAGCACCGAGACAGCAGGGTCTGGGTCGGTAGAAAACGAGAGGTACAGCTGAGTATCATCAGCATACTGGTGACATCGCACCCCGAACCCTCTCACGACCTCCCCCAAGGGCTGCATATAGATGTTAAATAATAATGGAGACAAGATCGATCCCTGCGGAACGCCACACGGTAAGGCGCGGGGGCTCGATGTTTCCTCCCCCAACACCACCCGCTGGCTCCTCCCCGAGAGGAATGAACGGAACCATTCAAGAACAGTCCCGTCCAGACCCCCCCGGTCACGCAGTCGTCTCAACAGCAGCCCATGGTCCACGGTGTCAAAAGCGGCCGAGAGATCGAGCAGGATGAGAAATGTCGAACATCCCGCATCCATCTCCCGGCGGAGGTCGTCCACCAAGGCCACCAACGCCGTCTCGGTGCCATAGCCGGGGCGGAACCCAGATTGAAACGGGTCAAGGAGCCCGATATTATCTAGATGACCCTGGAGCTGGAGCGCCACTGCCCGCTCAATAACCTTCCCTAAAAAGGGAAGGTTAGAGACAGGTCGGTAGCTGGCGAGCGCGTCTACGTCCAACGATGGTTTTTTCAGCAGGGGGCGCACCACAGCCTCTTTTAAGCAAGGCGACAACCTCCCCTGCCGAAGGGACGCATTCACCACCCTCGCCAGCACCGTCCCCAACGTCTCCCCGGAAGCTTTTATTAACCAGGACGGGCATGGATCTAGTTGACAACACGTGGCCCTCACAGACCCCAGGACATCCACCACATCGGCTGGCGTCACTTCCTGAAACTCACCCCATAAAGATGGACCAGACGGACCCTCCGCCCCCCCGCGCTCTTCCCCTACTGCTATCAACCCAGCGTCGAAATCGGCCTGAATCCGAGCAATCTTGTCTGCGAAGTAGATGACAAACTCCTCACAGCGGGCCCGGGACAAGTCCCCATCCAGGCGGAGGGAGGCCGGACTAACCAGCCCCCGCACCACCCGAAACAGCTCCGCTGGACGCGACTTCGCAGACGCTATGAGGACGGCGAGGAATTCCTTCCTCGCCGTCCTCACAGCCTCCACATAGGACCGCAAATGGGCCCTATGGAGAAGACGATCGGAGACAGACCGAGTCCGACGCCAGCGTCGCTCTAGCCTCCTGCCCACACGCTTCATACACCGCAGCCCCTCAGTAAACCAAGGGGTCCTGCGGTGACGAGACCGAGGCAGAAGGCGCCTCGGAGCCACCCTGTCAATGGCCTCCTCCAGCAAGATGTTCCAATGCCGGACCAGCTCATCCACAGAGTGACCGTCCACATCCAGGGTAAGCTCCCTCAGGACCTCCTGGAACCGCTGGGGTTCCATCAGCCTCCGAGGGCGGACCATCCTAACTGGTCCCTTCCCCTTCTGGAGGGGGCGCGCTAAAAGACCGGCCTGAAGGAGGTAATGGTCCGTCCACGACAAGGGCACCGCTGTCACCTCCCCCACAACCGGACCCCCCGCCTCAAGGCCAGAGCCGAAGATCAGGTCGAGGATATGTCCCCCCACGTGGGTCGGGCAGATCACCTCCTGGGACAAGTTCATAGTTGCCATGGCGGCCATGAACTCCCGCTCCGCCCCAACAAGGCCGGCATCGGCGTGGACGTTGAAGTCCCCCAGAACCAAAGTCCTGGGGGAGCCCAACACCACCTCCGAGGCCAGCTCCGCTAGAGCGGTAAGGGATGCCGCCGGGCATGAAGGGGCCCGGTACACCAGCAGCACCCCTAGCTTGCCCCCAGCCAAATCGATCACCACGTGCAGAGCCTCTACACCCACAATCTCCGGCACTGGATACCTCCTAACAGGCCAGTCTTCCCTAAAAACAATAGCTACGCCTCCTCCCCGGCCGCTCATGCGGGGCTGATGCTGCACGGCATACCCAGCTGGAACCAGATCCGCCAAAGTTGGACCGGCCAGATCATCCAGCCAGGTCTCCGTGATGCATGCGAGGTCCACGGCCCCATCCACGATCAAATCGTGGATAATCGGGGCCTTGTTGACCACGGACCTCGCATTCATCAGCACCAGCCCCCCACGCGCGGACCCTGGACCCGGCACCTCCCTCCCCCTTAGTGGGGGGGTGATGACCTCCACCTCCCTCAGGCACCGTGGACCCCTAGGGGCCCGTGCCTTCCCACCCCATGGACCATACCGTCCGCGCCCCATCACGACCCCAATGGCCATGCCCTCCCCTCCGTCCACCCAATCCCGGCCCTTCAGACCCGGCTGCTTGCCCCCCGGCCCTCCCTCCCCCCCTCCCCCCCATAACCCTCCCCCCCCAACCATACCCTCCCCATTCTCCCTCGGTCTCCCCCTCTCACGGGGAGACCGAGCCACCCCCTCCCCCCCAACCCTCCCGGTCCTCCCCCTGCTCTCACCAGGGGGAGTCCCTGGGTCCACCCCCCACATTACCCCCCGTGTCAATACCCCCACCCTACCACCCTAGCCCTGAAAGATAAAACAACCTGCCCAATAAAAAAACACAAAAACCCCCCTGCCCCCCTGGCAGTCCCCCAGAAGTGCCCCCGAAGTGCCGCGCCCTTTGGCCGCGGCCCTTCGGCCGCGAGCCTGCGGCCGCAGCCTGCAGCTCCAGCCGCTGTCTGTGGGCTTTTAGCCCCAGCTACTTCCGGGTGGGGGGGGAGGGGACAGGACAGCCCACGTGGCTGCCCTCTGCGTTCCCCCCCAACCTTACTTGTTGGAGCTTTGTTTCCCCCGCAGGTGTCCCGCGGGGATGAAGCAGCGGCGGCGGCAGCCCCAGCAAGGCTGATGTCAGCGGCGGCGGCGATGACGGGAGCGGCAGCGAAGCAAGCAGGGCCCCCCCTGCCCCAGCAGCAGCCAGCAGCAGCAACAGGTAAGCGGGTTGATGTTCTCCCCCAAGCATGAGGTATGGGTAGAATTATCCAGCATTTGGCCGTATTACACATCCCCGCGGATCACACAAGCTATATACGTAAACAGTGGCCCTTTTTAAAATGAGCCATGGCAGAGGGGGCAGTCGATGTGTGCGGTGGGTGCACTGCACACTGATTCCACACACACACACACACACACACACACACAGCCACCCGTTGCTCCGTGCATGGGGGTGTGGATGCATGGGTCGCGGGAACACACACATGCACCCCCATGTTTACACAAGACACTCCCCCATGTGGACAAGAAGTGCCCAGGCATGGGAGCGTCTCATGTAAAAAGGGCCAGTAGCATTTTTGGTTCCAAATGTATTGCCATTTAAACTTCCCATTGTTATAATAAAAACATGGTTTTGCCATAACGATGCAGTAGCCCCCGCCAATGTATAGCCCCTGTTCATTTTGTCTGGGAAGGCTTAGTAATTTCCAGGAGCCAGCACACACACGTTACATTAAACTCTTTGTGGACAGCAAACACATTTGAAGTAGTTCTCTGAACACCCTTTCATTTTAATTTTCTTGCAGGAATCAGAACAAGTTTTAATTGGGTATTTAGGAAATACCCATCACTAATTAGAAAAACCCTTCCTTTAGGGCCTTCTTTATGGGATGTTGAGCACTGCCTTATTTTCCAACTGAGTAAAACAAGCCTTCATGTACTCTAATTGAGTCTTCCTTTAAAGAACATGTATGGAAGTGTTTATGTCTTTAAACCCTTCTCATGCATGTCTTATCACTGAGCTGCAGGATGTTCCATGTTTACATGTATAGCCTTGGCTTGGCTTTAGGGAAAACATTTTCAAATGCAGAGTGAAGAATTATTCATTATCAACTCTGAAATCTTATTTATGAGGAACCTGGGGAAACATCCTGAACTGGAACACAGATGTAATAACCTACCTTATGCTTTGAACTAACTGCCAAAGGATTAAAGAGCTCATGGAAGTTTATACTTGCACTATTTACTGCAAGCAGCACTTTTCATGAGACATTTGAGAAGTGTGAAAACAAGATTTTTAGGACATATAAAAAAAAGTTGAATTTTTATTTTAAATCCCAGTAGACGGCACCGGCGGTATAATTATTATTTTTTTTTTTTAAATGTGGTCTAGATTATATTGTTTGCCAGTGTAATGAAGGGAGGTGGTGTAGTCATCTTGGGAATGTTCTTGTGTAGCTTTTGTAGCTGTCCAAAGACAGCAGTAACTTGTTGGGGAAATGCTGCAAATATCAGACTGATATTTAAATGTATATTTTTACCCCACCCCTCTCGTTATAGGTGACTCAGGGCAGCTCACAATTGAGAATTAAAACACATTAAAACTCTAATTATGCTCAAAAACCAACACCACACCCACAGTGCAGAAAAGACCTCAATTTTACCCCGACATATCCATCCCCTCCTCCCCCGCCAAACACCTGGCAGAAAAACCAGGTCTCACAGTTTTGCTGGAGCAAGGTGGGACAGAACCAAAACTCTGCCACAAACTGGTATTGGAATTTGAACCATGATTTGCAGTGAAATTATCTCCTCCATGCCATATAGGCCGTTTTACATGGACCAGTGTGTGTGTGTCCGTGCAGTGGGTGGAGATGGGTGTGTGCCCGTTTACATGGACAACCACCTACACCCATCTCCACCCACAGAGCATCCTCTGTTCTGTTGGAGGGCTCCATGAGTGGAGGTGGGTCAGTGTGCGGTAGGTGTTGGTGGGTGTGCGGCGGGAGCTGTGAGGTTCCTCAGGGGTCAGCGGCCCAGAGAGCGGCGCGGGACACGAATGCGCCGCCTATTAGCTCCCCAACTTAGGGATCAGCATGGGGTTTCTAGCGCAGGCCCAGGGACACTACACCGGGCTGCTAGGCGCACAGTAAAAACCCTGACTGCACGACGGGGAAAAGAGGCGGGGCTTGCAGACTTGGTGCGTCGCTTTGCAGGCATAGAGGCGCGGCCTGGGGCGGGGCTAGGGCCATAAAAGACGCAGACTGAAGGGCGTTGCCGGTGATCAGCTTGCTGAGAGACTGGCCCCTTGCGACGAACGAAGAGTGGTGTTGTGCTGTGCTGAGAAGTTCTAGAGAGATTGAGAGCGTGATCGGAGTGACTGAAGGAGGGTGAGAGAGAGCGAGTGAGGTGAGTGAGTGCGTGTGCAAGTCGAACCACCATTTCCCCCTTGGTAACCCTATCCCCTGTGACCTCCTTCCCTGGAATCCTTGCTACCTCTGCTATATCCCTAACCTCAGTCCTGGGCTTAGCTCCCCTGTTCACCCCCACGTGTCAGGCACTACCAGTCTAAACCCCTGCACCTTTCCAAGTACGTGTGGGGTGTGGGAACCTAAGGGAGTACTAGTACGCCTCCTGGCTGCACGAGTGGGGGCTGAGCTCTGGGCCTTGCTGTCTCCACCCCAATGATGAAACGGCCTATGTCTAACTAAGATACTGGGGCCAACCGTTATCCTGAGGGGTAGTTTTTCCCCTACGAGAGCATATAGCCCGAGCGCTTGAGAATTGTGTGAGAAAGGGGAGTGTTTCTACGTGAGGAGTGAATGAGCTGGGGTTCCCTTCCGGGGTTCCTTTCCCCCCGTGCCACCCCACCATAACAGGAGCATGCACACACAAACACCTGCCGCCTGTGGTGTTTACATGGGCGCACACCCACCACACACCCATCCCCCCACCTACCGGTGGCCGTTTACATGGACTCCTCCCCCCCGCCCCCCCGCAGCATACCCACCCAAACACCGAGGGGGGGGCAGTCTGTGTAAAAAATGGCCACTCTTTAGCCATCAGCTGAAACAGGACAGCAGTTGTGTTGCTACATGTTCCCTATTTACCACAGTTCCATAGAGCGTAACAGACATCCCAAATTTTAAAACACCACTACTCTGTAGAATATAATGAAAAGCACTTATTTCAGAAAGCTTTCAGAGTCTCACGAGCCCCTTATTTTTGAAATTTGGAGCTGGAAATTCGAGACAGCAATGTAGCGACTGGAATCCTCCTCTTTATTGCTCTGGATTGGAGGGAGAGTGACAGACAAACATTGCAGCAATCAGCTTTTTTTATTTAAAAAAAAAAAAAAAACAACCCCAAAAACACCAATGAATGAAGCTAGCCCTAAAATACATATGGAAGGCACATGTCACCGGGTATGTGAGAAGGGATTTTGCAGAAATGAGGAAATGACTAAAAAAAAATGTGGTCAACTTTTAAAAAGCAAGCAATTTACAGACTGAATTTTAAAAATCAAACTATAAATCAAACTGTGCATTTGCCTAGCCTTTATGTCCAAGGCTTTAATAATCTGGGGTCTGAACAGAACATGGGTGTGTTTTAGTAAGCTTCCAGACAATAACGAAGCTCACTAAAACAAGAAGTAATCTACATCCGACTAGGGGTAAAATAATTTTCACCGAATTTGTGTATTGCAGAAACTTTTGGCACCAAGATGCCCAAGAACACAAGCAATTGCTAATAAAGGCCACTGGATATTTGCATTTATCTGCACCTAGGGAAAATTTTGCTTTTCTTTACATCTGAATGAATTTTGCATGACTTAAAATTAGTAGATGTGCACAGGCTTAATGCAGGTGTAACTGAAACTAAAATCTCATCCAGTTCTCTTAAAGAAAAGTTCGTTCTGATTCATAGTGCAATGTGAATATAGTCTTACCTAATTCTGTTACATTGTTGTTTTTCATTCATCCCTTTGGAGCCTTCCTTTGCATGATTAAATCACTGATCTTTTGTCAAACACTCTCCCCAAAGCTCGTCTACATTATGGTGGGGAGTCGGGGGAGGATGTGCGTCTCTCTCTTTTTATTATTATTTGAACCAACTACCTTGGGTTCACTAACTCACATTAAACTCCTAGCATAGACTAGACAGACTGGTTTTACACCAACACTAACCAGTATTTAATATTTATTTATGAATGTATTTTTTAAAAATTTCATTGGATTTCTTGGCTGCCCCATCCTGCTGGAGCAGCTTGGGGTAGTTCACATGTTAAAACATAAAAAAATATTATAACATTGTTTGTTATGTTTTTTGTAACATTATAAAAACCAAGATAAAACATACCCCAAGCAGAGCTATAAAAAAAAACAAATACCTCTCCTTCCCAACCCCCCACCCATCACCTGTCTCCCTCGCCAAAAGCCTGGTGGAACAGCCAGCTCTTACACGGTCTTCAGAAAGAGGGAAGGTCCTGGGCCAGGCAGACCTCTGTTGAGAGGGAATTCCACAGCCGTGGTACAGCCTGTAATGTGCTCATGGCAACCTGTACTTGTAAGGCGATGGACCACTGTGTTCTGCACCAGCTGCAGTCTCCAAACGGTCACTGGGGGTAGCCCCACATAGAATGCACTGCAATAGTCAAATCTTGAGGTGATGAGAGCATGGATGATGGTGGCCAGATCAGCATCCGACACATACGATCAAGGCCATTGCACCAAATGTAATTGCCAAAATACTCCCTTCACCACAGCTGCTACCTGGACATCCAGGCGGAGCCAGGGCCCGCCCGAGGCATGTGCTACCAGTGCCCAGGCACATGGTCCCGTGGGGGGAGGGGTCCTGTGCTGCCGCAGGCTAGAGACCGACAGACGCCGCCGGTTTTTGTTTTTTTCCCCACCGGGCGTCTCCGAGTCAGTTCTCTTGTGGGGGGGGGGGGG